>CM034706.1:24633760-24644786 GCA_020142125.1 Phrynosoma platyrhinos
GACTCAATTTGCACTATTTCTGGCAGTCTGCAACCCCCCTAAAGTGAATAACGTTAAAGAACCTAGTTTAGATAAAAAAATAATTTTTGAGGAAGTAGATAAAGAATGAATATATATAGATAGATAGCTATAAGACATCAAGGAAGTTTGATGAAAGCAGTACATTAAAAGCTATGAACCTCAGATAAGATATATTATGTTATAAGGAAGACATGCATATATACTTATCTGTTTTTATGTTTATCTGTTTTTATGTTTATGTGTTTATATGTCTTTGTATTTTTATGTATGTTTGCTTATGTATGTTTTTTTAATGCAATAAAATTTAATTTAAAAAAAGAAAAGGATATTGGTAATATATCACAGGACTGATCTAGGATTCAATGCTTTTTGCTAGTTCTCCCTCATAAAAATAGGAATGCTGAAATAATTTGGGGTGAATCTAAAGGCCCTTTTTGGGATAAATCTATGGGTGTACATTGGGTGTTTGCTTGGAAAATTCTGGATGTCTAGGTCCCCCCTCCTCTGCCAATGTATGTTCCATCATCCACTCCATCCTATTGCATTGTCAGTGGTTCAGGTGCTGAGCAAAAGAACACAACAATGAAAACAGTAGGTTTTTATGGGTTTTTCAGGCTGTGAGGCCATGTTCTAGAAGAATGTATTCCTAACGTTTCACCTGCATCTGTGGCTGGCATCTTCAGAGAATGCCGGCATGGAGGTGTGTGGGGTATGTATACTGTATATATACAGATCCAGGTGAAATGTCAGGAATACATTTTTCTAGAACACAGCCTCACAGCCCAAAAATCCCACAAAAATCTATTGATGCTGGCTGTGAAAGCCTTCAACTTCACAATGAAAACAGTCTTTATAGCAACTTGCTAAGCTTTTGTATGTAGCTTTCTGAAATTTTGCAGGTTTCCTAGCAACCCTTTTGTCATTTGCAATTGCCAAACTACCAAAAAATAAGTGGAAGCAATCCCCCCAAGACATACCATTTGGGCACTATTTCTTTACCCCAAAGTCTACAATAACCCTACTGAAATTTTGTACATGTAAATAAAAAGATCCCTCTCTGTAACTGTTGGCAAAGGAGAAAAGTGAAGCATTGGAATAAATTATTCTGCTTGTGCAATAGATTTGACAATTATAAAATGCCACACTTATTCTATATGTCAAAACATTCTACATTCTGTATATTTCCCTAGATAGTGCTTTCTTTTCCTCACCCCCACCACAAATGTTGCAGATTAAGTACAAAATGAATTTTAGAATTGTAGGAAAATGCTGTGACCTTTACAATAACTTATACATTTTAAATTGTTAGAACTGTTTTGTGCAAACATACTGGGATATAAAGATGCAAAACACAAAGAAATGGTTGAACCAAGATCTCATTTCTTTAAGTTAACAGCATGAAAAACAGAGGTAACTAATGATACAATGAACTAAGTTGGTTGTTGGCTCAAGACATTGCTGCCTAAGGTGAAAGGCAAGCTAATGCCCATCCTCATCCCTACTACAGAAACATACCAAATTAATCTTATCTTATCAATGACAAGTATCATCCACCTCACCTAAGACAAAGTCCAGTTAGTGGCCACAGAACACATAGAGCTCTCCTCTGACAGAAAGCAACCACCAGAATATTCAGAGGGAATAGTTGGGAGGCTGTCACCACAGCCACCAAATATCTATTGCCTAGTGATAAGGGAGCCCAGGCTTTGGGACCAAACCACATAAAAAAGACATGCCAGGGGTGAAATCTGTCCCTGTCCAGGAAGAGAGGGGGCAATTCATTCACAATCCTTAGCTCAAGCCAAGGATGAGGATCATGCAGCCTTCCAAATATTGTTGGAGTGAAACTCCCACCATGCTTCAGCATTGTTTTGTTCTTTCTGGAAAAGCCTGCCAGTAGCTGCAGTGCAACAACATCAGGAGGGCCACTTGCTTCACACCCATACCCCATATCCTAAGCAGATGCACAAGCTGTGCTGCACAACAAAGGATAGATAACTCCAAATGGGATCTGTACCCTTTGCCTTCCCTCATGGTCCCATTCATCAATTAGCACCATTGCTGACATCAGAACAAAGTGCCCAGCCATACTATCGATGCTGGGTGCCTTGTTCTGACCTCAGAATAACTTGCACTTGCAGCAACAGCAACAGCACCAGGCAGTTTGCAGGGACCACAGGTGAAAAAGCATATGTTGTCATTGTTGCGGAGAGGGAGGAAAACCTGCAGCAAAAGGTGAGTTTTTTAAATGCAGGTTAAGAAAGAAAAGCACAAATCAGCTGTGGACATCATGAAGACAGTTTGCACCCAATTCAGGGTTTTGACCCTGTGTCATGTAAACAGTAAACCTGGGGGAAATCACCTATGTAGACAAAGCCCCAGTTTTTCAGAGGGTGCTAAAATGCCCAGCTTCAACCACCCTCTCCTCAGTAATGTTTACTTTTGTTATTGTTGGTTGTTACCATTAACTGCAAACTGACACTAACTGTAATTTTCTCTCCTCTCTGGTGATGGTGATGCCTCTACATATTCCCAATTACAGGAAGAGGAGGAATGTGATAGAGGTAGCAGAGGTGGCAGCGCTACTACTTGTTCATGGTGCTAACTGCTGTTTCACATTCCACATTGCCTTATTTCCCACTAGCCTTACATTTTCTGTAGGTGAACAGGAAGCTGTTTACACATTGCCTGGCAAAAGCAAATAGGGGGAAGTTTCAGAGGACAAAAGGACTGGAAAGCAAAGCAGCAAAGATGGTGAAGGGGCAAGGGTGGCCACCTCTTATGTCTGCACTCACTGTCTTGCTACTCACTCATTCCTGCCTTCCTTTCACCTCCACAATAACCACATCCAAACCAAATAAAGAAATAGGGCCACTTGCTTCTTGAATGCCTAGGTCTTCAACACTAGGGCATTTGGAAAGGGGAAAGTTTCCCCTTTTCCTCTCACAAACCCCTCTGTAAGGATCCTTTTGGGGAACTGCAAACTCCATACTGGAAACCCAGTTACTGTAACAGTGATTCCTCAGTTTTGGAGGAATCATTGCCAAGAACGAGGGGGTGAGTGAGCATTTGTTCTCTGTTTTCATCTGTGAAAAGAGCTATGTGTGCAATGGCTTTATTCTGGGACAGCAATTGCTCTGGAACAGAGGAATGGGTGATAGAAGATGAAATGACATGGCATGACATGGCATGGCATACTAGGCCCAATTGTGGTTGCCTGTGGCAACACTCAAGCTTTCCAATTACATGAGTGTTATCCCCATTCTGGCCTACAAGGCCTAATTCTGCCATCATTAAGTGCATTTACATTGTAGAAACAATGCAGTTTGACACCACTTTAACTGTCATGGCTCCATCCTACAGAATCCTGGGATTTGTAGTTTTGTGAGGCACCATCACTCTTTGGCAAAGATGGCTAAATACCTGTAAAACTACAAATCCCAGGATTCCATAGGCTGGAGCTACAGCACTTAGTGGTGTCAAACTGCATTATTTCTACAGTGTAGATCCACTGTCTGTGGACTCTGAACCTCTGGTTTAAGTCTGACACAGTCCACCAGCATACACTTTCTTTTATGCCCAAAATCCAAAGAGGCCTGTAGGGAAGCAGAATAAGTAGTTAAAAGGACAAATTACACACTGGAGTTAAATATGTATCATGCAACCAAAAACCACTTCTTTTTATCCAGAATTAAAAGTGTCTCAAACTAGATCAGATTCAGTATACATATGTGAGGCAGGTTTCAGTCTTCCCCCATGTATTTTTATCTCCCCCAGGCCCTGATCATACAGATGTTTATGGAAAGGAGGAAAACTGAGTTTTTAGTTGATCCTTAGTTGCAAGCTATGTCCTAAAACAGAGCTGGAAATCATGCAAAGCCTCTAATTGCAGCTCCCAGCAGCCCAAGTAAGCAAAGCTAATGTTGAATAATCTTGCCATGGTATTTAATGGGACTTGAGCCCACAATTTTACTATGCCATTGTATTTAATGGGACTTGAGCATCCATGGATTTTGATATCCATGGGGGGAGGGGGGCTCCTGGAACCAAACCCCAAAGGATACCAAGGGCCCGCCATACAATGCATGCTACCCCTTATGCCACATTGGTTTGTATAGTGACCTCACACCTCATTTTCATTCTGACATCTAATAAGCAATTAGAAGAAACATTTACAAAGTCATGCAACCCAACCAGATAATTGGGAAACTGTCATGCAAATCACTCTGAAGAGTTCTTCTTCGTGTCTTGGCACAGCCTTAGCCGTTTACATTAGCCATTTATATAGACAATTTCCATTAATTCAAAGTATCTACCCTGGTTGGGATCAATGTTAGGATTCAAGCCTAAGAAATTAAATTAAGGGCCTTTACAGATTGCCAGAAATAATCCAGTTTGAGACCATTTTTACTGTCCTGGCTCAGTGCTAAGGAATCATGGGAACTGTAGTTTATTGTGGCACCAGAGCTCTCTGACAGAGCAGGCTCAATGTCCCAGAAAAAATACAATTCCCATGATTCCCTAGCACTGAGCCAGGACAGTTAAAGTGGCCTCAAGCTGCATTATTTCTGGCATCTGTAAAGGCCCTAAGATTGTCTAAATACAAGGCATCTGGTCTTCCAGTGGGTTTTCTCAGCCCTGCTGTTGAACCACTCTTTTCAGTTCAATGGAGGTAACTTTTTCAATGAGTATTACAACAAAATTACAAGTAACCTCAATATGCAAAGGAATCTTGTCGAACCTTTGAGACTAATTGAAAGAAGTTTTTATCTTTTTATCCAGAATCAGCAATATGTACATGTGAAATGGAACAACCTGATCTGGCAAACCTTGCATAAGTAACAAAAGCATTTTGAACCTTCTGGAGGTCACATGGAAGTTTCTTCCAAAATCCATCTAGAGATATTGTTTTTTGTTTCACCAGCTTCATTTTTTATGATTTCCATTTTGGTGGTCAGATCTATCTGTCTGTCTGTCTGTCTATCTATCTATCTATCTATAGATCTGACCACCAAAATGGAAATCATAAAAAAGATGAAGCTGGTGAAGCAAAAAACAGTATCTCTAGATGCTAGGTGCTTAGGAGAGACAACATTCAAATCATTCTTTCATGCTGAGGAAAATTTCCTTTCTGATTCCGAGGCTGAGGCCTAGCAATTGTCTGTTCTGAGGAAATAACAAGCATCTAAATGTACAAGTTTCATAGACCACTGAGAAATGAATCAATAGCTTCCATGCAGCGAATCATTCCAGGTTTAACCTGAATTTTAAAGGAGCTGTCCACTGTGCTGAACCTACCTGAACCTGAAAAAAATAAAATAAAATAAAAGATGGGAGGAAAAAATGTTGCAACAATAACACCAGAGTATACCTCTCATCTCCAAGCATTTTATTATGGTTTTTTTTTCTTTCATTTTATCACCCACTTGTTGTAGGCATGCACATATGGCTACAGTAGGACTGGCTCCTATTCTTTTCCAACTGAAGCTTTAAGCTTAAGCTTTACTGTGTTGTTTATGACAGACATGCTGCTGCAACCTGATGCTGCATGCATGTGTTTCTCCCAATGCCAAGGCTACCAAACAAACAAACAAACAAAACCTTAACAACTAAACAGAGAACAAGGAGCAAAGGAGGACTGTGTGTATATAAAAAGACTCCCTTAAATGGAGCTTCAGTGTCAGAAGCTTTGTTAACTATGTATACCTGTGGAATCTTTGTGAGGAGCTGCATTTTAAAAAGGCAATAAAAACAGCATAACACAAATACATCTAACATGCTTGTGTTATATCATTCTTAGTTCCCACCATTTAAATCTGACTTAGACTTTGTCTATACAAGCGAACACTTTTATTTAGTATCAGGAAGAATAGGCAGCTTGTTTGATTTTCTTTTGAATCAATCTAGCCAGTTATACATCTTAATGTTATTCCCATATGCCATCTGGTGGCCAATGGTAGGATTTTCCAGTGAGAAAGAAGTTCCAAGACCTTAGTACAGTGGGATTGTACCTTCCTTGGCAGATAAATAACTTAATTTTGTTCATTCAAGTGTAGCTGTGTTGAACATTTAACAAATTCAAACAAAAATCCATCAGTGATACCTTTATTGGCCAATCAAAATGCACAATATACTTGTTGCAAGCTTTCAAAGATCCATGGGCTTCTTCATCAGACAAAACGTTGTTACAAACCAAACAGGAGAAAAACAATTGGAGATGTTCATCAGATGCCTACATGTTGTTTCAGTCTTTAGTTAAGATGGTGGGGAGGATATCTTTTGCAGGCAGGCTCCTCCTCCTTCTGGCCCTGTGGCTATAGGGAGATTTGCAAAGTCCAGGAAATTTAAAATCTATTTGCATCTCAACAGGGACCTCTCTTTTGCAATCCAACATGTCTCCATTCCAGCAAGGAATTGTTTTCCACTTGTTTTTCTCCTGCTTGGTTTGTAACATCTTGCCTGATGAAGAAACCCATGGAGCTTTGAAAGGTTGCAACAAGTATATTGTGCATTTTGGTTGGCCAATAAAGGTATCACTGATGGATTTTTGTTTGAATTTGCTAAATAGCCAATACAGCTACCCCTGAATGTTTTCTGTATTGTGAGATACCACATTGTAGCTGCAACAGGGGGACCAAGTAGAATAGCCTGTGCACTGGGAACTTCGAAAAAGGTAAAACACTTTTTCTTCTTCTTAAATTTGGACTGAATTCACATGTTTTACCTCTACATGCACCAAAATATTCCTGATGCAAACACATGGAGACTTATTGAGGAATCTATTGTTCTCTGCCACAAAGGGGCCTGTGACCTTACTGAAATAGAGACATATTGGATTGCAAAAGAGGGATCCCTCTTTCACTGATGGATTTTTTGTTTTAATTTTGTGCAATCTGCTCTTTAATGTATCCTGTCTACAGTGGACCCTCCACATTCACTGGGGTTGGGATACAGGACCCCCATGAAAGTGGAACAACTACAAATAAAAAACACTTTTTAAAACCTGTGAGAACACTTCTGTAGGAATTGCTAGGTCCTCCAGGACAACTCTGTGGTCAACATCTGCCAGATGTTTACCACAGAATTGCTCTGGAGGAACTACAAATGCCTAGATAAGTGTTCTCTCTAGGAATCTCTAGGTTCTTCAGCATGACTTTCGGTGGACATTGACCATAAAGACATGGCTGGAGGACCTAGAGATTTCTAGAGAACAGATTAATCAAATCTGAGAATAATCAAATCCACAAAAGTCAAAGCCACAAATGTGGAGGGCCAATTGTAATTTGTATTTTATGTAAAAATAAAATAAAATAGTAGTAGTAACATTTTACACACTCACCATGACAGACATAGAGTGTCAATCAGCTCTAGCTCCATCTCCAGCTTTTATTGTTAGTGTCTCTAACAGGTATTTGGCCTCCTCCATGGCATATTTAATTAGTTTAGAAGTAACCTAAACATTGGAGGGACTTTATTCTAGCAAGATGTCATGCTCTCCCTTCAGCTGTCCTTGAAGGATGATATAAGATCATCTCTTATTTGTAGCGGCAATGCCCCCATGAGACTGGTCATAGAGAAACAATAGAGCATGTGTTACTCCAATGCCTGTACTATAGAGACATCTGCATTAGCCTCAGTTGACTCTTATTGTATAAATATCCAGGATGCACATGACAGTTTTATACTTTCCTGTTGCTTTCAGACATTAATCCTGATATAATATACAACGTTGCCCAGTTCTGTGCAGCAGCGCTTAAAATTTGTCAGATGACTAGTGTCACAGACCAGACTGATGAATATTGCTCTGTAAACAGACGGTTAGGACACTCCACATACTATTTTCAATGTTTTTAATATTTTCTACATCCATTTTATGTTTTAAACAGATGTCTATTTTATTTTACATCTTTGCCTGGTGAAGAAGCCAGTGGAGCTTTGAAAGCTTGTGACATGTATTTTGTGCATTTTGGTTATCCCAATATCTCTATTTTGTGGATTGTGGATGTTATTATATTTTGCTATATGGCCAACACAGCTACCCCTGGATATGTTCCATTGAAATAAAGGAGAGTTAATTTCTCACAACTAATTACAACTAATTCAACTTATTGAGGGACTGAAATGAGGAAAAGGAACTAATTACTTTTTAATTTTCCAAGTTCTGATTAGGGAGCTCCTGGGTGCTTAGGAGAGACAACATCCAACATCCAAATTGTTCTTTCAAGCTGTGGAGAACTCCCTTTCAGATTCAGAGGCAGAGGCCAAGTAGCCATCTGTTCTGAGGAAGTAAGAGGAATCTGAAGATGCAAGCTTCATTGAACATTAAGAAGTGAATCAATGGCTGTCATGCAGTGAAGCATTCCAGGTTTAGCCTGAATTTTAAAGGAGCTGTCCACTGTGCTGAACCTGTCTGAACTAAAATGGATTGCTCCCCCACTACCAGTGAAGCCACCAGCTGCTTCTGCAGTTTCTGCCATAAGAATACAGACATTTTATGAATAAAAGGTTACTCATGAGTGGAACTGTCTTTACTTAGCTCTGAAGGCCTAGAGCTGTGCTCCCGTGTGAGATCTGAAGGCTCAGCCTGAAAATCTTTCAATTCCAGAAAGAGAGTTACTAAAACAAGGCCTGCCTTTGAATTCCAGACTTTGCCACTCATGCTTTCTTATTTCAGCTTCTCTGACTGTGCACTGGCTGAAGTATTGTTGTTGCTGTGTGCCTTGAAGTAGTGTCTGACTTATTGTGACCCTAAGGCAAACGAAACTTATCACAGGGTCTTCTGGGGCTGTGTGACTCACCCAAGGTCACCCAGTGGGTTTCTATGACTGAGCAGGGAATCAAACCCTGATCAAACCCTGAGTCATAGGCCAACAGTTAGCAACATGTTAGCTAAAGCATAGTGCCTAAACAAATGAACATCATGTTAGCTAAAGCATAGTGCCTAAACAAATAAAAAATTACAATGACAGTTAAAAAAATGGAGGCCTTGATGAACCAGTATTAAAATAAAACAAGCATTTTAGCAAACAAAGGCATATAGGCTGGAATAGAAATATCTTCACAAATGGGTAAAAGATCTAGGGGCCAGATGTTCCACAATATCAGTTCAGCCACATTCATTTTATAACCTTTGTTAAATGCCATGCTGGCTATAAGACCAAGTCTACTCTCTTGCCTCTAGATGTCAGTATTTGCTCTCTCCTTAATTTATTTCAAACACCTCATCCTTGGTGGCTAAATGCTATTTCACAAGGAGAACACCATAAGGGCACTATTTGTAGCTTAATATATGCAGCTTATCAAGAGGGTTATACTACCAGTTGGCCATTTTGAGGGGGGAAATTAAGGCAGAATCCTATAATGTTTGATAAAGACAATAACAGATACCACTCTGGTTTTTAGAAAATTTCCATTCTTATAGATCAATCACCTGAGATTATCTCATTTATTCAGCTTTGATGAACTTCCCATTGTGCAGGTCGCTATACAACAAGTTCCTATGCAATCATTTCTAATGTTTTGTTCAGTGGTGGGCAACTGGGGCAGGTCTGGGAGCCACTTTTATATCCTGGGATCCTCCAGGGGTCTCATGGACTACCAGAAAATAAAACAAAACACCCCAAAGTGGTGAAAAGTCCATTTCTAGTTCTGAAAAAGGAGCGAGTTTTTGATTTTAAACAGTACAGGGAGGCATTGCAGCCTATATATAAAGTAAATTGTTGCATCTGGAGGCTTCACTGTTTTTGGCCAGAAAAAGGTTAGTCCACAGATTATGGAAGAGTCAAGGGTCACAAAAGTATACTTGGCTCACCTCTCTTTTTGTTATTTCCAGCCTTTGTTCTTAGTCTGCTAGAAATAAATGTGATTTTCTACTCTTTATTTGTTTATATAAGTATGTAGGCCATCCCATCCAAAGATGCTTAGTGTTACTTCTTTGTCATATTGTATAAGCCAGGGAGTGGGCAATTTTTTGCTTCCCAGATGTCAAGAGCAGCTGCCTTCAGCCTTTGCCAAATGGAGAGAGTTCATGGAAGATGCAGTTCAACAAGATGTGGAGAGGCACACATTGAGCACACCTGGTTTAGGGCAAGGTTGAGGAATATCTTTTAACTAATTCAGCTTCAGAGACATTTCATGGACCCACAGTCCAGTGGGATAAGAGAGTGGAGCCAAAGAGAAAAGGGAAAACAGTGGGATTTTTTTAAAAATGCTCAGCATATTTAAACTCAACATTCTGGCTTCCAGCAACCAAGACTTTGGAATGGTTTTCCACTGTTTAGAATTGGGGTGTGTGCATGCTGTGTGCCTTCAAGTCATTTTCAACTTATGGCGACCCTAAGGCAAACCTATTATGGGATTTTCATGGAAATGGGGTATACAAAACCAGACGGCTGGGTTGGGATCCAAGAAAGGCTAGAATCAGTCTCATGGCATTGGTGTTCCTTATTCCTGGTTTAAAGCAAACAGACTGAAAAAAAGTACAGGTCAGTTAACTGACTTCTCCAGGGCCTAATGCCAGGTAGGTAGCAAGAGAAGGATTTGTCCATCCACAAAGCAGAGTGAGGTAATTGTCTCAGGTGACAAGTGCTGGGAGAAAGAGAGCCACAGTTTTCATTATTTATTAAAATATTTCTGTGTGTGTGTGTGTGTGTGCTGTGCCTTCAAGTAATTTCTGATTCATGGAGACCCTCATGGGGTTTTCTTGGCAAGTTTCTTCAGAGGGGGTTTGCCATTGCCATCTTCTGAGCCTGAGAGAGTATGACTTGCCCAAGGTCATCCAGTGGGTTTTCATGGCTGAGCTGGAATTTGAACTCTGCTGAGAGTCATAAGCACTACACCATGCTGGCTCTTTCTACTCTACCCTATATAAAAAAGATCTCTGAGTAACTTGCAACTAATTTTTTAAAAGTTCTAACAATAAAAATAACTTAAATATATAATAAGCCGTTGGTATCTGGTAGAGTTTGGTTCCAGGAGCCCCGCCCCTGCCCCCGCCCCCGCCCCC
>CM034706.1:24673525-24688657 GCA_020142125.1 Phrynosoma platyrhinos
GGTTCTTTTCACTTGTGTATGAAAGTTAAAAATGTCTTCTTCTTTTTTCACTTTTAACTTAATTCCGTTTTTACTGTAATTACATGTGAAAAGGTTTTGCACAATTAAATTCTATTTTTGCTTTCTTTTCGGGATGCTTCATTTCCACTTTATTATCTCTTTAACAACGAAATTGGCCCACGTGTGATAACGTCCATAGAAGACAAAGTAGATGGGTGGGCAGAGGGCCAGGGCTCTGGATTCAGTCTTGGGCAAGGACAAGAGCCTGTGCCTCAGCGAGTGCAGGGGGGATTAATACATTACACAATAAATTTTGGTATCTCAACAGGCTAGAGTGTAGTTTAGATATCTGTTGCTAATTCCTAGTGTACACAAGCCTTTTATGTGTTTGTAAGAAGATTCAAGGAGAATGCCACTCACAGCAGCCCTATCTAGGGTTCACAAATCTTAAGGCCTGGATCCTCTTTTGTGGCCCTGAGAACAAAGGGCAGGAATCTCAGAGTGAGAGTATTTCTTCAAAAAGTGTATGTATCTGTAGCTGTGTACCTCCAACTCATTTCTGACTTACGTTGAGCCTAAGACAAATCTATCACAGGGGTTTCCGGGGCTGAGAGTGTGACTTGCCATGGGTCACCCAGTGGGTTTCCATGGCTGAGTGAGAATCAAGAGTCATAGCTGAAACCACTAGACCATGCTGGCTCTGTGTGTATGTGTATATGTGTGTATTAGACTTTAGTATATTTTATTTGAATGGCATTTGAATAGTGGGGGCATTGCCACCCAATAAGAATTTTGCACCCCAATGACATTTTCTTTTCTTTCTTTTTGATTCATTTTAAAATAATCAAAACATCAAAGTATATGGTAATACAAATGAAATCATAATGACAGATTATAGATCTTGTCTACTTTATACATACATATTTCCCTTAGTTCTTCACATTAGATGAAGTTGATACTCTGAATTATTTTTCTAGCCTCGCTTAAAGGTTTCTTGCCCCCAATGACATTTTCATTCAGTTCCCAAATTTCTAACCATGCAGTCAATTAAAACTCCCATCAAGCATTTAGCAATATAGTGTAGGCATCCAAAGGAAAGGGGCAGGCAAATTTACCAAGGGAATGTGAACACAACAAATATAACAGGTGTGGACAATATTCATTGTGTCTCTGCAAGGCTAGAAATAGGCTTGTAGGAACTGTAGGAAAATTTAATTGGTGGGGCAGAATTGAGCTGTGTTTCTGCCTAGGGTTCTCCTAATTTGGCAATCCTAGGCATGATGGTGTTATGGTGATGGGGGTGTGATCATCAAGGACACCCAAAGGACAGATTGGAATCTCAAGAGGTCCAACTTCAGCCTTAGGGCCTCAGTTTCCCCACCCTGAGATAGAAGATGAAATATGTAGCTTATTATACAGACTATTCTTGCTAAAATTTACTCATAAAAAGTGTAGGAGCCCTCTCCTTTTTACCTGGCTAAGCTACCAAAAGGGAAATATGTCCGGGATTACTAATTCTTACCATCTTCACTAAGAAAACCTTTCCTGGATTCTGAGGAAGAATCCCTGACAATTAAACTAGTATGAATTCAGTTTAAGTTTGTAGTGTAGAATGTCCCCAACTTTCTGTTTCCCTTGAACTCCAGGACAAGGAATTGGTCTATATTCTCTTCTCTTTTCTTCCTCTTATCCCAGCTGTGTGCAAAAGGAATGCAGTTATATTCTATGGAACAGAATGCTGCATGCTGAGTATTTCTTACCTAAGAAAACCCGATGAAATTCATGGAGTCACCATAGGTTGACAATTGACTTGAAAACTCTCTCTCTCTCTCTCTCTCTCTCTCTCTCTCTCTCTCTCTCTCTCTCTCTCTCTCTCTCACACACACACACACACACACACACACAATTTGTGGGGAGGGGGACCATCTCTTTTTTGGAAAAAAAATAGGTACAGGTGTAAATGTATCACCCATGGTAGTGAAATTTTCTGTGTAGGAAACTTAAAGCATTAAGCTTTTTTGTGTGAAGAAAACACCATTTTCGCCAAAGAATTGTGTGTGTGTGTGCGCGCACATAAAAGCTTGGGAAAATAAGTCTGTGATTTATTTGGTATCAAGATATGACCTGAAACTTGGCATTTCATTTGAATCATCACAGTCATTTACTTGAAATCCTAATATCATTACACAAAAATTATTTTTAATGGGTTTTAGGGGTGGGTGGTGCAGGTGAAAGAATTGGAGCACATCCCTAATTCCTAAGCAACTGAAGATTTGGAAACTTGTGCTCTGTTAAGAGGTTAACTTGAATGCATCCTGCCAGAGTAGTCAGCCAAGTTCCAGCTGATATCTATTTGAAACTGTCTGTAACAGACGGGCGGGGAGGGGGGTAGTATGGAGTGAAAACATTTTGTGCCATCCAAGATTAATTGCTGCCAAGTGGGGGAAGGAGAAAGTTGACAGAATGAATCTTTAAAAAAGATTACATATACATTTCCTTCCCACCCCATAAAACATACATGGTATGATCAAGTGAACAGAGGAGGAGTAAAAGCCTGTTCTATGCTAAGCTCATAGATTGTTCTACCATTGCCAAGTCCCATCCTTCCCTTTTCCGCTCATTTCTTTTCTGGACTACGGTACTTCACCCCAGGGAGTTTTTCTCACATAGGGAAATGTTCTGTCTGGTTACCAAAAGAGGACATGGAAATTTCCTGTGTCCCAGTCATGACTCCACTATCTGGTAATTGCTTCTTTTTATCAGCTATAGAAGCTTCTCTTGGATATTCCCTTTGATAAACAGGGTGCTTTTGTATTCTACTTGGGCTAAGGGTTTCTGATAAGTTACTGGCTTTGGCAGCAGAGATGCTTAGTTGGCAATGTAGGCATGGATAACTATCATCAAGAAATCTTCCGAGTGTCAGTGTTTGAGCCAGCAAACTGCTCATCATGATTTATGTGCAGGGACCTCTGACTTGAAGGACGAATTGTGACCAAGCTGTTGGAGGTAGGCAGCAAAAATGCAAGCTGGCTACAGATCTTAGCAAGTGATTATAGAGCCTGGCTTAGGGGTAAGAAAGGACTTCTTTTTGTACCTGTTTTCTTTATGAAACTGTAAAAATGGTCTGGGTTGCAGCTACAAGAAGGTGGGATGAAGATGTTTCCTCTGAAGTAAGAATTCTGTCCCTTTCTGAAATTTACCTTCTGTCCCCATATTTCTAGCATTGCTGTTTTCACATTCATGTAGTAACTTTGCCTGCCCCTTTCCTGTGGATGCCTAAATTCTATTTCTAAATGCTCAATAGAAGTTTTCAGTTACAGCAATGCCAGAAATTTTGGAACCAGTTAAATTTTTTTTAGTGGAGGGAGAATTTTTGGAGGGAAATTACATTCCCCACCCCCCAGAACTACACCTCTGATTTTGTCTCTGTTGGCTGATTCTGGATGTCCATTGCTCACATCTCGCCTTGACCATGAATTCAGAATATGGCCTTAAATAATCCATTAACTCTCAATGCTGGTGAATTCTCCTGTCTCTCCATCTGCAATATGGGGTTAAGTTATAACAACCTGGAGGTCTCTCATTCATAGGAGTCACCATAACTTGAAGTCAACTTGACAGCCTTTAACAATAACATAATAGCATACAGTATAAGCCTGTTGTTATTAGCCATGAAGCAATGCATGTGAAGATTTTCTCAAAAGCTCTTAGTCCTAGATCCAATATATCGTCATATTTCCTGTCTGACTATCTTTTGGCTGATTTTTTTGAATGACAGGTAGGAATGCAATTAAACAATATTGTTATTGAGATTTCATTTATTTTGAATGCATTTGTGGGTATGAATTCAGCCAGGGGTTTGTGGAATGCATGTATTGATTCTGAAGATTTTGTTGTGTTTTGTTTTATCATTGGAAGATGATCATTATCATCATCATCATCATCATCATGCATAATACCTTCATTTATTGTCATAACAAGTATTTGCAAAAGAGCAGTATAAATCAAATTCACATTCTGCAGAAGAGTGAACTAAGGTTTCAATCCTTTTAACTAAATTTTTAGGAATTTAGGGTTATAGAATTACCACATCTTCCTTGATAAGTGGCTATACACTCTCAGCTTTAAACCTCTAATATAGTAAAGTTCATCACCTTTTGAGGTAGTCTATTCCATGGACAAACAGTTTGTGCCATCTGTAAGTTATTTCTAGTGGTTTGTCAAAGTCCCCCTCTTATCATTTGGACATGTTACCTTGGATTCTATCTGCTGGTGCAATGAGAAATAAATCTGCTCCATCAGCTTAATGGGGTTTTGTTTTGTTTCTGTGAAAGGGCACATAAGATCTTTCTGTGTTTGAAACATAAAATAACCACTTAAACCCATTTTGATTCCAAATCAGTTTTAATTGCTTCAGTGTTACCTGCTGTAGCTAGATTTCTGGTGCGGTCTCTATACCAAATATTCCTGCTAAGCCAATAAAAATTTTGGCTAGAACATTTGTTCTGCAAAAAAATAAGGGTTATTATGGCAACAAGAAGTCTAAAGATATCCTTTTGCTTCACTTTTCTGTGGAACGTGATCTCTGTGTGAATATGTGGGTGAGAGAATACTAAAGTAACTTTGGTGCTAAATATGAAAAGCAGATTACCTTGCTAGCTGAAAGCCAGTGTGGCACAGTAGAATGTTTCAGCTACTGAGAATGGGAAGAACTGAATTCATATCCCCGCTGATCCTATGAAGCTCATCAGAAAACCATGAGCTGAAAACAGTAAGAGCTGTTTGACAGTGGAACACACTCCCTTGGAGTGTGGTGGAGTCTCCTTCCTTGGAGGTCTTTAAGCAGAGGCTGGATGGCCATCTGTCAGGGATGCTTTGATTGTGAGTTCCTGCATGGGAGGGGGTTGGACTGGATGGCCCTGGAGGTCTCTTCCAACTCTGTGATTCTATGAAAACCTACTGGGTGATCTTATAGAATCACAGTCTCTCAGCTCCAGAGAATGGCAATGGGAAACCCCTCTAAAGGAACTTGCCAAGAAAACTCTGTGATAGATTTGCCTTAAGGTTGCCATAAATTAGAAGCAAAGGCAAGTAACACACAACACAACACAATCCATGAATAGAAACAAAGGGCACAGAAAAAATCAGTTATTAGAGTAGACCCATTGAATTATTCTGATTTATAGAACTGTTAATTTACCAAATTCCCAATGATGAGTTTACTCTCATTGGGACTAGCAACTGAATTGGATTTAGACCCAAATGCCAGTTTGAGTGATGCCCTCTGATGGATCCAGGGGCAGTTGGTGGCTCTCTTGGTGTGCGCGTATCAGATCCACTTTCAGTTTTATGACTGTTCCTCCGACAGCTGTTCCAAATTGTATGGAAACTATCTAGGTTCTAGACCCTATTGCAGTCAGAGGTTCTGCACCAAAAGAGCTCCAGTAGGACCAAGAGCAGCAGTGGGAAGGGTGGCAATAAAGCCACCCCTTAGTGCTGTCACCCTGCAGCAGTGGATCACCAGCTGCACCTGATTTGATCTACAGCATGCTGTAGCTTGCAAAGTTACAGGAAATTTTCTTCAGTGAGAGGAACCTGGCCAGATGTTCTGTAAGCAGACTTGCTAGATGGAGATGAAGAAGATAGATGTTAAAATGTGTATTTAGTGTCTCTCCTCTTAGTGGACAATATGCTGGCTCAGACACATAGGTCATGTCTACATGGGCCAAATTAACTGGTTTCCACTCACCCTTGCTGTGACCTGTCTTCACAACATAGGGCCAAAGCTCCAGTTTGACTACAGACTGCCTTCATGACGTGAAGTATCAAATTTGGGCCATCCATACCTTAAACTGCATTAAAATGACTTATATTTTGCTCCATATTTTCCTGGAAAATTCAGAGTACTCTGGAATGATACCAGGCAGCTGGCTTCACATGCATCCTGTTTTGCTGTCTGATGCTACCCAGTGCCACTGCCACTGGTGCAAGTCACTCTCTCTGAGATTAGAATGAGGTACCCAGCCAATGCCTCATTTTCCTCATTTTCAACATCAGAGGTAGTGACTCGTGCCAGGAATGGAGGTGCCAGGTGGCACAGTGGAACGTCTGTGTAGACAGCTGTCTGGTGTTGCTTCGGAATGTGGAGGCAATGGGGGAATTTGGAACAATTCCAGGGCTAGAATACTCTGGAAGCAGCCTAGAGTATTCTAACTGGTGTAGACTTGCCCATAGACTAATCTCCTGAGGGCTATTGGAAACTGCCACATCACCAACACGCACACAGAGTCTCTGCCATGAAAGGGGAAGATGGGACAAAGGAACACAGGAAAATATCTCCTGTAGACCTTGGATACCAAGAGAATAGGTCTTTGCTGCCACAGTCTTCCTCTTTTCCTCCTTGCTTGGTTAGATGGGTGCAGAAGTACAGGCGGAGATGTGTGTGCATGCATACTTATTTGTTGGATGAGGTAGCATGAAAAGGACCTGTAAAGGCTGATCTTTGGCTCTCCTTGGACCTTATCACATGGGGCCAAAAGCAGCAAGAATCCACTAAGAATCAGGTGCTATAGTGCTATATTTCTCTGTGCGATTACACGACGTCGCTCGGAATCCAGCGAGAAACCGCTCGGAATGTAGCATCATTCGCATTCTTTTGAATGTCGGTTTCAGCGGGCATTGCAATAGCGCGAGCTGATCCATAGCGCTATTATAGCGCTAGCGCCATATTTATACTAGCGCTATAGTACTGGAATGATGCTCATATCGCTTTCTTGCCACTTTTGAGAGCAGTGTGTGATAAGGTCCCTTGGGTGGAGGAGTTAATGGGATGTATGCAGAGGGGACACGATAGGCATTTGTAATTTTTATCTCTGGGTCACGAGTCCAAAGTTTACTCCTGGACTGACTGCAAACCTCTAGGGATTGAGTCTTTCCCTTACTTGAAACACAAAAAGTCCTAAAATAGCTTACAGGAGAAACACAAAAACAACACACCAGTCTCTATGTCAACAAAGCTGGAAATTAAATTCAAGTGTTGCAGTAAGTTAAAAAAAAATATGGGGAAGGGATCAATTGAAGGCAAACTGACAGTCATCCCTATATTTAGCCAGTTGTTTTTTGTTTTGTTTTGTTGCAAGTTTGTTTTTTTGGGGGGTTGTGTGTGTGTGTGTTTTGTTGTTGTTTTTTCATTTTTATTCCTTCCCATGTTCTCTCACCCTCGATTTTCTATCATCTTAAATTGAAAATGAGTTCTTGTGACCTTGAAAATGTTTGGGACATACTAAGGACCCAATAAAGATATTATTCAAACCTCCCTTTTATTTCAAAAAGAGAATACTTCTGAATGCCTCTTCAGATGAAAGAATCTCCTTTTTCAGTAGATAACATTACCCACTCAGCCTTACCGTTTTCTCCAAATATTGTTCTTATATAAAGAAATGTAACCACTATTATAACTCAAGAAATGACTTTGCTTTCAGTGACAGACAGCACTGTGCAACTGCTATTTTGGGTTACAGTGAAAATTTTGATCCTGCAAAAGACATAGCATTTAAATGTACATCTGATACCTACATATGGATGGGGTGAAATATCCTCTGGGAAAATGAGATGGCCATCACAACTGTACAGATACATGTTTTCCATATGTTTGTTTGAAGCATACTCTGGTATTAGTCCTATTACACTTCGTTAAAAATAACAGAACAGCGATAGAAAAGAGGATTGCATGCTATAGATCCTTTTATTGTCTGAAGCTGATTTCAAAAGCCTGGCTTAGTTATTGGTATGTCTAAAGGTCATTAATGATAGGAGCCAAGAGGAGGAACTGTTGTCTGTGCCAGGTTCATTGTGTTCCTGTGATAAGCAGCCTGCTGTCCAAGAGAGCTGGAGAGCTTAAGTAGTTTTAATTAAAATGGAGAAATGGGCTGTGGAGCGTACCTTTCAAGGCTGGGTCCAGGTTTGAGAGAGGAAAGTGCCCATGGGCCTCCTCATCTATTCTGATTGGTGTTAGTAATAGGCAGCAGTGATCCAAGAAGTGCTGTGTAGCTTGGAGTCACCATTTAAATTCCCCACACTGCCCTGAGAACTGCTATGCTGGGGGGTTATGTGAAATTAAAATGGCAGCTCAGTCCACTTTCAGGCATTTGGAGAGTTTGTATAGGGAAAAATGAGGGGGAGCAGGGGTTAGAGTTGGCATCATTGGTGGGGTTTACTGGGGTTGTGGGACCTGGAGGTTGCCCAAGGATGTCAGCTGCTGGCATAAGGCCATGTAAGCTTTTGAAGTATATGCTTTCCCTCTTTCTTACTCAGATGCAACACAATACTTCCTGAGGGTCAATCTAGCATTCCAGCACCTCCCAAGAAATGCTTGGTTGGAGGATATGAAAGCTTTACATCAGAGAATGACAGGATCTTGCACTGCTCTGTGCTGTAGGCCCTTTATTCACAAGTTTTTAAATACAAAAATACATTATCTATAAGATGAGGTGCTGCCCTCCCTTGTGATTATTAGACTGAAAACTGGAAAGGGCTCCTGTACCTTTCATGGTTGTGTAAGGGAGGGTATTCCAGCAGGTGTTGCTTGTCATGCAACCAAATAACAAGGAACACCTGCTAAAATTCCCTCTTCTTCAACCATGAAAAGTACCCAAGACCTCTTCAGTTTTTGCTCTTGTGCTTCCTAAATCCTTCCACTTACCAACAAGGAATACGTAGAAACATTACTCATCAAAGTTTAAGCCCCAGATGTGATGCTTTTGTAACCCACCACCTGTTGTTGTTGTCTGCCTCCAAGTCATTTTTGACTTATGGTGACCCTAAGGTGAACCTATCAGGGGGCTTTCTTGGCAAGTTTCTTCAGAGGGGGTTTGCCATTGCCATCCTCTGAGGCTGAAAGAGTGTGACTTGCCCAACGTCACCCAGTGGGTTTCATGTCCTATCTGGGAATTGAACCCTGATCTCCAGAGTTGCAGTCCAACACTCAAACCACTACGCCACACTGGTTCTTAACTCACTGCACCAGAAAGTAATTCAAGACAGGTGGCAGCTGTTCCTGTCGTGAATTACTTCCAAGTTCTGTCTATTTCTCACAGTAAAGTCAATAAATAAATAAATGGAAAAACATTGTTTTAATAGTTTCTAAAACTCTCTTAATGATGCTTTGTTATAATTTTATATATGTTTACTCATTGATCTGTCTAGATAGATAGATATAAAACTGGTACAGTATCTTTGTGAATTTAGAAGGGAAATACATATATATTTAAAGAAAGAAATGTGCAAGTGATTGCTTTAAACACTCTAAGTCAGGGGTAGGCAACCTTTTTGAGCCGGGGGCCGGGTTGCTGTCCCTCAGACAACTGGGGAGGCCAAAGCACCAAAAATAAATAAATAAATGAATTGATTTTTTTAAAAAAAATATTCATGCACACTCTCTCAGCCCCAGAAAAGCCATGGCAAAACCCTTGTGGAGATTTTGACAAGAAAACCCCAAGAACAAGTAATAACAACAATAATCAATGTCATCATGGTGGGCGGCGGCGGCAGGACTGGCCTGGGGCCGGTCCAAAGGCCTTGGGGGGGCCGCATTTGGCCCCTGGGCCTTAGGTTCTACCCCTGCTCTAAGCCCTATATTATTTAGAAAATACATACTTCATTTTCTGCTTTAGGAGAAGCATTGAAGATGGCTCATTGCATAGAATTTAAACAAATAAATTTATAAAGAAAAAGAAAAGTGACCTAGATCGATTCCCAGATCGAACATGAAACCCGCTGGGTGACCTTGTGCAAGTCACACTCTCTCAGCCTCAGAGGATGGCAATGTGCAGATGGGGCAACAGTATCATAGATACAATGGTGAACACAAAAACATTCATCAAGGTAGAGGAATACCACCAGGTATGGGCAAATTCATTTATTATTACAGATGCAGGAATAGAGGAGTCAGTCTGCTGAGGAAGCCAGGATGGTTTAATGGTTTGAGCATTAGATTAATACTGATAAGACCTAAGTTTAAGTACCTGTTTTGGTATGAATCTCACGTTAACTGAATTAGTCACTATTTCTCACCTTAAAAGGATTATTGTCTAACTCACAGGATTATTGTTAGGATAAAAATGTGGAGGAAGAATGTGTAAATAAATAACAAATATAAAATATGGAAATAAAATAACATATCAATAATAAAATATGTTATAGTTTTTTGTGATATAATATCATGTTAACTTCTTTGTCTAGTCTGATTGACACATCTAGTATTGCAATCTCTCCCCACCCCATGTATTCCTCCCCCCACTGACTGATACAGATATCCCTACCATTGGTATTTTCTTTTGAACGCCTTCCACTCTCCCTGCTGGGATGAAGACTCTGAATTCCCACTGTGAAAGGGAAACCTAGAAAATGGTTTTGAAGGACTTCCCTTGGCTGATGAAATACTATTCCCTGTAATGTACTTGCTTGTTTGTTCATAACACCTGCTGCATTCACTTTGACTAAAAAGTCTTCAAAGTGCAAAAGCGCCTAAATGATGACTCCTACAAGCCCTTTGCAAAGAATTAGTTTTGTGCAAACTAAGCTGCAGTCTTGATGTGACCTTTGTGCAGCAATTCACTTCCCTGATTACAAAAAGTATAAGATTTGCGAGTTTAAAACTCTGTCAGATTTTTTGGGGGTGGGATGGGATAGAGCAATCAGTGCACTCTTCCTAATACTTCTGGGATGAACTTGCCTTTTAAAACAATATGGTAATGGCAAGTAGAAAGGAATACCTATTTATCTTTTAAATCATGGATGACAAAGTGTGGCCCATAGACTGTGGGTAACCCCTGTGGCTGCTTCCTAACCTCTCACAAACCCTGAAATAAAAAAAATCTTCTCCAATGGCAAATTGCACCCCAGAAGCCTGAGTGGCAGGCTCTGAAATGGAAAATTTAAATATAATTTTACCAATCTGGGGCTTGTTTTAGGCTAACCAGAAGTGACCATCTGGTTACTTCTGGTTTCTAAATCATGTCTTTTGGGGGTTTAAAATAGACATGAGGCAAAAATATGTTTAAGCAGCAAATTGCACACATCCGAGAGGCTTCTGGGAATGCAGTTTGCCATTTTAGACTGGATGCATGGATGTGGGAGGCAGGATGATTAGAAAGGAATGGTTTGTCAGGGTCTCTGGATTCTTTAAAGTTGCCCACCCTGGACAAAAGAAGCCTCAGTCAGCATGATTAATAGACATGGATTATGGGAGTTGTAGTCTCAAAAATCTGGAGGGCCAACTGTTCCCAACGTTTGATGTAGGTTAATGGAAATGGGCAATAAATATACATCACTTTAGAAAAGACCAGAAAATGGATATGAAGCCAGTGGCACTTCCAATGCCATTGAAGAGATTAATCTGTTTTATGTGTTACTCTGAACTTCAAAGACGTTGCCAAGGCAATGTCTTTTGAGGATAAGGTTCAGCACCTTCAATATCAACTTTAAAGTTCAGTTCAGACTCAAACTAATATTAATAATGTATTTTATTACTGTGTTAAAGAGAGATGGGCTTCATCACCCCACTGACATGGGAACTACCAACTGCCAAAGTATGGATCAGTACTTCAGAATTCATTTACATGACTTCACTATAAATTTCCATTATTCACTTCCACTAGTGTCTAACTGGTGATTGAGATAGGCTGAAAAGTATTGGGAAAGGGGGAGAAAAAAAACATCTTTTTTCCAAATAATATGAAAAACTGAGGGAAGCTGACAGCTCTGAGAGCATCCTGCTAGCCTACAGCCAAGGAATATTCCTAGTAACAGAGAGCAGCCTTTTAGGAATGAATCCTCAGCCATCAAGTCTGAGAGGCAGAAGGAAGTCTGCCATTTGCTTCTTTCTGGCTTAGGGACTAAGGGGTACAAAAACATCACAGAAATAAGTCTTTCAAGTCAAATCTGCCTGCCTTTTGAAAGTTCCATTTTGTTTTTGTTGTTTTGTGACTTTAAGTCATTTCTGATTTATGGAAACCCTAAGGTGAACTTATCACAGGGTTGTTGTTAGCTGCCCTCAAGTCCACTTCAACTCATGGCGACCCTGTGTATGAGACAGCACCAAACCTCCCACCCCCTGTCCTCAACCACTCTACTCAAGTCCTGCAGGCTCAGGGCTGTGATCTCTTTGATTGAGTCTATCTATCTAGTATGTGGTCTTCCTCTTTTTCTACTACCCTGCATCTTTCCTAGCATTATTGTCTTTTCCAGTGAATCTTGTCTTTTCTGATATGGCTAAGGTACAATCTCAATTTAGTCATCTTGGTGTCTAGAGAGAATCCAGGCTTTATCTGTTCAGTCACCAATTCATTTGTCTTTTTGGCTTTCCACAGTATCCTCAGGAGCACTCTTCTCCAGCACCACATCTCAAATGAGTTGATTTTCTTTCTATCTCTTCACTGTCCAGCTTTTGGTGATGTGGAATACAATGGCTTGGACAATCCTGACCATTTGTTCAGTTGTATGTCTCTGTACTTTAGGAACTTGTCTAGTTCTTTCATAGCTGCCGTTCCCAGTCCTAGGGCCTTTGCAGACTGCTAGAAATAGTGCAAATTGAGTCTACTTTAACTGCCCTGGCTCAGTGCTAGGGAATCATGGGAATTGTATTTTTTTCTGTGACATTGAGCCTTCTCTGTCAGAGAGCTCTGGTGCCACAATAAACTACAGTTCCCATGATTCCTTAGCACTGAGCCAGGGCAGTTAAAGTGGCCTCAATCTGCACTATTTCTGGCAGTCTGCAAAGGCCCCTAGTCTTCTTCTAATTTCCTGGCTACAGTCTCTGTTCTGGTCAATGATCAGGGAAATAGGGGAAATCTATTTCAATTTTCTTGTCATCTAAGCTGAATTTTTGTAAGTCTTCCATGGTCATTTTTCCCTTAATGTTCACCATTAAGCCTGCCTTAGAACTTTTGTCTTTGTTTTTAAAAGTAATTGTTCCAAGGCCTTGTAGTTTTCTGCTCGTAGTATGGTATCATCTGGATATCTAAAATTGTTGAATTTTCTTCCTCTAATCTTAACTTCTCCTTCCTCCAAGTCTAAACCTGCTCTGTGTATAATATTTTCTGCATACAAGTTCAACAAGTAGGGTTATATAATGCAGCCTTGCCTGACCCCCAATTGGAAATGGTTTCCAATTTTCCCCAATTGGAAACCATTCTGTTTCTCCATATTCTGTTCTCACAGTTGCCTCTTCTCCTGTGTACAAGTTTTGCATCAGGACAATCAAGTGTAATTACTTTAAGAGCAGTCCATAGTTTTTCATGATCTATGCAATCAACATCTGTAATCTATAAAGTACATGCTGGTTTTTTTTTGGGGGGGGGTTGAATTAACTGGTGTGCTCCATTATCTATCATATGTTTGCAATATGATCCCTAATGTCTTTTCCTTTCCTGAATACAGCTTGCACCTCTGGAATTTCTCTCTCCATTTGAGTCTTTGCTGTAGAATTTTGAGCATGATTTTGCTTTTTTGTATGGGAGATAAATGCAATAGTCTTGTATTTGCTGCAACCTTAGTGTCTCCTTTTTTGTGAATGGGAACGTATACTGATTGTTTCCGATCTGTGGGCCAGTGTTTTGCTTTCCAGATTTGTTGGCAGATTTTAGGTAAAACTAACATTGATTCTGTTTCTGAGAATTGTAGCAATTTGTTACCCCAAGGTCTAGCCTCTGTGCACTCCTCTTTATTTTCAATATAAAACGGTTATTAAAAGGGATGTGTGAGAGCACATAGCTGTGAGGGCACCCCCAGTGTAGAAAAGTGGCCATGTCATATAAGGAGATCTGGGACTGTAGTTTGGGATCCAGGAGGCTCAGCATGGGGAAAACACCAAAGCACATAGCCAAGGATAGATGGATCAAGATTGGAATCTGCATTATCCCTTTATTGATAGGAGTGATGGTGGGTGATAGACCTTGTGTTTACAAGTGAACAGAATGCCAAGAGCATTTCCCTCTGGAAGTGATATTCCTCTGCCCAGAGACATTTGCACTGATTGTCCAGCCATTCACAAACTTCCCTTCCCATTCTTCTCTTCTGGAAACTTAATCCCAAATTTAATCCCAAATTCTGCTCTGGGACCAGTTTTGCCCTATAAATATGCCCACTTGGGCATTAACAATTCTGTCTTACTTGAGGTCTGACATACTTTTTTTCTGTATCTTGCTTGACTCCTCAGCATTGCTGGCCATGCCACAATCCTAAAGCAGCTTACTGAGCCACTTCAATCTCACTATGTCCCCCTACCACCACCCCATTTGAAGCTCTGCTTCTGGATTACAGTATAGCCCTCTGCAACCCCTTAACTTGCTATCTGCTACGACCTTCCCTATTGTTAGTTCTTGGATGTGTATGTGAGAGGGTGTCTTTACGTGAATGGTGATTCCCTGTGATTTATAAATAAAACTGTTTTAGAACTTGCACTCTGGAGTTCTGTTTCTTGGAATCAGCATACACAGTTTTGATCCCCACTTTGAGTTGCCTGAGCCTTCTGGGCTGCTTTTAATTGAGTTAATAAAATTCCCCTATAGAACATTAATTGTGGGCGCCCTTCTGGGACCCTGGCATTTCGTTCCTGGTGATTTATTCCTAATTGCTCTAAGTGCAGCTCTCATTTCACTTTCCAAAATTTAGGGTTAATCTTTGTATGATTCTTTTTCCTATGTGTCTTTCTTCCTTTCATCTCTTTTATATAGTTCTTCTGTGTATTGCTTCCATAATCTTTTTATTTCTTCTTGATCATTTATTATGTTCCTCTTCTGACATTTCACAGATGAAAGCCAGGACAGATGTGGCTGAGCGACATCAGAGTATAGTTAAGAGGGCAAAATTTATTAATGAAGAAGAACACAACTAGGAAAGGCTGCAACACTTTTCTTTTGCCTGAGTCCACAGGGCAGGGCAAAACAATGCCCTCTCCTGTACTCTCCCTCCAGTGAATTAATTGATCACAAACTACTTTTGCACTTTGAACTCAGTTTGCATCAATAGAAGTAAGATGAGGGCAAAGGGACAAAGTGGGAAGAGGAGAGAAAAACTGGGACATGTTAAAAGTAACTAAGGGCCTTTGCAGACTGCCAGAAATAGTGCACATTA
>CM034706.1:24697633-24720439 GCA_020142125.1 Phrynosoma platyrhinos
AATACTTTGTAAACTACAAACCCCAGGATGCCATAGGATTGAACTATAATAGTTAAAGTGGTGTCAAACTGCATTATTTCTACAGTGTAGATGTACCCCAAGTATATTTTACTGTTTGACTAATTTTGCTACTGTTCTGGAACTTTGCCTGCTTTGATTGGTCTTATATGTTTTCATTTTGGGCATTTTATGAGAAGTGGTATAGTTTTATAATGATGTACACATGTAAATAAATTCTGGTGCCAGTTGCTAGTTCTTCACATATACCTGCTGGGTAGTGACTGTCGTTCTCGTCAAACTGTACAGTAGATGTTAACCTTCCTTCCAAATAATATTTGCATTATATTTCTCTCTTGGCTTATCCACTTGGCAGAAATGTTAAGAATCTGAAAGGGACTCGTCCTTACCATTTGCAAACTGCAGGCTTGGTTAGTTAAATTTTCCATCGAATTTTTATTCCACCCTTTTCCTTTCCAGGAAGTGAGGCTGATTTTAGCTCTTCAAGCAGCACAGGCAGCATTTCAGCTCCTGAGGTCCATATGTCTGCTGCTGGAAACAAGAGATCATCATTTTCTCGCAAGTATGCACCAGCATCTTACTCCATATCTCTCCAATCAATGTTGCTTATATTGAAGATGTCCCACCTTTATTGACCCACACTGAGGAGCATATGCACACAGGGGTGGTTGACCTGGATTCTCTCACCATCTATCTAATTATTTGCTACACCAACTTGGTGGTACAAACACAAATCTGATGTCTGGGTGAAAGTTGTCAAGAGATACTGGACTTTATCAAATGGGAGAAATCAGGGGATTAAGAAGGCATTATCCAGGAAATCCCTTAAATGATTTGTTGCTGGTTATTCCCAGGATAAGTCCTCTCTAATGGTGATGTGTATGATCATCTTAGCTGCAATCATACAACTTTCCCTGGATAATGCCTTTTGAATCCCCTGATTTTCCCCTGTGTGGTAAAGTCCACTAACTATTTCAGTATACAGGAGGAGAAAAAAAGGAGCCTTTTGTGGTACTTTAATAAAAATAGATTTATTTTATCACAAGCTTTCATCTTTTAGCATGAGCTTTCAGTTCTGTTCCCCTAGTAAATACTTTTTTAGATTAGTTATTATCTTAAGTCTATTGGTTTGCTGCAGAACAGTATTCTCTTATATTTGTTGTTGTTGTTGTTGTTGTTGTTATATCCTGCTTTCCTTAAAAAATTGAGAATCAAAGCAGCTCACAATTTAAAAGAACAATACAATTAAAAACATAGGAAACTGAGCATTAAAACAGAATTAAACTATTGCAGTGTTAAAATGAATTGCTCAAGAATAAAATGCAATTTTTAAGACAAAAGCTCTTAAAAGCACTTGTTAAAACATTTCAGCACCTTTCCAGCTTGTTCTTTCATCTTTGAAAAATTGAATTAATATTAATAAAAAACACCAAAGCAACTGTGTGTTTGATAGGTGGATTTAAACCTCTCTCCCCATTTGGTATATTAGTTTTGCAAGCTAACAAAATAGATGAAAACAATTAGGATGCAAAAAACAGGGATGCAGCTGGAGCTGGAGTCTCTTCATTGAACTCACTCAAAGCAATTGACCTTAGCCCTCTGGTCAGCACCCATTTGCAATAACACTTTAGCAGCCCAGGCTGTGTCATACTATATGTTGAACAGCTGCCACGCTGTTGTAAGATCCATTATGTTAATGTGCAAAAACTAAAGGAGGTGGTGCAGATGAATACTCTGATGATAGGTTGGTTGAACTGGCCTTATAGCAGAGAGCAGTGAGATTTTTTTCAGAAGGGTCTGTGACAGCTGATGACTACGATATATTACTCTTTCCATAGAATTATACTCACTTTTTTCCCCTCCTAGCAAAGCTCTCAAGCTGAGGCAAATCAGTCATTGTATGGTAACGAAATACTAGATCCATTGGAACTGAAAATTGGACTACTTTGCATTATATGCGTAGCTTGGCAAACTTTGATCAGTTTTCCCTTGCCTCAAAAAGTTAAAATTACAGCCTGGAATGTGTGAATTAAATAAATGTCTAAAGATTTCTTTTTAAAATTGTTCCAGCAGGGAGGTATAACAAGGAAAACCACAGGGCCAAGCCTTGACATTTCCCCAAAGCCTCTATAATATTCCTTCAAATACAGCCTGGAGTTTTTTACACTTGCCAAAATGTCTCTGCTGCGTAAAATACACAGAAAACTGTTTTTCTGTTTCTCCTTTTGAAGAGTCCTTGTGTCCAGTTATACTCAAGCTACAAACGGTTGAATAAGGCTTATTTCTAGGTAAAGGAATCTAGGACTGCAGGCAGAAACTTTCAGTTTGACTTTTGCTGCCTTTGCTATAGCAAACTGCAGTCTGGAGAGATTTGTTCCTCGCATCAGTTGTACCTTGTAATCTCAGTCCCATTTTCTTGTATTAACAAAAAAATGAGACTGGAGTTATCCAAACTACAATCCTGGGATGCTGTTCTGCAGCAGTCATTCTGCCATCTGGTTGATATAAAGTGTTTCAGGCAAGGAAGGAGGACACAATTTCAAACACATTCTAAATTAAGAGCTTTTTGTCTCATGATTTGCACTGTTTCTCATATATGCATTCTGTTTTTGCCTCTCTCCTCTCTTATTTGCTTTATTTTAGATTTTAAAAAAGAAATAGGTGTTTAGGGGGCTGCATCATCTAGAAAAAGGGGTGCATCACTAGCACTAGAGTCTTGGCATCCCACTAATACGAATGTTATTATTTACAAAATTAACCTAACTTGTATTTTTACATTGGACAAATCTTGCGTCACCAGCTGCAGGGCAAAGAATCCCTCCAGTGGCAAGTTCTGTTTGTTTGGGGTTTTAAAAACATAAAACAAGGTGACTCAGTAGGTTAAAATAATGAAAATGACATAGCAATCATAAGACTGTTTTTAAAAATGCACAATAAAGATGGAACTTTGCCGCTTATTCTTTTGGAAAATGAAGCTTTTAAATCCCTAATATTTTGATGTTTCATTTTTTGATCATTAGAAGAGCGAGGTAGAAGTTTGATTATGGGTTGACATGCATTTTGAACTTACAATATTTACAGCAGTTATTCTGTCTCTGGTGGCCACTGCACCAAAGAAATGGGACTGCTGAACAGATGGGAACTAAATCATGCCCACCCCCATGACTGTAGTTGGACATGGACAAGCAAGTCTTAACCATGTTTTGCCTGTGTATAAACAAACAAGCAGCTCTCACCCATGATTTGTATATCAAATGAGCCCTGTTCAGGTGTTCCAAACCTCACACAATGATAGTAGGAAGATGCTTGCTGGTCATTCCCCTTTATCATAACCCTATTGCCCAACTCGCTGCCTTCTAGATAATGGTAGGCATAGATCTATAGCAACAGGAGACCTATTTTATGAACATAGATATTCCACTGTGCAAATCACATGGGAGGTCTACATAATTATAGCATAAAACTCAGGAAAGTAACTTTTTAGACTACAGCTCACAGAATGCCTCAGCATCGTTATGACTTTTCTGAGCTGTAGGTATGGCTACCTACTGCATACTATCTCCCCCAACAAATAGAAAACGACACAGCAAGTGATGTGCTCAGAAAATGTGATTAGTGCAACCCATGGTTTGTATGATGTCAATATGGAGCCTAGGCTTGCTGAAAGCCTCCAAAAGTCTTCTAGGTTGAGCAGAGATTTCGACTCTGGCTTCTTTAGTCCGAATCCAGCACTTTTCCTCCTTCACTATACTAGTTCAAGACCAGTTTCTGATATACTGTACTAATACTGTATACTGTACTAGATCAGCTATGTATACACTCACAATTAGCAAACAGAACATTCAGCTTTCATGAAGGCACTGACATTTGCTTTTACAGGCTTTTGAAGTATGATTTATTGCACATGTCTTACACTATTTCACTATGCAATTTACTGTATATTTGAGCAATGACCTATTTTTCAGTAATTTTAGTTGATTCATTATATATGAACTGGCTTATTCAGCAGCAAGTTGATCTATATACTATCTATATTCACAGATTGATTAAATGTGCATATGTTTGCATGTGAATAAAGCAATAGCTCTGGGGCAATGACTGTTTCAGGGCTAGGCAACCTTTCCTCTTTAAGGGCGAGGGACTTATGAGATTCTGGGAGCTGAAGTCCCTCGGCCTTTAAAGGGGAAAGGTTGCCTACCCCTTAGGTCTTTGCTTTTTAACAGAGATAGAAAATTTCCAGGGATTAGGACAGGGCACAGAAGATTTCCCTTATACCATTGGGAAGTACGTAACCTCTGCTAATATTTGGCAGTGGGTACTGATTTTACCACTATTGTGGGATTCAGAAAGGTTCCAGAGCACCTTTCTACACCTTAGAGTTCTTCTACTTTATAGGGCACAGTGTCTCTCCCTTTGGGAAGGAGTGGGGAAAGGATGGTTTCATGGTTGTTTTTTTCTCTGGCTCTGTTAAAAATTAGTTTGTTTTGCACAAAAAACAGCCCTGGGGCACATGCAGAATTTGTGTTGCCTATGCTTGCATTGGAAGAGTTGCATGGAATCTGCTGTACATGTATTAACCATCTTAAATTGAGGATTTCCTCTTACTGAGAGATGACAAATGCCTTGTCTAAAATGGTAGCAGTCACATGAGGTAAGTACTTTTATAATTAAAATAAGCAGCATGTAAATCTAATTCCAATGTTTAGTCCCAATTAAAATAGACCAACTGAATCAGTGGGAACTCAGTAAGTCAATATTTATGTAAATTGTTTTGATTCACTGGGTCTGTTCTTGTTTGGACTGAGAATTGATTTGTGTCATGTATTTCTGCCCAGTTAATTTTAATAGACCAAAAAGTTTGTAACTTATGAATATTGCTCATTAATCAGCTAGACACAATGTTAATATAATACTGCATGGTGTACTAAAACACATTTGTTTTTGCTGTCCGTTCTAGTCGTGGGCCTCATGGAAGGAATAATGGAACTTCATCTTACAAGTCTGGGTCTAGTCCTCCTACCGCATCTCGTGAGAAGGACTTCCTGTCAATGTTGTGCAAAAATCAGTTGAGTCCCAGTAGCACCCATCAGAATTATGGGGCTTCTTCAGCCAGCAGCAGCAATTCAGGTTCATACAAGGGAAGTGATAACAGCCCCATCTTGAGGCAAGTGTTCTTCCCTCCAAAGCCCTCTCTATCTCCAGAACTGACTGGATGATATAATTGTAACACAAGAGTATTTTTTCCCCTCACATATTATCATAGGGTCATAATTCTGTAAGATTTTGGTTGCATTCTTCAGCAGTTGTGCAGATGTGCTGAAAAAACTAACACCCTTTAAACCAGTTTCTTTTCCTGGGAGGGAGGGAGCTTTGCAAAAAAGCTACATATTTCCTACTAACTTAATGCATGCATTGACTTTTTTCTTTGAAATCAAATTTTGTCAGATACTAGGTAAGAAAATGCCACTTGCATACGAACTGAGGAAGCTGCCTCAGCCTATTGATCCATCTAACCCAATATTGTCAACTCTGACTGGAAGCAATTTTCCAAGGTTTGGGGCTGAAACTTTTTCTAGTCCTTATCTAGAGATCCCTCAAGCAATAAACAAACCTGGTTCTGGTTCCAAAATCAAATGTTGAAGGTGGTGTGGTAGTTACCATTGCCTTGACCTGCAGCTGCTGCAGAAAGAACTCCCAGTGTTGTTGCAAAGTCTTGTGTTGCTTTCTGTGTGCTTCCTGTTGTTGTGATGTCTGTACTAGAGGTAAGTGGGTATTTTCTACAAGTTCATTCTGCTTAGACTGGAGCATAGTCAGTCTTAAGAAATATAGCATAAAGCAGCCACAGTGACCAGGGCCAACACTAATAGTGTGAGGCAGAATGGGGCTGAGAAGGCAATAGTAACAACCATTTCTAAGCCCATTGCTCTAAACATTTTTGTTTCTAGGAGGGACAGAACTGTGTCCATCTAGAAGGGACAGGGCTGTCCTCATCTCTTAAATTAGTCTGCTGTTGAGGTGTGGGATGCTAGCGAGTTGCCACTATTGAAGTAAGAGTTAACAGGCTGTCCAGCCTAAATACCTTAAATGCATCAAATCCCATCTGATCTTGGAAACTAAACAAGGTCAGCTCTGGCTGTTACTTGGATGGGAGAGCACCAATGAATGCCAGATGCTGTAGGCTACATTTCAGAGGAAGGAACTGGCAAAAAACAAAAAAAAAACCCACAAAAAAAACAAAAACAAAAACAAAAAAAACTGAGTATTCCTTGCCTAAGAAAACCCTATGAAATTAATCAGGTTACTATAAGTCAACAGGCAACTTGAATGCACATATACACACACACATACATACACTAGTCATCTTCTTTTTGTGGATGAGATGTGGGTTAGTGGGAGTTTTCTGTTTTGTCCTTTCCCTCAGGCAACAAGAATCTGCTAGTCCAATTCTGATAGTTTTTGTTGGCCTGGTTCCCTAACATGCTAGGGCATTGGCCAGTGAGGCTCCTGATGTTTTGAGCTTGCTGATAAAGAAGAAAAATGTTGCCTACCTGACAATGCCTATGCTATTTGTCAAGGGTACCCTGAACAGTGGGGCTTGCTAAACTACTTGCTTAAATATATGTTTCCTTCTGTGTGTTACAAGAATGGGCACAATTCTGGTTTCAGTGGTGGCATAAGATTATAGTGGGGATGTGGCAATACTGTCGAGATAGGAATTGTGTGTCCCCCAGAATGAAGCTTTCCTTGGAAGCCAAGATGACTAAATTGAGACTACTGTACTTTGGCCACATCATGAGAAAGCACAATTCAATTAGAAACAGCAGCAATGCTAGAGAAGGTAGAGGGAAGTAGAAAGAGAGGAAGGCCACATGCCAAATGGATAGACTGGATCGGGAAAACCAAAGGCCTGAGCCAAGAAGACCTGAGCAGGGAGGTGGAGAAGAGGGGGTTTTGGAGACATCTCCTTCACAGGGTCACCATGAATCGAGGTTGACTCGAAGGCAGTTAACAACAACAGCAACAACAATACCCAGGTTGAATGCAACCCAGCAAGGTATTTTATGTGCTCCCACCATCCTCAAAACTTTTAATCACAAGGAAAGAATCTCCCCTGTCCCCAATAGGCAATCGTAATTTTAGGAACTTCCAAAGAACATGATTTTCCCATTTAATGCTATTTTCCCCCAGACATCCTTATGAGACCCCAAAACAATATTTTGGAGAAAGGTTTGCTAAGTACTTTCAGGCAACTTCGTGGTGTAGCCCTGAGGGCTCAGTGGAAAATGAGTTAGATGTGTCTGTTGTACTGCAGCTGGCAACTCTTGAACTAGAAAGAACCAAGTTGGTTGCAGGATGCTTTGGGAGAAACCTCAAAACTTAAAACATATGAATCTTTAGTGCGTTGGGAAAATACAGGGAAGTTGGGTGAGCAGAATGTGGCTTTATTCTCTTAACTTTAGTATCAGATTAGTACCTAAAGGGAGGCTTGCTAGAGTCTTTCGTGGCTGCCTGATTATGGTTTACATGCATAGAGAAAGAGACATAAAACCTAGGTGGAACAGCTCCAGAGTCTAACAATTTGTTTATTCTAATACCTTTTGGCGTGAGTGGGCTTATTTTAATCGCAACATAGTGTATGAGGGTGTTTCTGATTCTTTTTAAACAACAACAAAATATGTGCCATTACTTCAAGCAGCACCTGTGCTATTCCTTAACAAGCCCAAGGCGGCTTAACAGCAGTAACATAACAATTAGACACATAGCTATATCAATCATAAAACAACAAAGAACTTGTTATGTGCCTTCAAATCAACTTGAAGTTATGGCAATCCAGAATTTAGAGGCTTCCAGAAGATCCTGATCAGGTCATGCAAACTGAGGGCTGTGGCTTTCTTAATTGACTCAATGGATCTATAATGTTGCCTTCTTTTCGCCACTGGCTTACCATTTTTGTAGCATTATTTTCTTTTCTAGCAAGTCCTCTTTTCTTATAAATACACCCAAAATATGATAATTTAGTAATTTTGACTTCTAGTGGGAATTCAGATTTGCTTTGCTCCTGGATCCATTTACTTCATTTTTGGTGATCCATGGCATCTGTAGAAGTCTACCCCAGCACCATATTTCAATTGAGCTGATTTCCCCCTGCCCTGTCAGATTACTTCATTGTCCAGCTTTCACATTCATACATAAAAATAAAAAATACCTTGTTCTGTAAGATGCCAATTTTGGTCTCGAATGACATTTCTTCACGCTTGAGAATCTTATTTAGTTCCTTCATACTTTATCTTCCAAGTCCAAGTCTTCTTCTGATATCTTGATTACCAACTCCATTTTGACTGATAACTGAGCAAACATATGAAAAATCTTTTTAAAGTTTTCATATCTTCATCATCATCAGGTTTGGGGGAAGTAAAAAAAAATAATGCAGCAGTCAAAAAACATCCCACAATTGTTTTTCAAAAACATCAAAATATAAAAACATCAATAAATAAATAAATAAAGGAATTTAGTTGTGTATCCTATATCTTCCCTAATCTATAAATTGTTGGACTAGAACTCCCAGACTCAACCAGCAGTATACCTATTCCCCCCCCCCCCCCCCCCCCCCCCCCCGCTTCAGTATGAACTTCCTTTTTCCAGCTTGGCCATGCTGACCAAGAACAGTAGGAATGGAACTTCAACTTGGGATGTAATTCTTCACTTTGTTTCTTCTCAGAAATATCAATGAGTAACTTCAACAATTTTTTTTCCTGCTACAAGAAAATATTCAAAAACAACAAAATTTTCAAAGCCTATTTATAATTGGGGGTTTATTCTGTGCAAAATTTGCACACAATTGTTCTGCAAGAAATTTGCTTTTTCTGTGCAGGAAACAGTATTTTCTCCATGGAAAGTAATATATCCAGAAATATTAATTTCTGTGCAGAAAATCTTGCTTTCTGTGCAGAAATTACTGTTTTCTATGCAAATCAACCATGTGTGAATTTTATGCAGAATGAAACCTCTAATTACAGTATTTTCTATGCAGGAATTAATATTTTTGTATTGAAATATTTTCCATGTTGAAAATGCTTTGTCCTCTGCAGAAAAAGCTGATTTCTTTTCTTTGCAAAACAACCATATGCAAATTTTGCATAGAATAAGTCCTGAGCTGCAAAGATCTTTGGCAATCCAGGAATCTTCTTGTCAGGGGTTCTCAATATGTGAAAAACATGTTTTTCAGATACACTTTCCATCCCTAACTCAAACACATTAGGTACAGCATAGGATAAGGATGTCATATAGGAATTTTATCTTAAATTGCTTTACTTGTCCTTGTGAGCAGAATGAAAACATAGCTTTGCAGGTACAACAAGGTTTTTCTATTGCAGGCGGCCAGCCAGATACACCTCTTGTGGTGAGAACCATGGCATTAAGCCACCCAGTCCAGAACAGTACCTGACTCCACTCCAACAAAAAGAAGTGACAGTGAGGCATCTGAAAACAAAATTGAAAGAGTCGGAAAGCAGACTTCAAGAAAGGTAAGTGCTCCTACTGAAAACAAGTTTCATAAAAATAACATTAAAATATAGCATTATTTGAAAAAGTGCAGTCTTCAACTTAAAGCTCTCAGAAGGTAGTGAGCAAACAATAAATAATACACTATAAAATCACAATTCTTAGAAGATCAAGAAATGAAACAAGACAAAAAAACCTACAGACAACAAAAAGCCATGGTGGCATTTTTATTTTTATTTTTTAAAAATGATCAATAATGCCTTGGCCATACAAGCCTGGGAATGGAGCGAATTTCAATTTTTTGGAGGGGGGCATTAGTATGAATGCCCTCCTCCATGGTTTTAGCTTAAATGGGAGGAAATCAGTAGTCCAGATAAAAATGAGTATAGCTTTTTTAAAAGGCACCTTCCCTACCTGTGGACATCTCCAGGCTTTGAGCCACCTGGAATGGGCAAGAAACTCTAACTTTCTGCATCTTGTCTAATTGCCATCACTTATTCAGTGTCACATTTTGGTAACCTTAAAAAATCAGGGCTGAGATCCTAGATTATGTCCCAATGCTCACACCTGCTTTTCTGGGCATCAGCTACTGTAAATGTCAGGGATCTGTTTTCCTTTTGATCATAGTATAACAGATTGACATTTCCAGTTGCCTCCCACCAGCAGTCTTCAGATGTGACAGTCAGAAGCTGGATCTCTATCACAGTTCCTTGCATCAGAGATTGCTGGCAGAAGTGGGATGGAAATGTCAGCCTATTACTCCTTGAATGACAGAAGAAGAGACCCCCATTGCTTTCAGTGGCTGATGCCTGGTAAGGCAGGATTGAGAGGCTTACATGAACATGGCAGTAGTGCCATGGCCTTTATAAATATTTAGGCCTTGTGAAAACAAATCAGTTTCAGATCTGTAACTGTTATGAATCTGTAACTGCAATACTGAATTCTGGATGAGATTTTTGCTCACATGTATCTGAACCTTATGGATCAGAAGTGGGAATCATGGGAGTTCTCTAGAACTTTTTGGACTGCAACACCCAGCATTCATCACCACTTCCTGGTTTGGCTAAAGTTGCTGCGATTTCTAGTCCAGCAATCGCTGGACGATTGCATGTTTCCCAACCCTGTTTTTGGTAAACCCATTGAAAAAATAATTGAATGGTACAGCAACACCTGTGTAATTTCCATTAATTCTATAGGTCTACTCTTAGTGAGACTACCAGTAGGATTCAGGTTAGAAACTGATGAGGTGTATTTGTTTTTGTCTTTCCTTCACATCAGAGAAACAGAGATTAAGGAGCTGAAATCTCAGCTGGCACGCATGAGGGAAGACTGGATTGAAGAAGAATGTCATCGTGTGGAGGCACAGCTTGCTTTGAAAGAAGCAAGGAAGGAGATCAAGCAGCTCAAGCAAGTTATTGAAACCATGAAAAACAGCTTGGCTGAGAAAGATAAAGGGATTCAGAAGTATTTTGTAGACATCAACATCCAGAACAAGAAACTGGAGTCTTTGCTTCAAAGTATGGAAATGGCACAAAATGGCTCTTCTAATGAGGATCAGAGTCTTGAGTATGTGTATGGATCACCTGACAAATCTTTATCTCTGAGTAGAGATCATTCCAAAATGGCAGATAATATGTTTACAGAGGACCACTCATTGGAGGATATGGCAGATAGTGGTGTGCTACTGAGTGATGATGTGGCTAATGGGAATGACCTATTTGAAGAGACAATGACCGATACAACACCTGAAGGTTGTCCAACCCTCTTCACAGCCTCTACCTTAAACCATCTGGATTTTGTCAAAGACCTAGCAAATGCCAAAGAAGAGGATGACAACCACAGTTGTAGCATGGCAACGGAGCAGGCAGTCCAGGCTGATGTGTTGCTGTATAGTGCTAGCATGGAACAGCTTATTCACAATATATTCAAAGCACAAGATGATTGCTCCATGACCCCATCTCCAGCTTTGAAAGAACTGGATGTATCTTGTGCTGAGAGTGTCACAGACTTGCTTGTGGATTTAACTCCACGTGATCCAAATTCTGCTATCCTTTTGTCCCCTATGGAACCAGTGTGTGGTGCTGTGGATTCCAGGTACTATGAAAACCGAGTCATGAAAGAGCTGGATTTCATTGATTGTCACTCTGAGGTGTATGAGAATGCTAGGAAGTTGTCAGAAGAGGCCATTGTGAAAAGATACTGGAGCAGCAACTTCTTTGTAGATCTTTTGGCTGTAGCAGCCCCCATGGTGCCAACAGTAATGTGGATGTTCAGTACTCAGAGAGGAGGAATGAATCCAGTCTACAGTTTTGGAGTGTTGCTCCGAGGCTGTTGCCTGGTAGCCCTGAATTCTCTTCGCCGGATCCCCATCAATGTCCAACCCCAGATGTGACTGTCCTGTACAGTGTGCCTAAAAGGCTAAGTTCTGGTGGGTGTAGTGAAGCCATGCAAAAAGGTTGTGTACGTATTGGTGGATCTGTCCATTTTGCTCCTTAATGTTTGATTTGCACTATATTTCGTTGAAAACATGTTCATTGTTTGAAACTGAAAAAAAGAGAGGCTATTGGTAGCATGGAGACTTGTTTCCACTATGTGTAAACACAAGTGCATTAAAGAAAAGCATGTTAAGCACTCCTTGTTCTGTTGTCAGATGTATGGGATGTTATACCAAATGTTTTCAGGTGTGATAAGTTCATTATTTCAAGGGCAGCTTACATAATCCTGGCATGTACTGTCTGTGCTTTATAGTGACGCTTTAATGATGTAATCACCCCTGCATTCCAATGATCCTTTGTCCAAAGGGATTGTAACCAAAAAGAAAAAAAAAACACATAAAATGCATTATTGTATATTGGTGGGAGTCTTGAATCTTGTTATTTTGTGTATAAATATGGCTGTTAATATATTTTATGAAATTTGTTTTTAAGTCTTAAATGAAGTCTTACTTGGAACATAATGATGTCATGCAAGCATATGAAGGACTATTTTAAATGTATTGTGTACTAACTTATTTTTTTTCTCGTTAAATAATCTTTTAAGAGAAAGAAAGCCCTTTATAATCACAAGTTATAAGTAAAGCATGTTAAAACTGAGTTGGTGTCTTTGTTTTCATTGAGCAAACTTTACTACAAGAACCAAGTGCTCCTGTGTTAGAGGGAATATAGATTGTACAGCCTTTTGCTGCAGTTTGGAGTCCTGCATGTCTCAGCAGTTTTAGTCCGGAGAGCTAATAGTTCAGGAAAATAAGAGCTGCAATCCAACATGATCTGGAGAACCACAAGTTGCCCTGTTCTACCAAGTAGGTGTTGGCCAGTTGTTTCCACCTGAATTGGCAATCCTTTCTGCAATTCCCTATGTATCTTAATAACCTGCTCCGGAGACTGGAAAACCATTTGGAGCAGGTTATGGTGTTATGGAGTGCTAAAGCATGATGAGAAAGGGAAGAAAGTATCATTCAGTCTTGGTCAACTGGTTGTGAATATACAAGGTGATTGAAAAAGAATGGTACAAAAGTAAAGTTGTTCTTACTTGGTTTTGCACCATTCTTTTGAATCACCTTGTATTACTGAAAGGCTGTTTTAAGTCTTTGCCAAAGTTTTACTTGAAGCATTATGAAGGCACTCAAAGATCCAAAGGGAAAAGTCCTCCAGAACTTATAAGATTAAAGCTTATAGCCCTAAAATATAATGAAAAATATTTTGAAAACTATCCATAACAGGTGATTTTGATTATCATGAGTCCCCATTTTTGCCATGATTGAATTAATGAAAGGAAACTCATACATGCGATCCTGAGAGTCCCTATTGCAGGTGGCTGCAATCACTGTAACAGCCATTGATGGTGTGGGACTGTCTTGTCCAGCATGCTCCCTGCCCTATTGTTTTACCAACAGGCTTTTTTAAAAAAACTTTTTACACAATTTAGGCATTAATGTTGGAGAGAGAAAAAATATTTTTTAAAAAAGAAAACAGGCTGCTTGGAAATAGTAGGGAAAAGAAAGTGAGGGAGAGAAGGAAACTGACTGCTGCCCAGACATTATCACACACAAATCTAAGGCTACGCAGGGGTAGGCAACCTTTCCCCTTTAAGGGCCGAGGGACTTCAGCTCCCAGAATCCCAAGAGCTATTGGCCAACATGGGACTATTGGCCAACATGGCTGAGGCTACAGTAATAGACAGCAACTGGCGAGGAAAACTCATCAATGAAATGGTGTGATCATCATGGATGGAGGACGGCTGCTGCGTTATCTAATAAGGTTCAGCCATGGATGCATCTATTCTGCCTTAATTCCACTTTTTAGCCTTGTGTGACAATCTCCTACGATTCCAGCAATGTTACAGAAAGCCCTCACCAGGAGAAAGAGGTCACAAAGGTCAGTGCTACATATAAGAGCACTGGCATGGAAAACCTATTCCAGGATAGTTGTTCCTAGTTTCTTCTATGGAAATGTACAGACTAGAACTGATATAGTTTATGTGGCATCTCTTGTTAACAGTCCCAGAATAACAGATCAAACAAAAAAGGCCAAAATACATGACAAGGTCATGACACATTCCTAAGCAAGAAACCATAGGAGAACAATGTCCACCCATGACAGCTGCCCTTGACTTTGATGAATGGCACAAGAATTGATCAGCATGCTAAATAAAGACACTGGATACATTACTCCTGGCCCTGCAACTGGCCATCCCCTCCACCACCACCTTTGGGGGAAGCCTGCTTCAAATGGATATATAAGAATTAAAGATTTCCATATTTTGACTCAAAGCTTAAGTTGTTCAGCACAGAATCAAGTCAATAACTCTTTCAACAAGCTTATTCGCTTGTTCATTTCATGAATGCACTTTGCATCAGAAATCCCAGCCTAGTTTTGTACGTAAGATATTTTGGCTACATTGATGGATTTACTATTGATGGATGCTAGGCAGCTGTTTATCATACATTTGTACCTTAAAACCTGAATTCAAGGTTCAGAGGGATATATTATCAAGTTAAGCTGTATCACCATCATTTAGATATTGTGAGCTTTGAAATGGCACCTGAAAATTCTGGCACCTTTCAAAGAAAGCAGGCAGACATCTGTTGCTTGTCTATGCAGAGCGCAAACTGGCTCTTGCTATCTCAATCTGAGATGCCAAAAGTAGACTGCATTCATCTTGAAGAAATGGAGTAAGAAAGCAAGATTTCCACAACCCTACAATGCTTTCTGTAGCCATTAAAAATACAGTGGGGCCCCGTTCAGATGGTAAAAAGCACAGCGAGTTCAAGCCCATATTAGTCAATGAAAATTGACATGTGCATGCCCATGTAAGCAAGCCCACAGGTACATGCCTGTCTACAGAAAAGCAACTATGTACTAGAGCTCAAAAATTACGTTTTCTTCTATGCATGGTGTCATTAGTTTCCTATCACCTGCAACCTGGTTTCCCTAAAATCTACAATGGGGCACTTAGTATTAAAGTAAAGGCAAGGTTTATAAGGAAAAAGCAGAAACACCACTTTCTTTAAAATTATTTAATTACACACCTTTCTGGTAATAAGCATTATAGACAATAGAGTAGATTGCCATCATTCAATTATTTACACCAGTTTTCCCTTTAGCATCAACAGGAAGTTGAAGAGTTTATGCAGTCATACCTGTTCTTGAAACAGGAGTGATTTGGGATAGGGCTTCTGCAGGAAACACTGTCCTGTCATGGTGGGATTTAGTGGAATGACTGTCTCTTCCAAAATGGGTTTTAAAATGAAGCAATGACCAGGAGTTCTAAAAATACTGAGATCCAATACAAAATGATGCATATGGTTTAGAAGCAGAATTCTCTCCTCTCAGCTGGCACTGTGAAACCAACACAAGTGGTGTTAAGACAGTTTCACACCAATTTTATTCTGTTCTTTCTTCATTAACCGTTGTGCTTCCTTTTCCATTTTCTTCCTTTGCTGCTCAGCTGCTCTTTTTTCCCTTTCTGCTATTTTCTGCTGCCTGCAATTTCATAAAAGATACAGAATGAAATACAGAGTCATGATACTTTGTTAGGCAGCTCATTATCAAAAGATCATTTTTTGTCAGCAACTTAACGTCACACTAACAACAACAACAACAACAACAACAACAACAACAACATTTATTTATATACTGCCCAATGGTTGCCCAATCCGGGCGGTTTACAATATAAAACACAATTACAATAGACAACATTCCCCCCCTTAAAACATTATTAAACAAATAACATAGTTAAATAATAATAATAATAATTTTGTAAACTTGCTTTAGCCTGATTTTAATCCAAGTATTCAGTGGCACCATTAGATTCTACACTAAAATCCACCATGGAATTGGGATGCATATCCTCTAATGCAAATCCTTTGAGTACCCAGCTTCAACAGGGAAGAACACAGAAGACAAAACAAAGAAGGGGCATGCTGACCATAGTCTGTTATTGCTATCATATTTTTATTAAACAACAACAACATAATCCCCACTGTCTTTTAAATTGCCAAGCAGAACACAAATATCCAGATCTGTTACTACAATCTATCTGATTCATTTTAAGTGCATCTCAATATGTGCATTGCCACATAACCTAAGAAGCAACCTAAGCAGCACCTTCTTAGATTAGACAGATGCCCAACCTAAACCACCATCCTTTCCATCAGTAGATCATATGCCCACCTTACTATATGACTACATGTAAGTATAAACTGAAATCTCATGTAGCATTTTCTGGGGTATAAAACAGTGGTGGAGAAAAGGCCTTATGTCACCATCACAGGCTTCCTTAGTGAGGACACAAGAGTGAACCTTCTTGGTGGCTGCTCTCACCCTTTGGATGCTCTTCCATGGGAGACTAGGCTGGCCCTCTCCCTGCCTCCCCTACTTTCGCCAGCAAGTAAAAATGTTTTTATTCAGGCAGGCATTTTAAAATCACAACAAGGTGGCTTTTATATGGGGCAGGTGTTTTAGATTATGTGTTTTAACTTTTGTATTTTTTTAATCAATTTTATACTATTTTAACTGGATTATTTTAATTGCTTTTTAAAAGTTTGTTTTTAAGGTGTTTTTATCCTGTGAGCTGCCTTGGGTTCCTCTTTGGGAGAAAGGCAGCATAAAAATAAAATAAAAATAAAATAAAAAGATGAATGTGAGCAAGGGAATGCTATGTGTAAAGACTTTGCAATCCAGAGCGTGCATAAATATAATGGTCCCCTGGGACAGGATTACAAAACCATTAGGACATACCACGAAAGATAATCTATTTAGGAACAATAATAAGTGCAACTTTATATTATGAAAAGTTCAGAAATGACACAAGTTGTTAAAATATTGTGGATATATTATCATAGAAATGAAAAACTTAGTACAACTGCAATGGGCTTTTCCCCCGAGTAAGATATTACCTTGGCAGGAAATAGGGCACAATTTTTTAAAAATAAAATTCAGGCACCCTATTTTGGCCATAATGGGAGGAAAAAGCCAGCCTCTATGAGATTCATGGCACTAACAGGAAAAATAATCCTCAAGAAGTAAACAGATAGGAGTAAGACTCTTCTTCAGCTATTAATATGAAAGGTTATCTTAGTTACGTACTGGGCCCTCTGCTGGCAAGATCAAGATATTATTTTACAGATTCACTAATTCTACCACTTGCAACACCACTTTAGACAATTGTGACCTTCAAGATCTTGTTGCTTTCGCATCAATGGAAGATAAAAACAAAAGCATGTATACTAACAGATCAATTAGTGTAGCAAAATGTACATTCCAGTTAAGGCTGCCATTGTACATGTTCACTTAAAAGCTCCACTGAGATCAAAGGTTTTTGTTTCTGAATAGATGAATAGGACTGAATTGTCAATGAGGACACTTTTCTTACACATCACACTTTGCCCACAACACTGCTGCAGAATCACTACTACAAAGCAGATGTCTTTATCTTTGTTTGATGGGAAAGATCCGCTAAGGGGCTCTGCAGACTGGCCCAAAGGGCTGGCCTGGAGGCAGGCTGGGGTGGGGCAGCCGTATGCCAGCTGCCCCATCCCTACGCCGATGCCATCCTGATGCCACATGCCATTACATGTAGCGCACAGCATCAGGACACCCTTTCGGCATAGCGTTCAAACACACTTTGCCAAAAAGGGCACTGAAGAAAAGGGCATGGCTCTTAGGGTGGCTTTTTTCTGCCCTTAAAGGAGTGGCATTTTGTCACTCTTTTCAGGGCGGTAAAAGGGAGGATCGGGGCCACGACGTGGGGTTGCTGCGGCCCCGATCCGCCGCTTCCCGGGTGGCCCAGAGCCACCCGTCTGCAGAGGCCCTAAGAAAGCCAGTGTGGTTTAGTTGTCAGTGCTGGATTTAAACATGGGAAACCAAGGGTGAATGTACCACTTGGCCCAATCACTTTTTCTCTTCTGGGCCTAACCAGGTTCACAGTCGTTTTATGAATAAATGAGGCTACAACATACATTTTTGAGCTTCTATGAGGAAGGGTGAGATAATAATCAGCAGACTACAGACTGCTTGCAGACTGAGGGTAGGTTGGGGAAAAAGCACTTCCTTAGCCAAATCAAGTTTTTGTTCATGTTTTAAAAAGCACCATCCTAGCATATAAAGGTTTGGATACAGAAAAAAGCCATGACCAGAAGCGGCTGACAAACGGAATACCTAATACCAACTCTAGTAGACAATATTTGTCTTAGTTATGAGTCCAGATTTCAACATCCAATGGGAATGCTTAAGCATCTGGCTAAACAGCTTGTGTGTCATCTACTGTGCCATCTGCTAACAATGGAAATGGAGATGATGATGATGATGATGATGATGATGATAACTTATATCCCGCCCCTCTGCAAAACAATCGGGGCGGCGTACAACATTAAAATTGAGCAAAGCTAGCAATACAATACAATAAAATCACGATCACATATCCCAAACCCACCCACCCCTAAAAATTTAATTAAACAGTAACAAATTAAAACATTATAAAATAAATCAAATAGGTGCGGATAGTCTAACAACAAACAAGAACACAACAACTGTAGTGGGGAGTAATAGACAGGAAGATGGGCAACTTTTAGGACCAGGAAATCTAGTCTGCAAAGGCCTGTCGGAAGAGATCCATCTTGACAGCCTTTTTAAATCTGTCTAAGGTCGTAATACGACGGATCTCGCCCGGCAGGCCGTTCCATAGGACCAGCTGATGAGAAGGCCCTCCGGGAGGTTGCGGACAGCCTCGTCTTTATCGGCTGCAGCAGGTTCCTCCCAGAGGACCAAAGTGTGCGGGGCAGATTGTACGGGAGGAGGCGGTCTCAAAGATAGGATGGACCCAAGCCATTTAGATGGATAGTACTGGAATCAGTTTCTCACTTACTGGTAAATTGTGTTGCCATCATTTTTTAACACAACATAAAACCTACCTTCTTTCATCTCATATGTACTAATTCCATGCAAACAGATAAACAGAATGTTAGCCACTTTTATATCACTTGTCTTCCTTTTCTGCATTTCTAAGCCTGACTTATGCTGGATATATTTTGTATATACTATTTATATTGTTGTGGTGATTATATACCATAGGAAATGCTGGAGAAGGCTCTGTAGCTCAGTGTTAGCATGGAGGTAAATGAATATTCTAGCATCTGTCCCAAACCCATTTTCACCTGCTCTGTATTGGCAGATATTAATGATTTTTCCAAAAATAAAATAAAATTTAAAAAAGTTTACCACCAAGACTGTAATCAACTTTAAGAAAATTACACACACTAAGATGTACAAATTAAAAGCTGCCTCAGAAGAGTAGCATAAAAGCAACAGCTAAAATCAATCAAATATCTTGCTGGCTAAGAAAATTACTGGACTGGTACTTAAAGCTCATTACTGAGCAGCCCTAGGGAAAGCATTCCATAATTACATCTGAAATGGTTTGGGGCCGTTTCATATTGAAAGATTTTATGGTTATAATCATGGCATCTATTTTATGGTCTCTTTACTCCTGTAATTCCATTACAAGAATGAACCCAGCAAACCTCAGGATGCATGATCCCTCTGCCGCAATGTGGATGTGAACAGACTGGAAAACAGTGTTTCTGACTAATGGTAATTTAGGATCATGTCAAATGCTACAAGTGTGCTTAGCTTTAACTATGATTTACTGAAATAAAACAAGTTCAAAACATGGTTTGTGAATCTGCAATGAACTGAACATTAATGGAGGAACATGCAAGCTAAGACCTGCTGAGGCTCATTCTTATAATTTATAATTTATTATTGCATCCAAAATCAGGCACAGTGTATTCTCGCACAAGCAACATAGCCAGTTACACAACTGTATACAGTTACCTAAGAACTTCTTCTGCCTGCCAGGAGGCATCTTCCTCCTCTTCCCAAGCATTTCTGTTTTCCTGCCATGTCTCCAGGTCTCCCAATTCTGGCTGATACAGGAAAGAATTCAAGACACAAAATTACCACCTGAAAAATTTACCAGATTTCCATTATCTATCCACCTATGCTATTGAACAAATATACTAAAACAGAGATGCAAGTTCAAGAAACCTGCCTGCTTTCAATGCTAGCCAAGACCCTCTTAATTCCATTAATTGTATGTTCAGAACTCCTTTCGTGTTAGCAATAGCAATAGCAAGTATGTTTCTATACTGCTTATCAGTGCACTTAAGCACTCCCTCAAAGGTTTACAATATGTACTCATCAAGCTGGGTACTCATTTTAGCGACCTCAGAAGGATGCAAGCCTGAGTCAAGCCTGAACCCCTGGTTGGTACTGAACTCACCACCTTGTGGTTTGTGAGTGAGTGGCTGCAGTACAGGCACTTAACCACTGTGCCACCAGGGCATGTTCCATAATACCTGACTCCATATATGACTCTAGGATTTTTCCTCCCAAGCAGTGATCATGGTATATTTTTTTTCAACATAATGACCAGAAGCTGACTTCCAGTTTTGAAACACCCCTGGACCTTGCATTCAATCATTCTTGGAGTCTCCCAGGAACAGCAATTTCCACATCGCACTAAGAAATAATGATTGTTCTGCAGGCAGGGACGAAGGGGTTGTATTCTGCAAAAAAGCATTTGAGGACAGAATGTGACCTTGGGTCATATGATGCCCATCTGTTTTACAGATACAAGTACTGCCATGGTAGAATTTTCATTTAGGATTTTTAGACACAATTTCACATACTGTAATTTTGGTATTTTTCTTGCATGTGTTTCCAGACAAGCTTCTAAATTGGCCTAAGACTGCATCTACATTTTCACACAGATTCAAGCTTTATGAGTTATTTTCAAAATCAACTGCCTCTGAAGAAGCACAAAACGGCAACACTACAAAGTCAAAGTGATCAATATAGAGAAAAAACTTACAGATTGGTGAATAAAAGGAACATCTTGTGTAGCTGCTAATCTACTAGAAAATCCTGCAGTGCCATCCTGGCCAAAATTTAGGGGTTCACGTTTTTTAACAATAATCTGAAAAATAATATTGAAGAGGAAAAAACATCGCAACTAATTACTGACACTGCCATATATACAATAGGAATTTATTCAGTACACTAACTTACAATTGTTACCCCATGAAACTACCATATCTGCCTGTTTCTTTACAAAGTTCTGGGCTCACACTGCACAGTTCTACTTGTACCATAATGGCCTATTCACTATATGAATTCCCTCTGCCTACTCATTCAATTTTGTGGTTATAAGGCAATTAGAAGAATCTACTTTCATTTTTAAACAAAATGCAGTTCCACTGCATCTCAACTTGGAAAATAATGCTTTGTAGTTACAATGAACCACTCAGGATCTATCTGTAGTTTCTGATCCTGATCTATCTCCACAGACAAGAGTCATGATGGCAGACCTATGGCATGTTGCCAGAGAGGGCACACAAAGCCATTTTCCCTGGCACGCAGAGGACGGGCAGGAGGAGGAAGAGGCACACACCTGTTCCTCCTCTTTCCAGACTCTCCACAGCCTTCAGCTGCCTCTCTGGAGGCAGCTGAAGGCTGGGGATGGTATGTGGGGAGGAGGAAGGCCCAGGAGGGCGGGGAGAAGACGTCCTGTCTTGGAAATCCTGCCCTTGGAGGGTGGAAGTTCTGCCCCTGGCACCGAGTAATACCTGCTGCTGGAAGGCCTTTTAGTTTGGGGACTCAGCCCCTAAACTCATTGGACTAAAGTTTAATCAAAATAGTATTGCAAGTCTGGAAGTAATAGGAAATCATGATCTGTAGTGGAAATAGTTCTTTCTAATCTTTTATCTATAAAAGAGGTAGGGAGAGCATATAAGTTTGAGTTTTGTACAGAATCATTCAGTTCTGAGCTAGGTCATTACTGTTTTTGAATGCTTAATTGCATTAGCCCTTTCGATAGAGTACTTCCAGGTAATGTTGGGAAAACCCTATCCTTTTGCATTTCTCTTGGACATTTTTTGTAACATTTGTATAGCAGTTCAACAACAGCTTGTCTGTGCTAGTAGAAAGCAATGCAGCACTCATGCTGTGATGCACAGCAGTTTAAAGATGTAAATCCAAGAGCATATTGCAAGCTCTGTTTGCCTGCCTGATGGAATGGTCCCATTCAATCCACATATTGTATATACTCATGTATAAGGGGCTCGACAAACAGCCGTAATAGAGCAGCCTGTGGCCACCCCTTTCCTCGCACAGCTCCAATCCCTTTTAGAGTGGCAAAAGGGTGCCTTTGCCACAGTGGCAGCTTTTCACCAATTCTTTGGTGCAGCCCATCTGAACGCTGTGCCAAAGACACAGCATGATGCTGGCCACTGTCTGGTCGGGTGAGTGGCATGACACCAGCATTGGGGCGGCATTTGGCCATGCAGTAACCACACCCCCACTCTGCCCCGATGCTAGCTCAAAGTGGCAGTCTGTACAGTCAACTAGTCTAGAAATTTTAGTTAAAAATGACGCAAAAACCTGGGTCAACTTATCCACAGGTCAATGTAAGTACTGTATTTATCAAAAAGGAACCATTCCCTTCTCGGAGTGGAAAAGGTGAGAGTTTAGTGTATACCAGGAGTACCTTAAAAAAGGACCAGCACCTCTACTCTCTTCACTGCAACACTGCTTCTAACCTTTTTGAATGCCTGGGCCAGAAAATGGTGATGGCAGCAGCTCTTTGGCAAGTCCCCTCAAAGAAAAAGTAGGCTTTGAAGATCACATGCAGGAAGTGAGACAGAGGCTATTTAAGGGTTATCACCCCCTCACACAACTCTTTTGTCAGAAAGGTAAGGGGAAGGATGTAAAATTTAGGGGCAAAACAGAC
>CM034706.1:24720808-24733808 GCA_020142125.1 Phrynosoma platyrhinos
GAACTGGGAAAATGCAGGGTTGGGAGCATAGCATGTTGTTGCGGCACCTCGACATGCAACGCCCCCAATCCAGCACTTTTGGGACGTCTGTTTCTTCCCTTTGTCGAAGCACTGATGCAACATTATGCCACATACAAATACTGCAGCCCATGTGCAGCTTTGTGTGGGCTGACTGCTTTGATTGGGAGTCAATGCTTTGATTGGGAGTTCCTGCATGGCAGGGGGTTGGACTGGATGGCCCTTGTGGTCTCTTCCAACTCTATGATTCTATGACTGGGCCCCCAGCACAAACAGTTATGCCTGCTGGAATTCTGTAAGTTCTTTAGCATCATTTCCCTTTGCTTCATCCTTTGTTACATGCCCCTCAGTTTTACATTGTCCATGGGCCATATCAAAATCCATAATCTTGGCCCTAAAACTTGTTCTCAACTTATACATGAAGTTGACTTATAATCGAGTATATATGATAAATTCACATGTATTAACTAGACTTGTTTACACAGCTTTGATCACTTTATGATTTTATTTCTTTATACTTCTTTTTATAAAATAGACTTAATTTAACTCCTCCCTTCATATGGCTAAGCTGGCACAAAAACTGATAGGAAAATAATATAAATATATGTGATATAAAACAAGAAAGAGCAAACTCTTTCTGGTGTTTCCAAATTTAGCTCTAAAAACAGCAAGGCAACTATCTATCCTGCTAAATTTGAAGCAACCATGGCAAGCCAGAAATCAAGACTGGGCAACACAAACACTCTTCAACCAGATGTGATCAAGTTCTCACAGTACAAGAGCAAACCAGTGCAGCTGATCCATAGGTCAGTATGTAGAACCCACTTTCTATGCACAAAATACTGTGCTAAATCATAATGACTACTTCACAGTGCACTGTGCAACATTTTAAAACCTAATGAATGCTAGTAACATACTTTCTGTGTTTTCCTTATCGTTGGTGTCATATCCTTAAAGTAGTCTGGTTCCATTTCTTCCAAACCATTTTGCTGGTTGGCAACACTGCCATTGCCACCTTCAATTTTCACACTTGTAGGTGCATCTTCATCCCACGAAGTCCAATCTTCAACCTCTGACTAAAGAGCCAATAACAAAACTTTAATTTTCCAGTTAAAATAAACATTCATCATTGATCATCTGTATTTTAATGTGTCATTGGCAGAGCTACTGTTTAATCATTGATATCTAGATAGTTATATATTACCTGTTTTGGAACAGATGAATAGTCTACAGTAGTTGGCAATGTTATTTGGTCTCCACTAAGTTTTCGCCCCCTTCCAGTTCTGAAAAAGACATGAAGAATTCCTTCTAAGTTTAAAAATATCAGCACTACACAAGCTATTATAGAGGCAAAATCTATATTTAAATATGACTGTAAAGGCTAATTCAATATGCCACAACCTGAGAAAGACCAATAAATTTTGTATAAACAGTTTTCACAGTACAGCACAGGTGGGTGACAATAAACTACAGTTCCCATGATTCCTTAGCACTAAGCCAGGACCGTTAAAGTGGCCTCAAGCTGCATTATTTCTGGCAGTCTGGAAAGGCCCTTAATATTTGGGAAGGGGCAAAAGAGATTTATAGAACCAAAGGTAATGGCAAGAGAAGATTACCAGGAATGGGAACTATGCCAAGCAAAATGCACCAGCTGTGATTGCTAGAATTTTGATTGATTCTAGACTGCAAGATAAACTTCCAGTATTTTCAGAGTTCTTAATCTGAACCAAAATAAAGTTTACAAAAATACTAATAGAGGGAGGAGGGCAATATTGAAATCACACAGAGTCTTCTGTGAAAATAAAAATCAGTAGTTATTCTATGACTTTGGTATTTATTTCTGCTTGTTTTTGTGGCAATAGACTAAGGCCTATACAGACTCCCAGAAATGATCCAGCTTGAGACTACGTTAACTGTCTTAAAGTGCTAAGGAATCATGGGAACTGTAGTTTATTGTGGCACCAGAGCTCTCTGACAGAGAAGGCTCAATGTCTCAGAAAAAATGGCAATTCCCATGATTCCCTAGCACTGAGACAGGACAGTTAAAGTGGCCTCAAGCTACATTATTTCTGGCAGATTGTAAAGGCCCTAAGAGTCTTTTTGCTCTTTGGAGACAAAATGTGTTTACTGTGTACTTTCCCTCTCTGAAAAGCAATTGCTCCTTTCACTCTGTCAATTTGCACTATTGAGCTTACTATGTATGTTCATTTGATAACAAGTGAACACAGAATGTGATCAAATTAATAAAAGATCTAGTTAGTACTGACATCTCTCTGACAAAGACAATAAAACCTGTTATGTTATCTATTTTCCATTCCTTGGATTTTTAAAAAATATCTATATCTACACACACAATCTATCAGAACTCATTTGAGTATGAGAAAGAAATTAGCTTATAACTAAATAAAATTCGTATAGCACAATAAGTGTGATTTTAGAGATGTCAGAAGACTGTTTGTTGCTTCTGTAGAATAGCATTGCTTAGTTTCCAAACAGTTTTATCATGTTAACAAATTCTCCCCTGGTTTCAAACACTGTCTATATTGCTGAAGATCCTAACTTCTCCTCAGTTCCAGAAAGCTTTATCTAAACAAGAATAAAAAGGGAGAGTGAAGCAGGTGTATTTACAAAACAAAAAACACTACAATTGTCACCAAATAAACAAAGGTGGGGGTTATTGGTAAGAATCCATCTAAGTAATATACAGCATTCAGATTTATTTTTTAAAAGTTTAAATGTTACAAGGTTCTAAGCCTTCACATATAAAAAAGCTATAAAAAGAACTTACTACTTTTGGTACAAAAACAAGTTATTGCACAAGTCATGAGAAACCTATAAAACACTGGCTTAAATTCCCTCCTCCCCTCCAAATTAAAATGTAAAACAAGCTTCTTTAAAAAGGAAAAGGAAGAAAGGAAAGTTAAAGAAATGTTCCAATTAAACCAAGGTCACAAGCATGGTTTTCTATTTACCTGCATATTAACCGCTTAAAAAAAGACAGTACTGCTGCCAGGCAAGTACAAATTTTAAACAGACGGAACTGTGTAATGGCCATGATGAAAGTTTTTGTCTGCAAGAAGAAAGAAGAGTATGTTTACAAGTATAATACATCTTCATATCAGTTCATTACATTTAACTATCCAATTCTGGAGAAAGTCAGTATATACATTAATACAACTAGGTTCCATAGACATGGTCTGAAGGCATCCAAAAATGTATATTTGCATAGCTAGGAATATTTTTTTAAATATTTTTTAAAGGAGAAAGATATGCATCTCTGATACTCCAATAGCAAATCCTAGCCAATATTTGAAAGCCAGAGCAGATAAACCCAAAGAACATCATCACTTATTTTCAGGGGGCTTTGGCATTTTCCTTAAATAAAAATGACAGTGATTATGGAGTTTTTCAAGTATACTGTACTCAGTTGGACTGCAACAACAGCTAATAGAGTGTACAACCATCCAATATGATATTTAATCTAGGTCCAACCTGTAGTTAACAACCATAGGGAATAAAGAAATATTTCCATATACCTTATTTTCCTGCGTATAAGACTACTTTTTTACCTGCAAAATCTGTGGCTAAAGTGGGGGGGGGTCGTCTTATACGCCGGATATAAGGATAATGAGGATAGAGGTGCTAAAACTCTATATTTTGACTGGAAAAATGGGGGGTCGTCTTATACGCGGGTCGTCTTATACGCCGGAAAATACGGTATCTCGACTGTGGCTCACAGGTTATTTTGGCATTTATGCTGCCATGTTGTAATTCTCACAAGCTTATTTTTCAGATCTTTTCAGTTTCAGTTGTATTTAAAAAAATGACTAAACTGGAACTCAAGTACATGGTTCTCCTCTATGATCATTAATAGTATTAAATAGGTGTAACACCAGAGAAATCAGATATTGTATTAAATAAGGGAGTAAGGCAGAAACTCAAGATTACTGACTTACCTACTACATTTCTATGTAAGAAATAAGAAAAGATCCAACTACTCTAACTATTGAGAGAACGTTTCCAGCCTGGAAGCAATTTTTATATGCCCCAGATCTCATTTTACTTGCACAGTACAGTCAACTAGCTCTGTATTTTCTGTTCTGAGCAACATTAAGCCTAAAATCATAGGCTCTATGACTTACGTGTGTTGATAAGGGCCTTGCTTAAAGAGGAAAAAATGTGGTTTCAAAGCAAAATACGGTAATACTTTTTGCCACCAAACATAGACTCCTTTAACTGCCCAGGCTTAGTGCTAGGGAATCCTGGGACTTGTAGTATATTGTGGCACCAGAGCTCTCTGACAAAGAAGGCTAACTGTCTCATAGTCCCCAGAATCCATAGCATTGACCCAGGGGCAGTTGAAGTGATCTCAAACCAGACTATTTCTGCAGTGTGTTTTGGACCTTTGTTTCTGAGCTCTTTCCTACATAAATTCCTTAATTATTTTTCTATTATTATTCTGAGCAGACGTCCTTATTGATTTCAAGTTGTTAGACAAATGTTTAAGAAAAGCAGTGTTTGTTGTTTTTGTTGTTGGATTTCCCCCCAACAGCATGAGAACAGTCTCTGAAATTATTCCTGAGCAGCAGTTTGTAGATCAACTTTGTACCTCCTTTCAGGTAAGTATAGCAGTGCACAACTCAAAAACAGTATGCAAAGTGCTATCTTAATCTGCAGCTCCTCAGGGATCTTTTACTGCTGATGCCTACTTGGCTGCTGCTGTTTGGTGGCATTGAGCCATGGCAGTTAAAAGTACCTAAAATATATACCAGTCCCTGCAACACCCCCCAAAAAGGATATTTCCATACATAATAGAAAGTTACACATGTGTCTGGCCCTAATAGAATGCCAGCCAGTGTGTGATGAAGCAAACATTCATGTTTTAAATGTGGTAAAGATTTTTTAAAAGGCCTTGAACAAATGATGCGTAATATAGGTGTAACACAGGATTCATCTACACTGCATAAATAGTCCAGTTTGACACCACTAACTGCCATGGCTCAATGCTATGGAATTCTAGGATTTGTAGGTTTTTGAGATATTTAGCCTTCTCTGTCAGAGAGCTCTGGTGCCACAACAAATTATAAATCCCAGGATTCCATAGCATGGAGCCATAATAATATGTTAGTTAATTCTGCAATGTAGCAGCAGCATCAGTTAACAAAGCTTCTGACAAATAAGCTGCTTTTTGCAAAATCTTTTTAAGTTTGGCCAACCCTCTTTCCTTCTTGTCCTCTGTCTAGCTGTAAGATTTTTTTTTTTTAGCAAACAATGTCATTGGGAGGAGGGTGAAAGAGGGTGAGAGAAATGGGTTGGAACCGTTGGAGCAATGTGTCTGCCGTGAACAATGCAGAAAAGCTTGAGCTGGGTCACGATGGGATTCTGTTTTACCCAATCTACTCTAGCTGTGTGTATCTACCTACAACAAGCAAGGTAAACAGCAGCTGCCTTGAAAATCTTGTACTGAGCATGCATGAACAGAGAAAAGCTAAGTAAATAAGGCTGCCTCATTAGCTACCCCCAACATTTTCCAAAGAATACCGTAGATCTATAACTGTGTCCATTGAAAAGGAAACCATAAGAAAAGTGAAGGCTGATAAAAGAAATATATATATATATATATGTTCACATGGTCTCTCAAAGGTTCAAAATGTTTTTATTTACTTACATCAGGCTTACCTGACCTGGGTATTTTATTTCATACATGCAAATTGTTAGTTTTGAACACAAAGTTTGCTGAACTGCTTTTGTAGTGCAGGATCTATTCTTTTCATCATTTTTCTGCCCAAGTTCCAAACTTTTTGTTAGAAAAGTAATGTACAGGCACACATCTACTTCATTAACTGAGATATACCCGTGCTTGTAGCTTTTGGTGCAAAACACACTGCAGAAATAATCCAGTTTGAGACTCCCTTTGGGGGTATTACAGGGACTGGTATATATTTAGGTACTTTTATTTCAAATAATATTCTGTAACAACTAATAAAATTATTAAACAGCAGCCACTTTGACTTTAGTTACGTTTAATGGTTTGTGGGCATGCTTTGGAATACAGACTGATACAGAAGTTCTTTTCAACATAAATTTTTGTTTAAACATAAAGGATTTTCTTCTCTTTAAATAAAAGGAATTATGAACATCTTTGGGGAGGGGGAATCTTTTAACCCTGCTGTAGTATAGCCAGACAATTTACACAGAAAAGGCTGTAAAAATAGAACAGCTGACATAGGTAACCCAGGGACAAATTCAGAATCTTTCAGAGCAATATCCTGTAAATTACAAAGCTCAGGAAGAGTTCTACAAGCATGAAACTGTTCAATGTCAAGAACCTTTCTCAACTAACAGGTTTTACCAGTTACAGCAATGTGCAGCCAATAAAAGAAGGGTGATGGGCAAATCACATAATAAAATAATGAACACTTAACTTCAGAACACTCAAATATTACACAGAGCTACACCTCACCAATATAAAGTGTCATGAATTAGTAAATAAGTAAGCAACCAATATTTCCAGTTTCTCATTAGGACTAAATAGTTGATGAATCAATAAGATACAAGAGCATTTTATCAAATTATACATATTATGGCTCAGCCTGGCAGTCAAGCATTTCTATCAGCCAGTGAGGGGAGTTCAAGTTCACCACTGAACACTGGGAGACATGTAGGGTCCCTCTAAGTGACATTCATAGAACATGTCCTGCAAGAGGAGAATAGCTGGAAGTGACCCTGCACATCTCACTGTTCCTTCATTACAAAATAAATGACATGTGAGTCAATGCTGCTTTTACAAGGTTGATTTTGCAGGGGATTTTAAAACTCCACAACAACCAAAAAAGTGAGTTGCAATGTCATAAGTCTAACTTGCACAACTGTAATTCCCAAAGAGAAGCCTGCAATTGTCTGATGAAGATGTGTATCTGTGTATGTGTTTGTAATGATTTTTAAATAGGCTTTAACCTGAAATTAATTCTGTAGTTTTTGAGAGGTACCCAAACCCACTTTCAATATATATATATTCAAATATAAACATTCATAAGGCTAATTTCGGATGCAACTACAAAACCTTGGCTAAGTCAGTAAGGAGTGTGCATTTAACCGTAAACTGTCTCCACAATGTTCTGCCAGATTCCATGTACAGAGAGCACTTTCTAAGAAGGCAGGGAATACAGTTGGCCCTGTTTTTGTGGGGGATCCATTCTGGCGCACCTGCGAAAATGGAGACTTGCCAATATTCAAGCCCCATAGGCTTGAATGGGGCGCACTTCCGCAGATATGAGATTTCAACGGAGGTCGCACCTCCATGAATATGCAAAACCACAGATTTGAAGTCCGTGAGAACGGAGGGGCGACTGTATGAAGAACTGAGGCCCAAAACATACTGCAGAAATAATCCAGTTGGAGACTGCTTTAACTTCCCTGGCTCAATGCTAGGGAATTCTGGGAACTGTCATTTTGTGAAACATTTAGCCTTCTGTCAGAGAGCTCTGATGCCACAATAAACTACAATTCCCAGGATTCCCTAACACTGAGTCAGGGCAATTAAAGTGGTTTCAAAGTGGATTATTTCTACAGTGTGTTTTGGACCTTAGACAAACAGTGATGACATAGGAAATGACTATGTCATATTTTAAAGAAGAATCAGACCTCCTAAGGACTTGAAGATTACCTTTCTAGGTATGGCAACTCTCATTCATTTATTCATGATTGATGGGAAGGATCTGGGATGTAGCCTGGTATGTAGCTCATGGTCAGCATGATTTCTTGATGAAAAAGGTAACCATGGCTTCTACAAGGGTAAACCTTACCTCAATAACCATTCAGAATTCTCTGATAATGTCAACAAGCATGTTTAGCAGCCACTAATATATATGTAGACTTTCAAATGATGCAAAAAGGCCAAAAAAAAAAAAAATGACCAGGAAGTGAAACACCTTTCCAAATGAACGAAGGTTACTGGTTAATGAGGCTTTTATGTTTAGGAAAAAGACAAGTAAGGAGTGAGTATGATAGAGGTTTATAAAGTGTGCATAGTATGGGGGGAAAAGGGAGGGGGGATTCATCCACTTTCTCCTATCCTTGTTGACTGATGACACAAAGCAAACTTCCATCAATTCCCACTGTTCTTAATATATCACAACGGAGCAGAATAAAGGCATCTGGCAGGGTGTATGGAGTCTGGCTTCTCAGACACTAGGTGAGTACATCTCAGATGCATCCAATGAAAATTGGATTTGTCTGCAGCCGGATCTAAACAGATCCAGCCCAGGAACTTTTCTCTCTGTGAAGTCTCATCTCTAGAGCAAATTCTGCTGAACATAACTCTAGAAAGAAGTCTCAGAATCTGTGAGACTAGAAGCTGCTCAGTATGTGTCAGCTAGCCTAGCATAGGCTTTTTACTTCAAAGAAGCTCTGATGCAATCTCTAACCTGTCATGCATAAATCTGTATTCCAGATGGGAAATTTGAGAAAAATCCAAAGAGATAAAGAACTGCATTGATCAGTGAAACTTGCCAAGTGTCATTCACAAAGGGCACTTGAGGTGGCTCTTGTTCTAGATGACAAAGGGGGGGGGGGGGGGGAGAGAAATTGCCAAACTGAAAACACAGTGTGGTGTAATGGTTAGGATGCTGATTTGCTATTTGGAAAATCAAGGTTCTAGTCCACACTGGCCCGTTAAATTCTCTGAGTGACCTTGGGTTGGTCATGCACTCTGTCAGCCTAATCTCCCTCAAAGCACTGCTGGAAGGAGATACTGTGGAAGTAGATACATACTACCTTAAAACCACTGTAGGAAAGGCAATATATAAACATTAATGCAAGTAACAAGAACATAGGCTGCATCTACACTGCAGAATTAATGCAGTCTGACACCGCTTCAACTGCCATGGCTAATGCTATGAAATTCTGGGATTTGTAGTTTTGTGAGACATTTGGCCTACTCTCTCAGAGAGCTCTGGTGACAGAACAAACTACAAGTCCCAGGATTCCATTGCATGGAGCTATGGCAGTTAAAGTAGTGTCAGCCTGCACTATTTCTGCAGTGTGGATAGTGAATAAATTGAGGCTTGTTGTACTTTGGCTGCATCATAAGGAAAAATAACTATTTAGAAAAGACAATGATGCTAGGAAAGGTGGAAGGCAGCAGGAGAGGAAGACCACATGCCAGATGGCTAGACTCAGTCAGAGAAGACATGGGCCTGGGCTTGCAAGACCTGAACAGAGATTAAGGACAGGGAGTCTTGCAGAGGTCTCATCCATAGGGTTGCCATGAGTCGAAGTCAACTCAAAGGCAACAAATTTGTGGTAGTCTATGGCTGCATCTGCAGAAATAATCTGGTTTGACACCACTTTAACTGCCATGACTCAATGCTATGGAATTCTGGGAATGGTAGTTTGTTATGGCACCAGAGCAGAGTCTGAACTATCCCTGGAAGCCAAAATGATCAAACTGAAGTTACCATACTTTTGCCACATCATGAGATGGCATAACTCAATAGAAATGACAATAACGCTAGGAAAGGTAGAAGGTAATAGAAAGGAAGCCTCTACACCAGATGGCAAGACTCAATTAGGGAAGTCACAGGCCAGAATCTAAGATCAAAGCAGAACAGTGGAGGACAGGCAGACTGGCAGGTGTCTCATCCACTGGGTTGCCATGAGTTGGGGACAGCTAACAAGAGACTGCAGTAACTGTGCAGCGTAAATCCATCCTCTGTCTACTTCCTTCATAGCTTAAACAGCTCTACACACTTAATCATGCCTCCCTTTTCTAATGACTGATAAGGATGGGACAAAGAAATTATGTTTTATTTCGCTCCAAAATTATTAGGATATGGACAACAAGCAGTAACAGCCTCAGTAGTAAGTTAACCATGGCAAATCAAAAAGGGAGAACCAAACCACAACAGCCCCTCTGACGATTGCGGTTGTTGTGCCTCCAAGTCATCTTTGACTTATGACAACCCTAAGGCCAAGGTTTTCTTGGCAAGTTACTTCAGAGGGGGTTCCCAGGCCTCACCTGGAATACTGTATTCAGTTCTGGGTGCCACAATTCAAAAGGATGTTGAGAAGCTGGAGTGTGTACAGAGAATTGTGACAAAAATGGTGGAAGGTCTGGAAACCATGCCTTATGAGGAGAGACTTAAGGAGCTGCGTATGTTTAACCTGGAGAAGAGAAGGTTAAGAGGTGATATGATAGTCCTGTTTAGCATTTGAAGGAGTATCATACTGAGGATGGAGCAAGCTTGCTTTCTGCAGCTCCAGAGAATAGGATCAGGAACAACGGATGCAAACTACAGGAAAAGAGATTCCATCTAAACATTAGGAAGAACTTTCTGAGAGTAAGAGCTGTTTGACAGTGGAACATACTCCCTCGGAGAGTTGTGGAGTCTCCTTCTTTGGAGGTCTTTAAACAGAGGCTGAATGATCCTGTTGGGGATGCTTTAGTTGTGAGTTCCTGCATGGCAGGGTGTACGACTAGATGGCCCTTGGGGTTTGTTTCAACTCTATCATTCTATGATTCTAGTTGTGCCTCCTTTTTCTAATGACTGGGAAAACAAGGTGATGTTATATTTGGCTCCCAAATGATGATGATATGATAGTAATAATAAAAATAAATTATTTATTTATAGCCTGCCCAATCACAAAGAATCTGGGCAGGTTACAACAATAAAAATACATAGAATACAACAGAATTAAAAAATTAATCCCTTCCCAACCTCCCCCAACCCAATGCTAAAATTACAATTAATATGGAGAACAAGCGGACGAATTTACCACACAAATCAAAAAGTGCTTCCCTTCCTCACTGCTCTTCCTTCTCCTCTTTTGTCATGTCTTTTTTACATTGTAAGGCTGAGGATTGGGAACTGTCTAATTAATAATTTGTAAGGATGCATCTGCACTGCAGAAATAACCTGGTTCAAGATCGCTTTAACTGCCCTGGCTCAGTGCTAGGGAATCCTGTGAACTATAGTTTGTTGTGGCACCAGAGCTCTCTGACAGAAAAGGCTAAATGTCTCACAAAACTACAATTCCCATAATTATCTAGAATTGAGCCAGGGCAGTTAGAAATGGTGTCAGACTGTATTATTTCGGCAGTGTGGATGCAGCCTAAGCCATCCCGAAAGCCTTTGTAGCTGAAGACTAGGGTATAAATACCCTAAGGTTCAAAACACACTGCAGAAATAATCCAGTTTGAAACTGCTTTAATTGCCCTGGCTGAGTGCTAGGGAATCCTGGGAAATGCAGTTTAATGTGGCACAAGAGTTCTCTGACAGAGAAGGCTAAATGTCTCACAAATTTACAGTTCCCAAAATTCCCTAGCATTCAGCCAGGGCAGTTAAAGCAGTCTCAAACTGGATTATTTTTGCAGTGAGTTTTGGATTTAAATGAAATAAAAAAGAGGAACACACCACAACAGCCCTGTGATATTCGTTGCTGCTGCTGCTGCTTTTGTGTGCCTCCAAGTCATTTTTTGACTTATGGCAACTCTAAGGTGATCTTATCACAGGGCTTTCTTGGGAAGGTTTTTTTACAGGGGGTTTGCCATGACCACTCTCTTGAGGCAGAGAGAGTGTGACTCACCCAAGGTCGCCCAGTGCTTTATGCTTGAGCGGGGACTGGTCCAAAGCACACTGCAAAAATAATCCAGTTCGAGACCACTTTAACTGCCCTGGCTCTGTGCTCTGGAATCCTGGGAACTGTAGTTTATTGTGGCACTAGAGCTCTCTGACAGAAGGCTAAATGTCTCACAAAACCACAGTTCCCAGAATTCCCTAGCACTGAGCCAGGGCAGTTAAAGTGGTCTCAAACTGAATTAGTATTTCTGCAGTGTGCTTTTGGACACGTTGTCTCCAGAGTCATAAATGGAGATTATCGTACTGTACACACTTAAAACGTCGCTAATCCACTTTAACTGTTGCATTCTGGGACTTGTAGTTCAGGAAAAGGCATTTAGGATATTCAGCCAGAGAACTCTTAGGCCTCACTGAATACAAAGCCCCAGGGTGCAACAAGATGCAGCCAGAGCAGTTAAAGCGGGTTAGCAACGTTTTAAGAGTGTGTAGTGCGATAATCTACACAGTCTTAACGCTCAGAACACTACACAGCGCTGACAGACGAGCAACGGAGGAGAGGAAGGGTTGAACAGGGCGAAGAATATGGGGGTCAGGTAACAGGGATGCTGAGGGAAATGCGGTAGAGACGGGCCCCACCGACGCTCTGAGGCAAAACGGCGAAAAACTAAGGCGAGGAAACAGCAACCCAAAGCCGCCTCTTGAGGAAGCGGGAAGGACTGAGGCGCCCTTTTCTCTCCCCTCAGAAAGCGCCTCGGCGCCGCTCTAGGAAAGCGACTCTACTCCTCTGGCGGACTGCGCCCCTCTCTCTCTTCCTCCCTCTCGTTCGTTCGTGCCCTCACCTTGCCGACCGCTGAGGCGTCCGGGGCCGAGGGGGAGCCGCTTCCCTCGGCGACCGCGAGCTCCCTTCATTCAAAAACAGGCGCGGCCTCCCGCTACTCAACCGCTGCGGTGGGCTCGGCCATGGCCTTCCACTCCTAGGCCACCGCCTCGCTGTCGCCGGGGAGACCCGCTGGCTTGGCCCCGCCTCTTCCGGCCACGCGGGTCGGCCATTTCGACCAACCGAAAGGAGGAGGAGGGGAGGGGGGGAAATGCCGAGAAGAGGGCTATTGCGCATGCGCCTCCTTCACTTCTCAGTGCTAGGCCTTAAAGTGACAGGGCGCCTTAAAGTAACAGTGCGACAGCTATGGCTACCTCTGTTGCCTGTTTCATGTATATACTGCCTTTTCCCTTAAACTTAGGGGCCCAAGGCGGCTCACAGATATATTTTTTAAAAAAACATTACAATATCATTCAAAACAGTTAAAATAATCTAAAAACAATATAAAATTACATTTAAAAATATGCAGAAGTTGTGCCTTCAAGTGTATTTCAGACTCAAGGCAACCCTATCATGAGGTTTTCTT
>CM034706.1:24734232-24748504 GCA_020142125.1 Phrynosoma platyrhinos
TGCATCTTTGGACTCATACAAAGAAGAATTGCACTGCACTACAGCCTGAATCTTGTTGATAATCTAAAACAGAGTATATCCACTGAATCAATGACAATTATGTATATGCTAGAATTAGAATTATTGTAGCATTAGGCTCACATATCAGTCAACTCCAATTATCTCTCCACTATGAACTAAAGCTTTTGGAATCATAGCTAAATGTTATCTGGGTGCCTCTTACCTACTCAATGCTTGTAGGATCATGTTCCTCTGCTGGGAAGATGCCTTGTGGGGAGTATTAAATATCTCCTTCCAAAATGTCCCCAAAATTACATAGGGTATGTCACCCAAAAGATTTTGGTCTAAGTAAATAGGATTGTGGACTTGTTAGGTTTTGAAGCTTCACCACTAGATCTGGAAGAAGACTTCAGCTCTTTTATCATCTAAATCTCCCCTCAGTCCTGGTGATAAGTCTTCAAATATCAGAGGAAGACTTGATTTCTGAGATCATTTTCCCTTCTGTCTTGAACACAAGGATATTAACTTGGTGAATGGCTAAAATTACAGAGCACATCACAGAATCTGGCTTCAGTTGCCATAGCAACACATCCCTCCAAATCTCATTGTTTTACTTTAGAAAGGCCTCTTTAAGTTCATCCTCACCCAAAGAACTAATTGGTAAAGACAGTAACTGCCAGAGACTGAAAGTAGACAGAATCTGGCAGGAATGCTAAGATGAAAGATATCCTCCCCCCCCCCATTCTCCTGTATTCTGGGCCCTCTTGCATTATTATTGTACTATTTTGTAATTAAACCTAAACAGTTAATCTTTTGTTGTTGTTAACTGCCCTCAAGTTGATCTCAACTCATGGTGGCCCTATGGATGAGAGATCTCCAAGACCCTCTGTCCTCCACTGCTGTTTAATTTCTGCAACTCCTTAATACCCGTTACCTCCTTAGTAGAGTCCATCCATTTGGCATGTGGCCTTCCTCTCTTCCTACTTCCCTCCACCTTTCCCAGCATTATTGCCTTTTCCAAATAGTCCTCTATTCTCATGTGTCCGAAGTACGACAGCTTGAGATTGGTCATCTTGGCTTCCAGGGAGGTTTCTGACTTGATCTGCTCCAAGATCCATTTGTTCGTACTTTTGGCTGTCCATGGGATCCTTCCTCAGCACCACCTCTCAAATGAATTGATTTTCTTCCTATGATCTTTCTTAACTGTCCAGCTCTCACATCCATACATGGTAATAGGGAATACAGTGGCTTGTATGATTCTGACTTTTGTGTTGAGTTGTATATCTTTGCATTTTAGAATCTTTTCTAGTTCTTTCATGGCCACCCTCCCCGTTCTTAGGGCCAATGCACACGGCCAAGAAGGGGCAGCACAGAGCCGCCACTGGGAGCGGTGGATCGGGGCTGCAGCAACCACACCCTGTGGCCCTGGTCCTTCTTTTTGCTTGTGTGGGAGATCAGTGCTATAGTCCTATAGTTGCTAGTCTCTTGTGTCTCCCTTTTTGTGAATGGGGATATATATTGATTACATCCAATCTGTTGGCCATCATTTTGTTTTCCAGAACTATTGACATATGTTGCTTAGCACTAAAGTTGACTCTCATTGTGGACTGCAGCAGTTCAATTGGAATATCATCTGTTCCTGGTGATTTGTTTTTACATATTTCTCTTATTGCAATTTCCACCTCGCTTTTTTAGAATTTGGAGTTCATCTTCATATGGCTCTTCGTTCCATGCATCCTTCATTTTGTCATCTCTTATGTATAATTCTTCTGTGTATTGCATCCAATGTCTTTTTATTCCTTCCTGGTCTTGAAATATGTTCTTTTTATTGTCATAGATTGTTCCAGTCCTTGGTTTGAATTTTCCTTTGATTTCCCGGATCTTGTGAAATTGATCTCTTGTCCTTCCCCTGTTGTTGTTGTCTTCTATTTCTCTGCATTGGTTATTGTAGTAATTTTCTTTATCTTTCTACACAAGCCATTGTACTGTTGCATTCATAATTCTTAATATGTTCCTATCTCCCTTTTGTTTGTTTTTTTCTTTATTGCTTGTAGTGTTTTTTCTGTCATCTATCTTTTTTCCTTTCTTTTTATTTATTGAAAGTGTCTGCATTCTTCTTTTGTTATGTCTATGGCTTCAGACCATAGTTCCTCTGGTTCTCCGTCTATTATGCTTAGTAGTGCAAATCTGTTTCTTATGATGTCAGTAAATTCTGTTGAGATGTTATTTAGATCATATTTAGCAGTTACTCTAACAGATTCCATACTGTTACCATTTCAGGTGGCACATTTTGAGTCTTTAAAAGATATGGGGAAAAATGCAAACGCATGTGTTGTGTTAACCCATGCAACATCTTTTTAATGGCAAGAAATATAATTTCTTTCCAACATGCATCCCAAAGGTTAATTTCATTTTTTATTAAAATACCAAGATTAAGAAGTCAATGTAACAAAGTATGCTTCCAGTAACTGAACATAAAAAAAGTGAACTTTAACCGCAAAGCATGGAAAAAAATGTCTTCCAGTTTCTGGCATAATTCACTCAACAAAACATGGTACAACTCAAATGGAAGAATCAAAGGCTGGCATGCTGGGCAAGGAATGTTCTTATTCTTTGTAGAAGTTCTTTCTTTACACTGTCAGGTACCAAGGCTGAAAGATAAATAATAACAACGGATGAGGGTGAATGAAATGTGTGAGAAATGCAATTTCCACATGTATAACAGAAAGCCACGCTTGCAATCCCAAGATAACACATTCAACTAAAAAGCTTTTCATAACAGCTGTACACACCCCAATAGAAATATGTTGAGGACCATTGCAAGTAGTAGTAGTATTTTTATTATTAAAAGGTAAAAGCCATCACAATTTGGTACACTTTTCCCTCTCAGGAAGACCATTGTGTACTTGATACCTTCTGTTTTCCTGCCTGTCTGGAAAGGCAAAAATAAAAAGGCAGAATTGTTGAACACCTGATAGGTTACAGCAGGTAGTCAACTTGTGGCTGAATAGGTCCATGAAATCATATTTGGAGAAGTTTCTTCCAAGAGAAACCCACAAATATCAGTTTCCACAGATATGAAATAAAGTAAAAAAAACTTTCATAGCATGTAAGTCACAATCTGGAAGAAATGTTCCACAATAAAAACCCGACATGGTGTAGAGCAGGGGTAGGCAACCTTTCCCCTTTAAGGGCCGAGGGACTTCAGCTCCCAGAAGCCTCAGCCATGTTGACCAATAGCTCCTGGGATTCTGGGAGCTGAAGTCCCTCAGCCCTTAAAGGGGAAAGGTTGCCTACCCCTGGTGTAGAGGATCAGGATTGAGGAGATCTAAGTTCAAATCCCCACTTCAGCCATGGCTCTTATTTGATGAAGCTGGGCTAGCCATTCTTTTGCAGATATTCATTGGCAAGGTGAATGGCCATATTTACCACCTTCAGCTCTTTGGAGGATGAATTAAATAAAAATATAAACATAAATATGTGTAGTCACCAAGGATGTTCACCTTTTCAATATACATGTATGCATATAGATACATCTCCTAGTATACAACACAATGCCACCTCGTTACTACTGAACAAGATGCATAGTTCTTCCAACATGACTGAAGATGCATAACTGGTTACCAGTGACTAAAATTATATTGATGCTACTGTTTTAATTATTTTATTTTTCTTATTATTTCCTAGTACCTTTTGTAAGTTTTATTCTTACTTTTTTCTCTTAGAGACCTCATAGCGCTGTATGAAGTGGAATATAAATGAAGCTGCTATTGCTATGTTACTTTTTATTTATATCATTCCCTTTTCTCAATATGGGACTCATATTTCTTAGTCATTTTAGTTGACAAACATATTTTAACAATGCCTCAAGATGAAAGAGAAGATTCTGAGAACCTGCTTATAATAAACTTTGTTCATGACATAGATGCAGCAGTATACAAATTTAGCTAAAGTCCAAATTCCAGAACACAATGTGAGTGAAATGCTGAGCTAAACTGTAGATGCAAAGTAGGGATCCGAATATGGGTCAAGTACTCGGAAGACAGACTTCTTGGGAACCCCATGTATATCAAAGTGGGTTCTACGGTGAGGAGGAAGCCAGGATCAAAGTTTGGGAAAGTTAATTTTTTGAGACTACAACTCACATAACATCCCAGCAAGCATAATCAGTGAATACACTGGAATTTCTGGGAGTTAGAATAAAAAAGTAACTTTCCTCAGCTTGTCCAGGATATAGATAACATACAAATCATTGATGTACAAACCTGCACAATAAAGCAATGTTATTTTTCTTACCTCTGCCTTTTGGAGTGATTTCTGCCACCAAATCATCAACTGTGACATGCTCTAACCCCTTCTCCTTGATAACATCTAAGCAAAGTCAAGAGAACCACATACAGGTTTTTAAATGACTGGAAAACATTAGGCCTATTCATGTCATGTATAAAATAGAATTGGGGAAGCTATGTCCCTCCAGGTGTCACTGGACTACAATATCCCATCATTGGTTAGAAGTGATGGGCTATTGAAAGTCCAGTAACAACTAGCAGGCTGCAGCCCTCTTCCCTTCCAGCATGTTCAACATACAGGCAGTGGTTCCCAAACTCTAGTCCTCCAGTTGTTTTGGACTGCAGCTTCCAGAAGTGTCAGTAAGCTGTGACCAATGTTCAGGGATTCTGGGAGCTGAAGGGCAAAAGACACCTGGAGAATCAGAGTTTGGGACCCACTGAGTTAAGAGCATATTGTAATTACAAGCAGCATACACCTTTACAGCACATCTAAGGGGCTGGTACAGACCGGCACAATAAGTCGGCTTCTTGGTGGCTTGAAGATGTGGTGTATGTACACCGCACACCCCCAAACCGCCGGGAAGCTGCTGCCCGAGCAACCTCACGGTGCCAACTTTTCGGTGCTCCGGCAGCACAGCATCTAGATGTCGCACACTACAGGAACACTGAAAAACCGCTGCCACACCTGCAAAGGTGCCTTTTTCCTGGTACAAAAAGGAGCTGCCTTCTGCTGCTTCTTTTTGCACCAGGAAAACGGCAGGTTGGGGACATGGCATGGGGCTGCTGCAGTGGCCCTGAGCCAATGTTGTTGGACTGTCTGTTTTGTCCTGAACTCAACAGAACAGAGATGTGGAACACACAATCTTCCATATGTTGAACTCATCATTTCTCACCTTTGGCTCTTCTAGCTAACAATGATGGGAGCTGCAGTATAGCAAATTCTGGAGAGCTAGAAGAGGTTCACCCTTACATTAGAATTTATTCCCGAGCCTTAATGATGTTCTAATCTGTGCCAGAATCCCTCTCCATCAAAAAGGCAAACAAACATGCTATCACCATTCACTTCATTCCAGCCATTCAGAAGAGGTTTGAACACTTTTTTTGAATATTATCATGCTTTCAAGGTTCCTCAAATTTAAATCAAGATCTTTCTCAATTCATATTCTCCATTTCCATTCTATATTTTCACCATTAACAACATATCCTCCAACTGTCCTGATTAAATTAATCCTCTGTCATCCCATTTTTCCAGATGTTTTAAAAAAGTTCCCGGTTTCTCTCTCCTCCTTCCACTTTCCCCCTTTGTCCTCAGCTTAAATTCAGTTTCTGCAAACTATTTTCAAAGCACAAAAGTAATTTGCACTCGATTAACTTGGCTGAGAGAGAAGAAAGGAGGGGCCAGAATTTTGCTCTTCTCTGTAGAGTCAGGCAAAAGAAAACTGTTTCAGTCCCTCCTAGCTTGTGCATTCTTCCTCATTAATATTTTCTGCCATATTGACCACACTCTGATGTCCCTCAGCCACATGTGTCCCAGTTTTCACCTGTGAAATGTTGGAGGGTATGTAACTATGGTTTGCAATACCCTCAGGGCACATGCTAACAACACACAGCAACTGATGTAAAGAAAAAAAGAGAGATAACTGAGGGCATGTTCCCTGGACATCCCTGACTTAGGACTTTATCACACATGGGCAAACTGCAGAAATCCTGTGCAGAAACAGGATTTAAAAGATGGGAAAAAAAACTTGCCAAAGTGGGTTGCTTTTCAGACACAATGGGGTTAATGTGACATTAACCCAAACAAAAACTAGACAAAACTCACTCCTTTTTACTTTTGGGATTTTCTGAAAGTAAAAAGGAGCAGGTTTTGTCTAGTTTCCTTTGGGTTAATGTTGCGTTAATGCTCATTAACGCTAACGTCGTGTGAAAATCAACCCACTTTTGCAGGTTTTGTCTATTTTCTTTTCGTGTTAACCCCTGATGTAGTCTGAAAATCTACCTGCTTTTGTAGTTTTTTTTCAACTTTAAATTCAGTTCCTGCACAGGATCCATCACATGTGATAAAGTCCTTAAACAGGTTTAAGAGACCAGAAGCATTATGTGTGTATCAAACCTATACAAAAAGTGTAAAAAAAAAACCCATTTGAATTCCAGTACAATCCTATAGATGACTACAAAGAAATATGTTCCACTGAGATTAGTGGGACTTACTCTCAGGTAGTTAGACCACCAACTCAAATGCCAAATAATTATTTGATATGGTAAGTGCTGCAATTTTGGTTACTTTTATAGTTCTGTTAAATTTTAAATGAGGAACTAACACAATACTGACATCCTCACAAAATATTACTGGATTTTTCATTTAACATGCAGTTAGTACTGGGCCCTCCACAAATACAGTAAAGGGGAGAACAAATTATCATTTTCATATGGAAATTTCAATAGCTCAATTTGTATTTTTTGTTTTGATGGATAGTGATGAAAAACAACAAAGAAAATGGAGAATTTTGCTCTGCAAAGTATTAGATCTGCAATGCTGTACTGAAAGTACTAGACTGCCCTGTTTAGCATAAGGGCTGAATATAAATTTCATTAAAAAAATATATAAATATATAAAAAAATCTTGATGTCACAAGTTCCACACACATTGGATTCACACATATTGGACAGACAAATTCACCAGCACTTCTGCGATTGAGATTAATTTAGAATTACCTTTACAGTGTGCCTTCAACTGGTCTTTCCAACCACATTCAATTAATTTGGCTCTCAGTAATTCCTTAAGGCTGTAAAAAGACATGGAATTAGATATTTATAGGAATCAGTTAATGCACGCTACATGCAAACGTTAATGGGACAACTTTAATTTGCTTTCTAAAACTATTGAACCATAGAAATAGAAACTGCCATATCTAAGAGATATTATCCCAAACAAATGCTTAAGATGTGGAACCTATATACTAATCTCTAGTAATTAGGAAGCTCCAATCAGTAAGCATCAGCCCTACTGTGTTAATGTTGAAGCATTAAATAAATTTAATTCCATGACCATAAACTGTTTAATTTGCTAACATCAATCTTTAAATGTGTAATTTACAAATTAAATAAAAGCACTAAATGAAAGCATTTACAATGAAATTAAAGATCCAGATCCTTTCCAAATTATCCTCACCAAACTAATGAATTAAAATAATGAGAAATATTAATTGGTACTTAAGAAATGTAATACCACTGGCACTTAATCATTAGAGTAACAAATTTTATTTTTGAAAATTTTAATGAATTAGAGCTAACATATTCATTTATAATAAATTATTTACAACCTGTGGTTAAAAAGTAGCTAGTAAGACAAAATAAAAATGGGATCTATTATTTACATTTTTTTCAGGAGTTCACAGCTGCATACAAAGTATCCAGTTTTATCCTCACAACAACCCTGACAGACAAGTTTAGACACCTGACTTTTTATCTACTGTGTCCAACTGACCTCTGATCCCATGACCAACCATGTAGACATATATAAAAAGGTAAAGGTTTCCCCTTTGACAAGGTTGTCAAGTCGTGTACAACTGTATTATAGTATATATATATACACACAAGGCTATATTATTATATTTCATGCATCTTAGGAAATGAATAATAATCTATGAAGTTCATGCTAAAATAAATAAATCTCTTAGTCTAGAGTTGCCACAACACGTGTCATTTGTCTTACCTAAAGTCACCCAGGGAGCTTCACAGCTGAGCAGGAGGTGTGAGCCTAGGGCTATATCTATACTGCAGATTTAATGCAGTTTGACACTGCTTTAACTGCCATGGCTCAATGCTATGGAATTCTGGTACTTGTAATTTTGTGAGATAGCTTTTTCTGTCAGTGAGCTCTGGTGCCACAACAAACTATAAATCCCAGGATTCCATAAGATGGAGCCATGGTAGTTAATGTGATGTCAAACTGCATTAATTCTGCAAGATGGCAGCAGCCTAAGTCTCTTCATTGCTAGCACTCTAATCACTGCTATACTTGTTGCAGGTGATCTGGAGGAGAATTTCTTAGTTATAGCATACATTGTTTAGGTCATCTAACTCTTTGCTCCTCAACACACCTTGGCAGCTTCACTTATTGCAAACTGTTCTCTTTCTCAAACTGGGGGCTGGATATAAATCTAACAAATAGTAACTGAAAATCCTGAGCGTAAATGGTTTCTGCTTCCAATGTTTCTGCTGCATTCTAAAAACAACTAGACTCCATCTTCAATCCTAAGGGTGCTGAATTGGTGGTTTTCCACGTGTTTGTGGACTCCTAATGACTATTTGTCCCGGGTAGCATGGCCCATGATGTTGGACAATAGGAGACGAAATAGATCAACACCCAGGTTGCAGATTTCCTGGCTCAGACTTATATACTCATTATTTGAGAGGAAGAGGTGTACCAGATCAGAGCTGAGAACTTGTAAAGAGGGAAAGTGAGGAAGATGAACTCCTCTGTGTAAATCACTGGTTTGTGAATGTTTATGGAAGATACTGGTTTTGATCCTAACTTTCCATTTGTAAACAGTTCACATGACAGTGTTCATTCCTTCATCCTCTTTTCCTCCATCAAATCTGTTCCTGGATGTTGAGAGACAGTTGGGAATGGTGTGGGCTGTAGGTGAGGATTACAGAATGTGAGGATGATCAAGGCAAACACCTTCTTCTCTATGTAAACAGAGTAGCCACTGACACCACCATCTGATACTTGTCTACTCAGAAGTCTGTCCATTGATTTAATTCAGACTTACTCTCAGGAAATGAGTACGACAGAGTTGAAGAACCTGTGCCCAACCATTGAGCACAACTTCCCTCATCCCACAAATACCAGACCTGATACAAATAATGCTATTATATATTTCTGTCACTAGAACAGGAATTAAAACTTACTTACCGTTCTCGTTCTCCTGTTTCAATTAGCTTTTGGTTAATAGTTGCTCTCATTTGTGCATCTTTGTTCATTTTTCCCCCTAAGGCCAAACACAATCAATCTATTTAAAAAGGAAAGAAAGAAAAAAAAGGTGAGGGGAGCACATAGGTGGATCTTATTTTCATAGAAAACATACTTTCCTTCTAAGCAAGGTGGGTACAATTTGGGATCTAGGACTAGAGCTAAGGAAATTTGGATTTGATATCCCAGAATTCCCAGCCAGCACAACTACTTGCAGATTGGAGGATTCTGGGAACTGTGATTTAAACTCTTCAAAGGATACTGACTGCAGCCCAATTACTATGTAAGGCTGCTTGCCAGAAGTTTGTTAAAATAAAACCTAGAGAGGCTATCCAGCATGGGCAGCCCAAAGTGCATAGGTGGATGGTCTGCATTTGATTTCTCAGATCACAAGCCTTTCATTATATTTCCCCCAGTCCTATTAAAAAAAAAATATTCTTCCACCTTACACAGACCACAAGTAGTACAAACATTGCATTTTTAAGCCAGAATAGTGAGGTCATAAGCAATTAATGTTTCACTACTTCTAGCTTTTACCAATTCATATTGCACTGTAAATATGAGTCATTGTTCCCTATGTTTTGATCTGATGCTAATTCTTGGCACATTTACTTGCAAATAAGTCCAATTTAAGCAAGAGAAATTACTCTCAAGTGCATGAGTGAGACTGTATGTGTATCTATAATACAGATTTAAAAAAGCAACTGAACAGCACTGTTTTCCAGCAGATCTTGAGATACTATAAAACTGAATTACATTTAATAAGATTATTGAAAACAGTTGCTTATAAAAAGCATCAGATGTTTCAGCTTCCGCCTTCCCTGATGATATCCCTTGGAACGGGAGTGGTAAGCAGCATCCAGTTATAGAATGCCCATGGGTTGTTGTTGTTGTAGTGTGACATCAAGTTGACCCCTAAGGTGAATCTATTGCAGGGTTTTCTTGGCAAGTTTCTTCAGAGGGGGTTTGCCATTGCCATCCTCTGAGGCTGAGAGACTATGGGGGGGTTGCAGACTGCCAGAAATAGTGCAAATTAAGTCCACTTTTATGGTTAAAGTTAGTGCTAGGGAATCATGGGAATGTTTTTTTTTTCCCTGAGACATTGAGCCTTCTCTGTCAGAGAGCTCTGGTGCCACAATAAAATACAGTTCCCATGATTCCCTAACCCTAACCCTAAAAGTGGACTCAATTTGCACTATTTCTGGCAGTCTGCAACCCTTCTATGATATGCCCAGGGTCACCCAGTGGGTTTCAGTTAAGAGAATGGTGCTGGAGCTAAGAGCTTTGAATCCTTTGCATCAATGCCACTCTGGTGGTCTGAAGACCAGTGAGCATGCTGGTCCCTAGCAAATTTCTGGGGAAAAAAAGAAATAATTCTGGCCAACAGGGAATATGAAACCTGCCCTGGCATATTTGGGGGGAAACTGCCGGTCCACATATCAGATAGCTTAGCAGCACTATACAAGCTATCTTTTAAGGCCGTAAGGTATTAAGACTGCAAATCCAGAAGTCTTCTTTTTTTGTCAAATATGTTGTCTTCCTCACTGGTTAGAAACGTGCTACATTCAAGCCTTTTACTCCAAATCTTAAGTCAAATCTCCACCTTCAGGTCTCAAATCGAGATTCAAGTCTTTGCAAGATAGTTTTTTGTGGGTTTTTTTGGGCTGTGTGGCCATGTTCTAGAAAAGTTTCTTTCGGACATTTCGCCAGCATCTGTGGCTGGCATCTTCAGAGAATGGCCAATGCTGGGTCTGCAGCTGGAGACATTATCACACAGCATGGGCAGTTAAGAAAGAGAGGATAGGAAGAAAATCAATGCATTTGAGATAATGTGGTGCTGGAGAAGAGTGCTGAGGGTCCCATGGACAGCCAAAAGGACAAAGAAGTGGGTCCTAGAGCAGATCAATCTGGAAACCTCCTTGGAACTGAGACTGTTGTACTTTGGATACATCATGAGAAGAGAGGACTCTTTGGAAATACCCAATAATGCTTGGGAAGGTGGAGGGAAGTAGGAAGAGAGGAAAGCCATATTCCAGATGGATGGCCTCTACTAAGGAGATAACAAGTATTAAGGGGTTGCAGGAATTGAGGGCCTTTGCAGACTGCCCTAAGGATGAAACCTCTCCAAGACCCTCTGTCCTCCACTGCTCTGCTTATGGCCTTTGCAGATTGCTAGAAATAGTGCAAATTGAGTCCACTTTAAGGGTTAGGGTTAGTGCTAGGAAATCATGGGATTTTTTTTCCCTCTGAGACTTTGAGCCTTCTCTGTCAGAGAGCTCTGGTGCCACAATAAAATACAGTTCCCATGATTTCCTAACCCTAACCCTTAAAGTGGACTCAATTTACACTATTTCTAGCAGTCTGCAAAGGCCATAAGCAGAGCAGCGGAGGACAGAGGGTCTTGGAGAGGTCTCATCCTTAGGGCCACCATGAGTCAAGATCGACTAGAGGGCAGTAAACATAAGCAAAAAAGTAGCATCCATGCATAGGCCCTAAGTGGCTGTTTTCTTTAAAAAAATCAAATAAAAAGATTTGTGGATTTCCGATAATGGCTTTCCCATGTCATGATATCCGTGAGCCTGAGACAAATGCAAATACTAGAAGAGCCAACACTGAGGTTGAAAGTTCAAGAAATCCAACATTGTAAGCTGTGTAAAGTGTGAGAGCCAAGAACCATGCATTTGGTCTCTCTCAACAGCCATGACAACCAGAAATTTACATTACAGTATTTCTTTTTTTTAAAAAAGGAACAGAGAAACTTGGCACTGTTATAAAGTTGTAAATAAAGGCGTGTGACCCCCCCAAACCACTACTGTAAAGAAGAGAAAATCCAGAGTTTTAAATTCACAAAGAGACCTGGGTATTTCTGAGCCAGCGTGGCACAGTGGCTGGACTACAACGAGGAATTCATTTCCCACTCGGCCATGGAGACCCACTGGGTGACCTTGAGGAAGTCACACTCTCTCAGCCTCAGAGGATAGCAGTGGCAAATCCCCTCTGAAGAAGCTTGCCAAGAAAACCCTAGGATAGGTTCCCCTTTGGGTTGTCATCATTAGGAAATGACTTAAAGCCACATCTAACAACACAAAAGTTGGGGAGTCCACCACTCTCCAAGGCAATCTGTTCCACTTTCAGAAATAACCGTAGACATAACCTAGGTTGACACCAATACTAACTGCCACGGCTCAGGGCTATGGAATTCTGGGATTTGTAGTCTTGTGAGACATTTGGCCTTCTCTGTCAGAGGGCTCCAGTGCCACACAAAAACTACAAATCCCAGAATCCCATAGCATGGAGCCATGGCAGTCAACCTGGATTATTTCTGTAGTACGAACGCAGCACTTGCATGAAAAATATCCTTTTGTACAAATGTCTTAAACTCTTCCCTCCCAGGTTCAGGTGTCTACCTTTTAGTTTACATTGTATTTAAAGGAATATTCTGAAAAGTCCCATAAAGAAGGAGAGCAGTCACCTTAAATCCGAATTTCATACTCTAGCTTTTTGAATTTCGTCTGCTGCCACACTGCAGAATTAAAGCAGTTTGATGCCGCTTTAACTATCATGGCGCCAACCTATGGAATCCTGGGATTTGTAGTTTGTTGTGGCACCAGAGCTCTGTGACAGAGAAGGCCAAGTGTCTCAGAAAACTACAAAATCCCGGAATTCCATAACATTGGCTGCACCCGCACTGCAGAAATAATCCACTTTGACTGCCATGGCTCAATGCTATGGAATTCTGGGAACTGTAGTTCTGTGAAACGTTTAGGCTTCTCTGTCAGAGAGTTCTGAGGCCACAGCAAACTACAATAATTCCCAAGATTCCCTAGCCAAGGCAGTTAAAGTGGTGTCAAACTGGATTATCTCTGCAGTGCGGATGCAGCCATTGAGCCATGGGAGTAAAAGCGGTGTCAAACCGCTTTAATTTTGCAGTGTAGATGCTGCCTTGGACAAGGACATGGGGTTTGGGGAACTAATCTAAAACATCTCGAGAGCCAAATGTTCCCCATCTTGACTCAGCTTGTCCACAATGGAGCCATGGCAGTTAAAGCGGTTCCAAACCGCATTAATTCTGCAGTGTGGATGCAGCCAATCTCTCCCAAACAACCCAAAGGACTGCTGATGTGAGAGAGTGAAAGAGAGGGAGCGCAATCGGCCGATCGAGCGAGGAAGAACCCAAAACCTGCCTGGGAAGCCGGCCGCAGAGACCTCCCGACGCTCCCGCTTCTTTCCTCAGAGGCTGCCGGAGCCAAAGCCGCCTCCAACTCCCAGCCTCGCCGCGCAGCCGCAGAAGCGCCCAAGATTGCCCCGCCCCACTCTCAACGTTCCGCTTTCAATTCTCGCAGAGCACCTCGGGAAACGTAGTCCCTCGCTACACGTCCCCAGGCCCTGAGCACCTTGAACGAACCACAAATCCCACAAAGCCGTCTTCTCTTCCCATTCCTTCTTACCACATCGCCACAATACACTCTTTTGTTGTGGCTGTTGTTAACTGCCCTCGAGTCGCTCTCGACCCAAGTCAACCCTATGGATGAGGCATCTCCAAGACCCTCTGTCCTCAGCTGCTCTGCCTAATTCCTTCATAGAGTCCATCCATCTGGCTTGTGGCCTCCCTCTCTTCCTACTTCCCTCCAGCCTTCCCAGAATTATTGTTTTTTCCAATGAGTCTTCTCTTTTCATGATGTGTCCAAAGTACAACAGTCTCAGTTTGGTCATCTTGGCTTCTAGGGATTTTTTGGCTTGATCTGCTCTAGGATCCACGTCTTTGTCCTTTTGGCTGTCCATGGGATCCTCAGCACTCTTCTCCAGCACCACATTATCTCAAATGCATTCATTCTTCCTATCATCTTTCTTAACTGTCCAGCTCTCACATCCATACGTGCTAATAGGGAATATGATGGCTTGTATGATTCTAACCTTTGTGCTAAGTTGTATATCTTTGCATTTTAGATTCTTTTCCAGTTCTTTTATAGCCACCCTCCCCATTCTTAGTCTTCTTCTGATTTCC
>CM034706.1:24752986-24770128 GCA_020142125.1 Phrynosoma platyrhinos
AAGAAAACCTCATGATAGGGTCGCCCTAAGTCAAAAACAATTTGAATGCACATAACAACAAAGAGGAGTAACAGAAATCTCTTTTACACCTCAGGAGAAATTCCCCTCCTTATCTGAGTTAGTAAGAAATTTCTGAGATATATATTTTTGTGGTTCCAGATGATGTGCTCTGCAGAGGGCTCAGGGCATGCTGTGATTGCTTATTAAGAAAGTTGTCTAAGAACTTCTTCTTTAAAAGGTGGCTAAGAAAGTTTTGACCTCAGCGATTCAGAAGTCAGATGGATTTTATTTTATTTTGTCCCTGTAAACATGAAGAGATCCTGAGTATGCCCCTTGGCATTGCAAAATTAAAGTACATTAAAAGACAACAGGCCTACCTAAAATCTTTCTGTGTTTCTGCATTACAGTAGCTTGTAAACTGGTTGCAGTAAATGGGCTCATCCCCAATGCAGGGTACCAATATGCTTTGTTAGTAGCAGCAAGAACAATTGATTAATTGATTGATTGATTTTGTTATATTAAATTGTATCCCTCTTTTCCCCCAAAATTGGAACCCAGCACTAAAAACGCAGTACAGTTGAAAACTTACAAAGGGGGGTTGCAGACTGCCAGACATAGTGCAAATTGAGTCCACTTTTAGGGTTAGGGTTAGTGCTAGGGAATCATGGGAATTGTTTTTTTCTTTTCTTCCTGAGACATTGAGCCTTCTCTGTCAGAGAGCTCTGGTGCCACAATAAAATACAGTTCCCATTATTCCCTAGCACTAACCCTAACCCTAAAAGTGGACTCAATTTGCACTATTTCTGGCGGTCTGCAACCCCCCAAAAGTGACAATTAAAATGGAATTAAAGTATTGCAATATTAAAACAGAGCAAAAAAAATGCAGCTACAATCTGAAATCATGTTGAATGATTTTAATATTCTATTAAGCACACAGACCTGCGTGGAAAAGATCAGTTTAAGATGCATATAGCGGGACCTGTGCTGCAGGCAGTGGAATTGTCTGTGATATTGCACTTTAAATAATTATTGTAGCTGTAACAGGTTTTTTCCACAGGGTGTCACTGTAAAGTGATGAATAGTCTTTGGGAGCATCATTAATGCTCCAGAGCAGTGATTCCCAAAGTGGGTACTATACCTTCCCAGGGGGTGATGGAAGGTTCCAGGGGGGCATTGAGAGAAATGTGGGGTATTAAAGGGGGGGGGGGGGGTTCAGACAAAGTGCTGGTATGCAAGAAAAACAAGGAGAACCTGAGGCTTTTAGACCATGGTGGGGATGAGGATTGCATGAAACTTCTTTTCAGGGACCTAAAAAAACCACCACACAGCCTCACTGATCATTTTGTGTGGTGCTGTGAATGTGGTCAACTGTGAAGTATTGCGAGAGTTATAAGGCACCAGATCCTGTCTAATTTGGGAAGCTAAGCAAGATCAGTCCTGGTTAGTACATCTGATCAGAGATGTAGGTTCAGTACCTTCTAAGGTTGTGTCCGCACTACAGAAATAATCCAGTTTGACGCCACTTTAACTGCCATGGTTTAGTGCTATGGGATTCTGGGATTTGTAGTTTCTTGAGCTATTTAGCCTTCTCTGTCAGAGAGTTCTGGTGCCACAACAAACTACAATTCCAAAGCATTGAGCCATAGTAGTTAAAAAGGTGTCAACGAGGATTATTTCTGCAGTGTGGATGCAGCCTACGTTTCTCTTGCAAGAGGGATTATCTATACATTGCAAGGGCATGTTTTGGGGTTAGTGTAGGAAAGTGGGGATTTTTTCACACCAGGAACCACTTTTAAGACAAAATGCAACTTTGGAGCTGCAGCCTTGCTTTCTCAAGAAATCTTGTCCATGTTTACTTGTCAGTGAGTGACTGTGTGTTCAGTAAGCCTTGTTTCCTATTAAGTCTTAAGGACTGCAGTTTAAGGACTGCAGCTTCAGTGACTTCAAATACTTAAAAACTTAAAAGCCTTTTATGGAAGCTTGTAGGTTCAATAAAGAATAATTACAGTGTGTGTGTGTGTGTCTTTAAGTCTCCTGTCGATTTATGGCAATCCCATTCATGTCATAGTGTTTTTTTGGGGTAAGGAATACTCAGATATGGTTTTGCCAGTCCCTTCCTCTGAAATACACCCTACAGTACCTGGTATCCATTCGTGGAATCTCATCCAAGTACTAACCTGGATGAATCCTGCTTAGCTTGCGAGATTAGACAGGATATGGTGCCCTTAGGGCGTTCCCTTGTTGTGTGCACCTTCAAGCCGCTTCTGATTTATGGTGACCCTAAGGCAATTTATAGTGGGATTTGCTTGGCAAGTTTCATCAGAGGGAGTTTGCCATTCTTTGAGGCTTAGATAGTGTCACTTCCTCAAGGTCACTCAATAGGCTTTTATGTCCGAGTGGCAATTCAAACTCTGGTCTCCCAGTGTCCTAGTCCAACACTCAGATCACAAGTTTGTGGGGCCCACAAATGGTGGCTCGGCTTCTTAGCTAACCACTGTTTGTGATCACTACCAAAAATACGTATTTTCTGTTTTATTCTAACAGTTGTAAAATACATGTGGATTATTATGAACTGTTGATTTTGTGTGCTGTCAAGTCATTTCTGCCTTACAGCAACCCTATAATGGAGGTTTTCTAGGCTAGTTTCTTCAGAAGGGGTTTGCCATGACCATCTGAGGCTGAGAATGTGTGACTTGCCCACGTTCACCCAGTGAGTTTACATGTCTGAACTGGGATTCAAACCTTGATCTCCAGAGTTGTAAACCAACACTCAAACCACTGCATTATGTGTATATATATATTATATATTAATTTGGGTTTGGGAAATCAAGTCAACTTACATGCCCAAATATCTGCAGTAATTTGTTATGTCTGAATTTGTAAAAATACCATGGATAAGGAAGCATGATTGTTGCCAAATGGAAAAGCACTTACTATCAATCAGCCTTTACTAATATGGTTTCTTTAACATTATTTATTGTCAAGGAAATGGAATCCTTGCAGACAATAAGTAAAAGTCTTTAAAATATTTACCAGTTTACGTCTTCCATAGATGCAACTTCTGCCAGAGTCAGCAGGTGGCACTCTGGTATTACTTTTATTTATTTATTTATGGACCAGCTTCAAAGTATTTGTATGTTTTTAAAAGCTTTGGAAAAAGTTTACATCAAGCAGAACACAATTCCTTAAAAGAAAAAAAAATCATTTTTAGAGCATCTGTTATTTTAAGTCTCAGTGGCAAAGAGTGGTTCTCTATTAAATATTATAATTATGACACTTAGGCATCAAACTGTGGCAGTTAAAATGGTGTCAGTCTACATTATTTCTGCAGTGTGCATACAGCCTCATTTTTATATACTACTCAACTTAAAACAGGTATGCAATCTTATATATTGTCCTTCTGTCTGTGTGTGTTTGTTCCCCGCAGCGGTAGCAGAAGTCAAACTTCGAGATGATCAGTACACTTTGGACCACATGCGTGCCTTTGGAATGTATAATTACTTACACCTTGATTCATGGTACCAAGATAATGTTTATTATGTTGATCAACTTGGAAGAGTGATGAATCTAAGCGTTACTCTGGTAAGACTACAATAAAAAAAATAAGAGGCCTGAAGTAGGATTGTCAAAGGAAGCAAAGACTCTACCTATTATGTTTCTTAACCCATAATTCAGTGCAAAAAAAGACTTCTGCCTTTTTAATGTGGCAATTTCTGTTTTATTCTGCTACTCTCCAAATGGTGGATTCTTTTGAGCTTGATTAGCAAAAAAATCAATTGCTGTTTGCCTTGTTCTTCTCCTTTCCCTCAATTAATTGAACAATCTTTGTTCATTTTGCCTAGCAGTTTCTCACATTGATGAGAAAGAGGGAGGGAATGCCATATAGAAACGATCATGATTTTTGTTGTGGCTAGAATATTGAACAAGTATGGATTTTTTTCCCTTGTCCATCAAATATTTACTGTATGTGAAGTAAAGGATCACTAATTATCACCTTTCTTATATACACTAGGTTCGTCCACTGGTCAGTTCCATATATTTTTATTTAAATGTATGGATTAGGATGCTAGAAGTAACACAGGCATCCAATGATATACTCTCACTAGCAGAAGCTCTTTCCATCAGTGGAAGGAGAGAGGCTCCTCTCTCACTTGCAGCTCCCCACATCCTAAAACCTGCTCTGGAAGGTTTTACTCTGAACACTTCTAGAGCAGGTTTACTGTACCATAGAGAGTTAGAGGGTGACAGGGAGCAAAGTCTCAGCATTTCAGCTAGTGTCATGTTGGATTAAATCATAGTTGATGTTGTTTTTTTTTACATTAGAGAAAGGTATACTGCTAGGTTCCTTTATTGTTTTAAAGAAATGAACCCAAATGTTCTTTGGGGTATCTGTGCTGGTCATTGCACATGTGGACCCCTCAGCTATAGGAGATTAGACTTGGGTGCAAACTTGGGTGCAATTCTTCTGCTAGCAGAACCCTCATTTGTTGGCTCATCCTAGAGATCTGCTGCCAATGCAGCCTGCCAGCAGAAGTGTTTTGGTGGCTATAATTTGCTGGTAGGAGAGCCAAAAGGTGGGTGGAGAAGGGGTGGAGTTGGTAATGCCATATCCAAACCACTTATACTCCAGAAAACAGCCACCACCCTGGCACAAGTTTATGCGATGGCAAGGGTAGGCCTAAGTAATTTATAGTGCTTCTAGGCTGGTGAGGTGCTTAAGTCCAACATGGCTTCAACCAGCCTGGAGTGGACTCAGCTGGCTATTGGCCACCTTGGCTTCTAAGTATTGCACTGCTATTCAGTTCACAGGCCAATCCATAAAATAATGGAGTGTTTTCTTTTTTATTTCAGTTCTGAAAGATAGGTTGCTATTCTGCTAATTACTAACATAAATAGATAATTAGCTATTCTGCTAATTACTAAGATAAATAAATTCAAACAGTCCAGAAGACAAATTAACAGCATGTGCTTCCATAAATTTATCACTCTGTAGTTTTGCTTCCGTTTACTTTTTTTTTTTTATTCTCAGAAGCTTTGTGTTAGTAAACATGCTTACATATGAGCTATTACAATTCTTCTAAAACAGAAGGCAATTTGTGGTCCTTTAGATGTTGTTAAGCTCTACTCTCATGAAATATTGGAAACATAAACAATAATGGGAAATCATGGGAGTTGCGATCTAACAACTTTTGGAGGCATACATGATTTCCAACCCTTTCTAAAATGTTGTAATTTTTTTACAAACCAAGATGGATCACAACAGACCATCCCAAACTTCAGAACCAATCTAAAGGAGACAAGTTTTGGTGGCAGTTGCCTGAACCCAGAGGCTGTTTACAGAAAGTACTGCTGTTCTTTGTCTTATTATTTAGGGCTGTGCAATCCTGGGAAGAAGGAGAAAAAAGATGTAGAATTGCTAAGCAGGTATGATGGTTGAGGTTTGCTAAGTTGACATTGGCAGAACTGATATACAGTAGTCAGCATACTACTGTAGTCTGGATACAAGAGGCAAGTAGAAAAAGAGTAGAAAAGTAAGGAAATGGAAAGAGTCAGACTCCTGGGAATGAAACTGACAAGAAGGGAATGCATAAGAAAGGATATTCTGCTGATTGGTGGGATCTGTGTTGTAGGAAAGTCAAAGGAACAAATACGACAAATGGACTTGGAACTTTATATCTGGGTTGGACCAAACAGCAGAATATAAAGTTCATTGTTATTATATGACATCCCAGTTATTATATGACATCCCAGTAATAATTTTGAAAGTCATGTGGTTATACATTAAGATAACTAAGGAGGACAGAGACATTAATCCTGTCCTAGGATGGTGAGTGGCAATGGCTTTCTAAAATTCTCCTAGATAAAAAAAAAGGATTGTAAATGAGAAGAACTTATGTCTTCAGAGAAAGCAAAAATCTTGTATTTTTTTCTCAGACAGTGTTCTAATAAGTAAAATGCATAAAATATAAAATGGAATGTTTGTCTGAACGTTTTAGATGCAACACATGCTCTGTTTTTCCTCATTTTTCCTGCACAAAGAAGCTGCTATTTTTCCTTCACTTTCAAAACATGGTGCATATGATTCTAACCCTGATGGTGTGAGATTTCTCCTCATCATGTCTGTTACAGAATTGGAAATTATAGCTCTGAGTGAGGTGCTGCCCAGAATTATTTGCAAACCATTAAAAAAACAGGTCAGAAAGTCATTCTGTGTGGGTATGTTCCAGAAACCTTCCACTCATAGTAATGCTTTTGAAAAGTTGTTGCCTAGGAGACCATGATGGAAATACTTCTTGGTCCCTGAAAAATGGGAGCTGACTTCAAGATGGAGCTCAGTATTTTAAGAGAGTATGTGGAGCTTGTCCAGGAGCTTGTCCTTAGTCCCATCCATAACTAAAAGGGACATCTTAAAGAAGGCAGTATTACTATTCAAGTCTAAGGTTGCTGGAATTGGAGCAGAACAGTATGGCCAAGATTTTGCATCAGAGCCTATGGCACCTAACTTTACAATGATGTACTGGTAGCTACATCCCTGACATGATACACAATGCTTCTAGTGAACTGTGATATGTACAGGGGCATCTTATTAAATTTCCCATTGTGCAGTGAGAACACTTTTGCAGTTGTCCTGAAGATATAGTTATATCTCTGCTCCCCTCTTGATAATACAAATCTTGCAAACCATTGCAGTTCACCTTTGTTCTTGTTGTTGTATGCCTTCAAGTCATGTCTGACTTATGGCGATCCTAAGGTGGGTTTTTCTTGGCAAGATTTGTTCAGAGGAAGTTTACTATCGCCTTCCCCTGAGGCTGAGAGCATGTGATGTACCCAAGGTTTGAGGGCCGAGCTGGGAATTGAACCCTGGTCTCCAAAACTGTAGCCCAACACTCAAACCACTACACCATACTGACTCCTGCAGTTCACCTTATATGTTTGTAAGTCTCTTTACACTGATATAAAAACTGAACAGCTTGCTAGCCAATGTGTCCTACAGCCCCTCTCCAAGCTGGCTCTCATGTTATACTGTCAGTGGTCATGCTGGCTAGTGATAACGGAATCGTAGTCCAACACAACTGAAGAGAGCTATGATGGGGGGAGGCTGGTATATTGCCTTCTCTTTTGCTAGGATCAAACCAAGGTTCTATACACTCCAACTTTCTGATTTCAGCTATGGCTAGCTAACTAGATGCTTTTGAGAAAGAGGACATGAGATCTTATCTGGGGATAAGGCCAGTGTTTGGAAAAGTTACTCTCTTGGGGATTTTGGGAACTGGAGTCCCAAAAAGATTTTTTTTTCAGTGCTCTGGATAGAAGGGAATAAAAAATAAGCATAAGTCCAAAACATGCTGCAGAAGTAATCTAGTTTGAGATGCTTTAACTGCCTTGGCTAAATGCAAGGGAATTCTGAGAACTGTAGTTTTGTGAGACATTAAGCCTTCTCTGTGAGAGGCCTCTGGTGTCACAATAAACTACAGTTCCCAGGATTCCCTGGCACTGAGCCAGGGCAGTTAAAGTGGTCTCAAACTGGATTATTTCTTCAGTGTGTTTTGGACCCCAGTTATATTTTAGAGCTATATAAATTCTCTGTTGATTTTAGTAATGTCTGTTCTTCATTGGTATTTACCAAGGCTTAATCCTAGACTCAAATACACATTTGAAGAATATCTAATACAAGATTTTTTTAAAAGAATGGTAAAAAAAAGTGCAGTCCAAATCAAAGGCACTAATAATGATAATTATTGGCAATTGCCTTTCTCTTTTCAAAAAGTACATCATGTTCAAATGTATATTAATCAGGGCTAGGAAAAGTTACTTTTTTGGACTACTGTTCTCAGAATGTCCCAGCCGGCATCACTACTTTGTTGTCTTTAAAAGTAAATTTTCCGAGCTCTGGTCTTAAAATATTTATGTCTCTCTTTCAGTGTAAGTGCAACATGTACAAGATTGCTTGCAAAACATGGACATGTATACACATGCAATTCCAGTATTCATTCTAAACATGCTAAACTGACTGTTTATATGCTAATCTTGTTTCCAGGATATCATGGAACTTAAAAGCTTCCTGTCTAAGGGAGATGAGATCACTTGTACATGCGTTGAATACTATTTTTATCTTCTACTGATAAATAATTAATTCCTTTTAGTGCAATTAGCTGTAATATTTTCTTAAAATGCAGTGCTCTTTGTAGCATGAATTTCTCATGGTGTTTTTGCTCAGTTCATACTTGTCCTTCTAAAAAAGCTGGTCAGTTATCATCTGGGACTCTGATACTCTTAAGATGGGGTGGAGGATTTTCTTCTCATAGTCCAAATTATATGCTGAATAAATCTGTGGATACATGGAAGGGAAAATAAGTATATGGAAAAAGGTTCCCAGAATCATCCAGCCATGTCCATAATGGGTGAGGAATCCAAAAGGTAAATTTTCCAAGCCCTATGTGAATATTTATTTCACACACAGACAATGATAGACCCAACAACCTACCTGTCATCAAGCTATGCATATTAGTTGTCTTTCTACTTCAGCTCTGTATTCTAATTTCTTCCTACAGGAAACTGCCTTTAAAAAGCCAAGAGAAGTGTTCAGGCTCCCTGCAGACTTGACAGCTTGTGACAATCGCCTGTGCGCATCAATACATTTCACTTCTTCCACCTGGGTTACCCTTTCAGATGGAACAGGAAGGCTATATCTCATTCGGACAGGCAAGCGTGGTAACAACTCATGTGAAAAGTGGGAGGTAAGCATTGCAAGTTTTTACCAACTATATGAACCTTTAGAACATGCTTTGAATTTTATCTTTTATATTCTCAAGATATTCAAGGGTGCTTGGTGGAACCAAAAGCTACTGCCTTGTCCTTGCCTCAGGCCAGCCTTCTTGCATAGCCTTGCTTTTTGGATAAATACTTTTCCCTTTTCTCTTTCTTGAAAAAAGATTCACAATCCTCCAAATCATGACTTTCCTTTATACAACTACAATTGGCCATCCACATTTGTGGTTTTGACTTTTGCGGATTTGATTAATATGTTCTCTCTAGGAATCTCTTAAGTCCTCCAGCGCAGTTCTTCTGGAAGTTGACCATAGAATTGTGCTGGAGAACCTAGAAGTACCTAGGTTCTCAGGGGGTGTGCAGGCAGGCAGCTCTGGGCTGTCCCAGGAAGCGGCTGATTGGGGCCACAGCTACCCCACACCACAGTCCTGATCCTCCCTTTTGCCATCTCAAAAAGAACGGCAAAATGCTACTCCTTTTAGGAGTGGCAAAAGGCCGCCCTAAAAGCCGGTGTGCAGCTCTTCCTCGCCCTTTCCGGTGCAGCACATCAGAACGCTGCACCAGAAGGCTGTCCTGATACTGCGTGCCATGTGTAATGGTGTGGGATTGGGTGGAGTTGGGTGGCCGGCGTGGGGTTGGGTGGCCGGCGTGCTGCTGCCCCACCCCAGCTGTTCCTCCAGGCTGGCCTTTTGGGCCGGTCTTCAGAGGCCCTCAGTTATAAAACTAGGAATGTGGAAGAAAGAAACAGACTGTGATAGAATGAGAACTATCCTGCTGAAATGGGCTAAGAAGGATGAAAGGTGCCTTGTAATTCTTGTTTTAAATTAAGAGATTGACATTGGAATTGCAGCAACACATTCTCAGGATTTCCTGGGTTCGCTGGTGCAGATGCATTTGTATGAAAAGTGTAACAGATCCAGTGAGACTAGTCATTGTAACTTAACCACCCTTTTTGTTTTTGCAAAGTGGAGTTAAACCAGCACAGATTGGGACTCAGTGAGCCAAAAAAAAAAAAAAAAAAAAAAAAAGAGGGATAACTTTTGTTTTACTGTAAGAGCTGTTTGAAAGTGGAATAGATTACCTCATAAGGTGATATACCCTACAATTTCTGAGGTCTTTAAACAGTGGCTAGATGGGCATATTTCACAGGTGCTTTTATTCTGTATTCCTGCCTAGCAGCGAATTGGACTAGCTGACTCTTGTGGTTCTTTCCAACACTATGATTCTAGGTCAAATGTCCAACATTCAGTTTTCAGTAGCTGCCACTGAAGTTTGTTGTCTGTTTTATGTTAGTACTGATAGCCCTTGCAAGACATTCCTATGATGGTAAACATAAAATATCACCAAACCAAATCATGATAATCAGAAAGCAGTACAAAAACAATGGTTTAAGCATAGGTCAGTTAGTTAAAATATAGCAAAAAGACACCCAGCAAATAAAAATGCCAAAGCTCTGGATAGCTTATTAAATGTTTAAATTAGAATTGAAAGACTTAATTCTCAAACAAAAATCAATCCAAACTACATGAGTTGAAAAAAATGTGTATGAACCTACATAGAGTTGAGGCGATACACAACTCAGGGATGAGGAGTTTCCATAACATGTGAAACTTACAAGAACAACATAAGGCAGGAACAAGTCACTTTAGTGCATTTCTACTATCTGGCAATCAGATATATAACCTGAGTGGGGAGTTTTCATTTAGAAGAGGGGCCAGGGGCCATTTTATTTTATTTTAATTTTTTTAGTTTTTATGAACCTTAAAGCCCTCAATTTGCATTGAACCTCAGAGAGCTCAGGAAGCAGAGCAATTTCTTTTAGGGAAATAGGAGCAAGACTGAGATTCTTCAGATTTTCTGTATCATTCTGTTTAGCTATTGGTGTTGTCTGTGCATGGTGAGTGTAATTGCACATCTTAGCAAATAAAGATATGTGCAGATGACTCAAATATAAAATTCCACACTCAATGCTGTTGGTAGTCTCAGTTAGAGAAGACCCATTGAATCAACAGTTGAATCAACTTAACCCCACTGATTCAATGGATCTGGTCCAGTAGGAACTAGGAATAGAACTGAGGCTATAAATGTAGGAAATAGGAAGACTTGTCTTTTTAATCAAAATGAAATGTTGATGTATGAGGCTACCCTCTTCTAAGTTAAATGGTATCCCAGAATTGCCCACTCTGGCTAGCAGCACTTCTTCTATTTGAAGTGTTATGAGTAGAATCTCTGCATGCAAAACTGTTGTTCTTCTACTTGACCGGTAGCCTCTCATGTTACATGTAATGGTACTAAAGCAACTATTCTGTGACAAAGGTGTATTGCCAAGAAATTAGGAAAATAAAAAGGCATTAAATATAAAGGATTATGAGCCTTAGAAGTGTGTATCCCCATTCTGAGGGGTCTCTTATGGTTGATCTTCTTTGACGTGTCCCTTTCAGTGGTGTTCTGTAATTTAGTTGTTTCTTGAAATGTGAAATTTGATTTTATTCACATGTCATAAATCTGCAGCTTAACTCACTGAGAGAATTATATATTAATATATGTAGCAGAAGGAATTTGTGAATATCATATTAACATAAATTGAATTTAGATGGCACTGATTATAATATCATCCCAGAAGTACAGTCGGCCCTCCATTTTTTCAGGGATCCATTCCAGACCCACCCACCCCGCAAAAACGGAGACTCGCTAATATTCAAGACCCATAGGCTTGAATGGGGCACACCCCGTTGCTTTTAATGGAGGACGCCCCTCCGTGAATATTCAAAACTGTGGACCTCAAGTCTGCGAGAATGGAGGAGCGACTGTAGTTTTATTAAGCATTGACAAATCCTCTTTGCTTACCTTATTTCCCAGCAGCCTAAATTCTCTAAGCAATTTCATCAGAAATTCCAAATGATTACCTCAACCATTTCTTGGAGAGAATAATACAAGAGAGAAATTTTAACTATTGTTCTTCTTTGCTTCACAGTGAAAACTAGTAGTACTGGTAACATGTAACTCTATATAATGCTTTGCAGAGTTCATTGTGCTTAGTGTCTGTTATCTACTTCACAGTGTTGTATAAGTCAATATTTTCTCTCTTTTGAAATGGGAATTCAAAGAAATTATTATACAGTGCTGTACCTAAGCCCACCTTGTGGGTGACCTGGAATTTGAGAAAGAGGCACTATGTCATAGCTACTACATTTATATATTGGAAGCTTATATAATACTGAGCAGTGGAACTTCTTCCACTGTATAAATTGAGTTCTCTGTAGTGTATTCATTCAAGATTCATAGTATGCCTTCGGGGCTGAATTAGTGCACTAAACAAGAGACTAGTAGTCAGTCCGACCAAGCAAAGCAGAGTGGGGAAACTCCTCCTGCCCATTGTTTGGCCTGAAACACCCTGCAACTTCAATTAGCATGACCAGTTGTAAGGGATTATGGAATTTGTACTCTACAATGCCTCACGGGCCAAAGCTCCCGCATCCCTGCTGTAGAGCATCTTAGGATAGTGTGAGCATTGGCTCTGGTAAACTGGTTATTTTCTGGATGTTGAGTGACCTTGGTAATTTTTTCTTTGAGGAGATTGTGCAGAAGGAATTTGCTTTGGGTAAGCAAGATAACTGGGAGTGGAATAGCATTTTCTTTCCGTCAAAAAATGTTTGTTTGAATGAATATATGTGTGGGCTGGGTTACTAAGCATCCTTTTAGTAGAGCATAGGATACTTGATTCTTCAGGGAGCTCAAGCATTAAAGTGCTTGAATGGGTGGCTACAGTCACTGTGGAAAAAGACTTGAGACGATTCTGGTTGGAACAGGGATTAGAGGCTCTATGAAAGTGGTGAACAAAAAACAAAAAATCTGTTCTTTGCTGCTTACATTGCATCCACTCAATATCATTTGCATGACTAAGAAATTATTATGTTCTATATAGATTTCATTCAGAAACCCTTTGTGATGAATTTCCAAAACACTTTGAAGGAAAAACACTTGGATCCATTCTGACTTGGAGTCCACATTAAGGGTAGATTTTGAGGAGGTAATTGAAAGATAAGCTTGTTAGGTTCTGATGGTTGGGTTTCAATTTCTTCAACTTGATGTGGACATATTGCTTGGAGTGAGGCCAACCATGTTTCATACTGGAAACTCTACCAACAAAACATTTGTGCCATGGGGAACTATTGTAGAGAGTTACTGTTAATGAACAACTGCATCCAGTTCTGCCTATGGTGACTTTAAAGCTGGTGATATCTCAGGTTTCGTTTGCAAGTCCATGACCAACTACTGATTCTAGGACATGAAAATGTGGATTTATCAATTGATGTTACATATCTTCTGTTGCATGTCATATATTGCCTTGTAATTCATGATATATTTAGACTAACTGAAGTCAATCTGTGTGTGAAATTCATAAGAACAAATTGACCAGAATTTTTTTTTAAAATGTAGGTGTAAAGCCTCTGTAAAAATGGAGCAAGGATATTAATTTAGGATGAAAAAATGGGCAAACGTGGTAAAATTTCAGCAAGTTTTAAATGCCTCAATAATCATCCTTCTCATGTCCTGTCTGGATATCTTAAAATAGTTACTACAGTATGTACCTTATCAGTACTACTCCTAAAAGAAGTTAATCACCTGAAACCTCCTACAACCTTGGGCAGTAGGAGCAGACCCAAGGTTGCTATCAAAGCCAGGATTCTTGGCCACCAACAAACTAGAAATCTGGAGTGTCATTTCTCTCTCTCTCTCTCTCTCTCGTAATGTAGTCTTGTTTTAGCTCTGACTTTCTCGTTTTATCTGAAGCATGTGTTGTGTATTCAGAAACCTCAGTAGCTTACAAGAACCTTCTCTCCTCTAGATACTATTCAATGAAGAATTTGAGACTCCCTTCATTGTAGTTCATAGCATCTCCTTCCTACAGTCAGATGCTCATTCAGTGGGTGTGTTACTTCTCCGTGTTGAAAAAGATGAATTGGATGTACAAGGAAGTGGCTTTCATGTTTCCTTGGAATGGATTACAGTTGTGAAAATGGCTAAGGAGGGTGAGTATTTCACTTGATTTTACCATTCTTGTGTAAGGAAAAAAAAACTTCATAAAACATACATATTTATGAAGCTGCCATTCCACTGATTGTGGTTATGTATGGGAGCAAAAAAGCCAGATGCTCCTCAGCCCTGCCTGTCCTGAAAAGCCGGCAGATGGGCTGATAGCCAAGGCAAGGGAAAGTCCCCAAACAAGGTCCTAGTTACCAGTCCAAAGGGGCAGCCAGGGAAGAGTCAAACACGGTCTGTAAGTCGAGGGTTTCAGAGAAGCCGACAGAGAAAGCAGTCCGAGGTCCAAGGATGCAGGAGTCTGAGAGTAGTCAGCAGCCCAAAGGTCAAGGATACCCGGGGTCCAAGATAGTCAAGAGTCAGGGGTTCATGGTGAGGAACAAGGACAGCTGGGGACAGGGTTTTCTTGGCAAGTTTTTTTCTGAGGGCTTTGCCATTGCCATCTTCTGAGGCTGAGGGACTGTGAATTGTGCAAGGTCACCCAGTGGGTTTCCATAGCCAAGCCAGAATTCAAACCCTGATCTCCAGAATTATAGTTCAGTACTCAGACCACTACACCATGCTATCTGTACATTCGTAATTAAGAATTCAAAAGGCAAAAACACGACCATAGTATCCACAGTACAGATATTTTGATACTTCTCCTGACTGTTGGTTCTCCTGACTCCTGACCACCTTTCTTTGAACTGTACTTAAAAAACAAAACAAAACAGAGTGCATAGCTCCTGTGCACTTACATAGAAGGTAACCAAAGTAGTGTTGATCTGACTCCCCCACTCATGCCTTCAGGCACCAATTCTTGCTGCCTAGAACAGAGTTTCTCTGTTGCCAGGGAATTGTCTTCTAGAATAGCTGACCTGCTGATGTAAAGAATCTTGGAATAAAAATTAATGCCATCTTTATATTCCTGTCTGGCAGCTATTGTTGGTATCTGATGTTACACATTTTCTTAGCTCTTTCAGACACAGTAGTGTTTACTCTTTCAAGAATGCTTTGAAGATTATTTTAATTACAAATGATAAATGTAAAAAGGAAAAATCCAGTGAACAGCTAGAAGACTGTGGTATTACTATTTTTCTTTAAGGCAACAAGGTTATTCTAGCTCACTGAAAGAACTGTATATCGATTTCTTTAGGAAGAAAACAATTTGTGCAACTAGCCTTTATCAATCAGGTCTCTTTGTTCTCACTCACAAAGTTTCATCTTCACTACAAGTCTCTGTGAGGCCATCCAGCTTTACAAACCACATTCAGCATTAATGAGAAAATGTAGGAGTATGAGATTCCTCATCCATTTGGTGTGCACACAGCTCTGGTCCGGAAATTATTGGCTGGAACTTCTGGGTCACGGAGTACTTGACAATTTTATAACTGCAGCCATTTGTGATGCATTAAATGCTATAATATAGGATCCTTTAACCTGTCAAGGTGCTTTCCTGAACAGAATTGTCTCTCATTGTAAAAATGAATTTAGATGTCACAGAGTTGTCTACAAATAATTGAAAGCCACACTAATTGGACATGTCTGGTTATCATGAATTATTATATTAAGAAAAGCTTTACTTTGACTTCTCATTGACAACAGAGAGTTACCTCTTAGATTTGTTCTGCTGCTCCTTTGCAGTAGTCCAAGGAATCCATTTTGGAAACAAGACAGATCTCTTATATTTCAGCAGAGCAGAAGCACCAACATTTATTTTGTCATGTAATAGGAATTTAACATTCTAGTTTTAACATAGATGCCAAAAGGATGGGTGGGGAGATGTTTCTAATATACACCACATAGTACTTTACCTTTAGTACTTTTTGTTGTTAACTGCCTTTGTGTCGGTCTCAACTCATGGCGACCCTATGGATGAGACATCTCCAGGCCCCCCTGTCCTCTACTGCTCTGCCCAGCTCCTGTAAACTCATATTCATGTTCTCTTTAATAAAGTCCATCCATCTAACATATGGCCTTCCTTTCTTTCTACTTCCCTCCACTTTTCCTAACATTATTCATGCCTTCCCATGATGTTTCCAAAGTACGGCAGTCTAAATCTTGTCATCTTGGCTTATAGGGCTATCTCTGGCTTGATCTGTTCTAGGACCCATTTGTTTGTCCTTTTGGCTCTCCATAGAATCTTCAGTACTCTTTTCCAGCACCATCTTATCTCAAATGAGTTGATTTTCCTCCTATCTTCTTTCTTGACTGTCCAGCTCTCACAATTCATAGATGGTAATAGGGAATAGGCTTATATGATTCTGACTTTTGTGCTAAATTGTATGTCTTTGCATTTTAGGACCTTTTCTAGTTCTTTCATAGCCACCCTCCCCATTCTTAATCTTCTTCTGATTTCCTGGCTGCAGTCCCCATTCCAATTAGTGTTTGATCCCAGATATGAGAACTCTTTTACTATTTCTATTTCCTCATTGTCTAGTTTGAATGTGTGTAAGTTCTCTGTGGTCATTATTTTTGTTTTCTTTATGTTCAATATTAAGCCTGCCTTTGCACTTTCTTCTTTGATCTTCCTTAGTAGTTGTTCCAGGTCTGTGAGGTTTTCCGCTAGTATTATGGTGTCATCAGCATATCTCAGATTGTTGATATTTCTTCCTCCTATTTTCACTCCTCCCTCTTCCATGTACAAGACTGCTTTCCTTACAATATGTTCTGCATATAACTTGAATAGGTAGGATGATAGGATGCAGCCTTGTCTGACTCTTTTGCCAATTGGGAACCATTCTGTTTCTCCGTGTTCTGTTCTGACAGTAGCCTCTTGTCCTGAGTACAGATTCCTCATTAGGACTATCAGGTGTACCTTTAGTACTAGTCACCAACAAATGAATAGGGTAGCTAATACACAGAGTGACAGGATCAGAATTCAAAATGACCTTAACCAATTAGAAAGCTGTGCCAAAACTAACAAAATGAATCTCAACAGGAAGAAATATAGGATACTACACTTGGGCAGTAAAAATGAAATTCACAGATAAAGGATGGGTGACTCCTGGCTTGATGGAAATACATGCAAAGAGATCTAGGAGTCTTAGTGGACCACAAGCTTGACATGAGTCAGCATTGTAATGCAGCAGCTAAGAAAGTTAATGCAATTTCAGGCTGCATCAACAGGATTACTGTGTCTAGATCTAGGGAAATAATAGTGCCACTCTATTCTGCTTTGATCAGACCTCACCTGGAATACTGCATTCAGTTCTGGGCACCACAATTCAAAAAGGATGTTGACAAGCTGGAGCATGTCCAGGGGAGGGCAACAAAAATGGTTAAAAGTCTGGAAACCATGCCCTATGAGGAGTGGCTTAGTGAGTTGGGTACGTTTAGCTTGGAGAAGAG
>CM034706.1:24789702-24801115 GCA_020142125.1 Phrynosoma platyrhinos
AGATAGCCCAACCTTCTTATCCCTGATTCTGCTGCAGTTATTGTTTATATGTGTTATTATTTTAAGTGTGTTTTAAATTGTCAATTTTTTAATAGTATTTTAAGGGGTGGGTGGGATTGTGGGATACGGAATGTATATTTTTATGTTGTAAGCTGCCCCGGTTGCATTGCACAGAGGGGCGCGATAAAAATAAATTTTATTTTTATTATTATTAATTCACAACCTTGTGACTGCAGTACTGGCATTTAACCACTGTGCCACCAGGGCTCCCTGGTGTCCAGCTTTCACAGTCCAGCTTTCATAGCCATATGTAGAAATTGGAAATATGATGGCGTGGACAATCCTAACTTTAGTATTGGTTTTTCCTACAATTTTTCATGCCTCCTTCCTCCAAGTTTAGTCCTGCTTAACAAATATGTTCAATAAATAGATATGGTGATAAAATACAGTCTTGCCTGACCTCCTTACCAATTGGAAACCATTCCATTTCTCTGTATTCTGTCCTAACGGTAGCCTCTTGTCCTTAGTACAGGACAAGAATAATCAAATATTAACAATCAGGACATTAGGACAATCAAATATTGTGGTACAACCATTTCTTTATGAGCAACCCATAATTTTTCATGATACACATAATCAAAGGCTTTTGCTATGATGAATAAAACACAGGTTGATTTTCTTTTGAAATTCTTTGATGTGCTCCATTATCCAATATATGTTTGCAATATGATTCCTAGTGCTTTGTCCTTTCCTGAACCCAGCTAAGACATTGGACATTTCTTGCTCTATATATGGTAAAAGTCTTTGTGGCAGAATTTTCAGCATCACTTTGTTTGCATGGAAAATTAATGCAGTGGTCCTGAGGTTACTGCAATCCCTGGTGTCCCCATTTCCAGGGGATTGGAATGTGTATCAAACATTTACAGCCTTAGACCATTGTTTTATTTTCCATATTACCTTATTTTCTGGGGTATAAGACTACTTTTTAACCTGCAAAATCTGGGGTTAAAGTGGGGGGTCGTCTTATACGCCAGGTATAAGGAGGTTCATGATGGGTTTGCCTTAGTGTCATCATCAGTTGGAAATGACTTGAAGGTGCACAGCAATAACAACAACAGTTTTGGAAGTCATACTCTTCCTATATTTTAACTGGAAAAGTGGGGGGTTGTCTTATACGCCCAGTCGTCTTATACGCCGGAAAATACGGGTAATTGACAGATATTAGTTGGAACTAGAGTTGCATAATTAGCCACAACACTACTCAAAGTTGTCCTCTGCAGTATCCTAGTAACTTGTTAAGTCCCTTCTGACCTGCGAGTTTCATCTTCTGGCACTCTGTCTTGTTTCATTGTGAATTGTCTCATCATAGGGTTTTCGTGGTAAAAGATATTTAAAAGAGATTTACTGTGACTCCTTCTGCAGAATACTCACAAGCATTAACAATAGTGCCACTGCCATTGTCCCTAAGGGTGCATCTACACCGTAGAAATAATGCACTTTGGCACCATTTTAACTGCCATGGCTCCAACCTACAGAATCCTGGGGTTTGTAGCTTTATGAGACACTAGCACTCTTTGGCAGAGAAGACTAAAGATCTTGTGAAACTTTGAATTCCATGATTCCATAGCCCACAGTACTTAAAGTGGTGCCAAACTGCATTATTACTGCAGTGTAGATGCACCCTAAGAGATCCTTTGCTTTATCAACCCCAGTATTGTTGCTGCCCAGTAGCTGTTTAGCACATTTAATCTGACTCCTCAGCAAAATCCTGTCTAACATGGGAGACTCTACCAGCAGCACTCCTGACATCATCAAGGCCTCTTGCCTCACAGGCATGCAGCCCACTACCACAGAAAGTTAGTTTCATGGTGAGTATTGTTGTTTTTGTTGTTGCTAACTGTACTCGAGTCAACTCCAATTCATGGTGACCCTGTGGATCCAAGACCCTCTGTCCTCCACTGTTTTGCTTAGGCTCTGCAAACTCAGACCTATGACCTCCCTCATTGAATCTAGCCATCTGGCATACAGTCTTCCTCTCTTTCTACTACCCTCTATCTTTCCCAGCATTCACAGATATAGGGCCTCTGCAGACAGGCCCAAAGGGGCAGCAAAAAGCCGCCCCAGGAAGCGGCGGATCGGGGCTAAGGCTGCCAGGCCACGCGGCCCCAATCCTCCCTTTTGCTGCAAAAGGCTGCCCTAAGAACCAGCACGCAGCTCTTTACCACTTCTTCCGGCAGAATGTGTGAAAATGCTGCGCCAGAAGGACGTCCTGATGCCGCGTGCTGTGCATAACGGCATGTGGCGTCAGGACATCCTCAGCATGGGATTGGGGCGGCTGGTGTGCAGCTGCCCCAATCCATCTCTGCCTCCAGGCCAGCCCTTTGGGTCAGTCTGTAGAGGCCCTTAGTCATGTTAGTCTGTAGAATCAATATGTAGAGAAATGCATCTGAGGAAGTAGACTTAAATCTACGTAAGCTCATGCTGCCAGCTTCTTTCTTTAATTAGCCTCAAAGGTGCTTCAAGATCTCTCTACCTACTTTTTCAACATTATTATATTTTCTAATGAGTTGTTCCTTTTTCTGATGTTGCCAAGTATGACAGCCTCAATTTGATCATCTAAGCTTCTAGGGTGATTTCTGACTTGGTCAATTGTTTGCTTTTTTGGCTGTCCACATTATCCACAGCACTCTTCTCCAGGACCACATCTGAAATAAATTGATTTTCTCTCCCCCCTCCCCCCGCTTTTTTTTACTGTCCAGCTCTCACATCAGTCGATGATGATGGAAAATATAATGGCTTGGATGATTCTAACTCTAGTGCTCAGTTATATAACTTTACGCTTTGGCATCTTAGCTAGTTCTTTCATAGCTGCCCTTCCCATTCCTAGTCTTCTTACTTCTTGACTGCAGTCACCACTCTGATCAGTGTTTGATCCTGGGTACAGGAACTCTTTAACTATTTCTGTTTTTTCATGTAATGATTTCCTCATTCAGTGTTGCTTACATTGCAGTAATTTAGAGGGGCTGAAGACGGGCAGCTGTAGGCTGCCCCGGGAAGAGGAGGATCGGGGCCGTGGCTACCACACACCGTGGCCCCAATCCTCCCTTTTGCCGCTCCTTTCAGGGGTGGCAAAAGGGCACCCTAAGAGCCGGCGTGCAGCTCTTTCTCCCCTCTTCCCACGCAGCGCGTCAGGACGCTGCGCTAGGAGGACATCCTGATGCCGTGCACCCTGCATAATGGTGCATACCATGAGGATGTCATCAGACTGGGGTTGGGGCAGCCGGCGTGCGGCTGCCCCTACCCATCTCTGCCTCCAGGCCGGCCCTTTGGGCCGGTTTGCGGAGGCCCTTAGTGATGTGGCTTGGAACCTTTTATCTTTTTTGCTCACAGAATGAAATTGTCTTTCCAGAACAGAGCTTTCTTGTCTCTTTCCCTCTAAAGTTACTTATGCACACATGTCCCATTATCCCTCTTTCCAGAACAGTGTGATTTGGGAAGATGAAGGAAGGGTGAAACAGGTGAAAATCAGAGGCAAACACACACACTCAGGTTTGCAGATGTACCTTCTGCTTATGGAAGGGCACCTTGGGATCCAAGACTTTTAATTATTTTCCTCGAGTAAAACATTTTAATTGAATACACAGTTGCATAAAAGATGTGTTCATTTGTATTCTGTGTTCCCAAGAGCCTCCCAGACCAGGTCATACTTTTTATTGAAATCTTCTTACGATGAAATTTGTTCCCTGTTAAAAATACATTATTTAAAACAAAACAAAAACCCAAGGCACCTGCTATGTAGACTGGGGTGGAGAAACTTGGAGTTTATTGGATCGTTTATTAGAACTTCACATCCACCAACCAGAGCCAGTGAAAAAGGAAAACATTTAATGTGTGTGTGTGTGTGTGACAAAACAGTTTTATTAGTTGCTGTTGTTAAAACACTTGGAAATCAAACTCTCCAATTTATTCGAAACTGCCTAGAGGGTCTATCAGTAGATCCTGACATTTATTCCTGTCTACCTCTCATAGATGCTACACTAAAAAAATCCATTCTGATGGTCAAAATTAAAAGGAGAAAAGCTGTAGTCTTGGCATACTAGATGAGAGCTATTGAATCAATGGGACTTTGGTGAGTCAACACTAAGGTAAATCCCATTGATTCAATAAGTTGAGTTGAGTTGGAATTAACAGTTGGCTATTATACTGATAGTAAATATTTTCACCTTTCCAAGGGGAATCATGTTTTATTACAAGACAATTTTACCTCTAATTCTGAAATTCAGATCTGAATTCCAGTTATTGGATACAAACAGCCAAGGCAGGCTCTTGACTGTGTGCTTACTAGACGCATCTGGCTATCCATTATAGCAAACAAGATGCCTGACTTGATGGCTTTCTTTCTCCTCTTATGTTCAGTAATTAAATCTAGAGTGCAGCTGCAAGTACTAAGACACTGGAGATGGTTTGAATAACAGGGAGTCAAAAGGAGGAGTAATGCTGGGTCTAATTTTGCAGCTGAGATGAAGATGGATAACTAAGTGGGAAGGTGCAGATTGGAGGACCTGTCTTTCTTGTTTTTAGATGTTTGTTCATGTTACCTGTTAAGTTTTCATCTTGTTTTCATAATAGATTTGGGATTGTGCTAGATTACCAACATAGTACCAATCATGCTGCAGCTGTGTTTTGCCTATTCGTAGTAATTTTTGTTATCATAGCTTTCTATTTCTCATTTCACAGTTTCATGAAAAGTGGGATGTTGAAAGTTTTTCTTTTCTTCACTGCCAGTATGAGATTTCACAGATGAAAAACTAGATGCATTTAAAGTGCTATGATTCTTTTTACAACAGGTGTGGGGAAGGGAACATGACAAGCTTATCTAAATGATGAATTTACATGTAAAACAGAATGGCTCTGTAATGATCAGGTTGTGATGAAGTGCCAAGTAAAGCATTTTTCTTTGACATTAAGCAAGTCCCTGTCTGATGGGTTCCATTAGATCAATGTGTCCTTAAGATTTGGAGTACAATGAGAGAGGCTTACTTTCTCAGTGGAAAGAATATGTTTATTAACTGCTCCTAGCCTCTGTTTGAATGCAATCAAGTGGTACATTCTCCTCTCTTTAAATACTAAAACGTGCTCATAGTGTTTGAGCTCTGAATCTCCACAGATCTCTCAGGGCATTGTGGACTACTGTAAAATGAATCACATTTAGAAGGATCTTTGACATTGTGGAGCAGAGGTGGGAACACCTGTTGTCTGAAGTGCCACACAGTCTGTGCAAGTCAGTGTAGACAAGTGTTAGCTAAAGAAAGAGGTTCTTACTTGGAACAGGTCAGCTTCCTCTGTTCTTGCTGTTTAATAGTGATATGAAGGTGGTTAAATGGTTAACCAGTATTACCAATTAGGAAGAACCTCAATTGAATGATATATATCTGCATGATCTTGTGAATGGGGGGGGGGGGGGGAATTGCCTGAAGAGGGTCAGGGAAGCATATATAGGCTGGATCTCCCTTCTCTGGAATTCCAAAATCTGAAATATTCCAAAATCGTCCACATAGGTGGCTGAGATAGTGACACCTTTACTTTCTTATGGTTCAATGTAGGCAAGCTTTGTTTCATGCACAAAATTATTTAACACTTTGTGTATAAAATTACCTTCAGGCTATGGTGTATATGGAGTATATGAGACATAAATGAACTTCATGTTTAGACTTGGGACCCATCTCCAAGATGTGTATGCAAATATTCCAAAATCCAAAACATTTCTGATGGTAAGCATTTTGGACGAGAAAGACTCAGCCTGTATCTTTCTTTTTGCACAAAATATGCATGTGTCCCAGTTGGCATATTAGAAATACTATTCCCTAGATTTATTTCTTCCTCATGAGAAAATACTACTTAAAGTTATGCTTACCATTTGAATCTTGTCAAAGTGTTTATATTTTTAAATAAAAGCCTGCTGACTGATCCTGTCAATCTAAATATTTCAAGTTACCACAAATGTCCTGGTGAAATTAATTGTCTCCATTGACTAAACATTGCAGCTCTCAGTAAAAAAAAAGCAACAACAACACTATGTCTGGTCTTCCAATTTGTCCATCTCTTATCTCTTCCCAGTTTGGAGATTTCATTAATTAAGAAGGAAGAGGGATGCTTATGGCCAGAACTGGTCATTGGTGACTCACAAGGGGAACTGATCATGGACCCAGTCCAGAGTGCTGCAATCGCTGAGCATCTGATGCATCTTACCTCTGATGAAATGGTAAAGCGATCATAAAATAAGACTCTTGATTTTTAAGAGAGAACTACATACATAAAAGATGACAGTTCAGTGTTTTGCATAAGCATATTCTGCAGAAATAACTCCTACTACATCAGTGTGCACCTTGCTTCCTAGTCATTGTGGAAACTAACATGGTTCAGAAATTGATGTGTTATTGATCTTACCTATCATAATGCAACCTGTAAATATGAATCTGTTCTATGGGATATTGCATAGACAACGATTGGTAAAAGTAAGAAAACTGGTTAATACAGAAAATAAAAATATCTCTTTCTCCTGTTGTGACTGTAGGTAAAGAAAAGTACTGTATATACTCACGTATAAGTCTAGAAATTTTAGTGGGGGGAAAACTGTCCCAAAAAATAACAAATCAACTTATCTGCAGGTCAATGTAAATACTGTAATTTAACGCTTATTTTAAAAAGGAAATATCACCTGGTGAAAGCCAAGAGTGTAATCTGTCCTGGAGGCACCCCCTTTTCTCTTATCCATTCAGCTTTTAGGGTTAGCACAGTTATGTCTGCTGGAATTTTTTATGTTTTTTGCCATCATTTGCCTTTTATTCTTCCTTTAGATCCATTGTTATGTGCCCCTAAGTTTTACCTTTGACTCGATCCATGATGAAAATCCATAAATTTGCTCCAAAAAGCTGTCTGAACTTATACGTGGGATTGAGTTATAGTTGAGTGTTTATGGTAGGTTTTGACAAATATTTTATTTCACAATCACTGCAAAACAGGGCAGAATTTGGTGGGATGACCACAAAGTGTAGCTGAAAGCAGCAGTCCTCCAACTCTTCTGTCTATTATGTATGGCAATGGAAAGACATGATATTCTGCTCCTTCCACTTGCTCATGGTGTATTATGTGGAATGTAGGTAGGAAACAAGCACACATATTTCTATAGCTAGGCATTGTAGACTAGGTTGGGGAAGGCTCGCTGTCTTCAGTAGCCTCTATGTGTTTCTCATCATATCTGATTCTGCCCACAGAAGAGAGTTCACTTTTGCTTAGTCTGAACTGGTGAGGAGGTGAGTGTCTTCTGATTATAGTGCTAAATTACAAAAAGTTTGTTCTGATTACTTTCTTCTAAGAGTTGTAGGGGCAGCAGTTGAAGCTGACTGAGTACAACACGGCTCTGTAGTAGTTTTGATGTTGTTTCCTTCTTCAGTGATTGCTTTATTTCTTGAAAGGCAATTTAGGTTTTGTGTTTCCAGGGCTTCAAGCGATGCTGATACTGCTGTTGAGAATTCTCTCATGGTATCTCTGAAAGGCCAACAAATCTATTGTGGCATCTAGCTGTTGTGGCCCAGAAGATGAAAAGATAACTTCCCTTCAACATTTAATAGATGGAAATAGGAACAATCTTCTTTTAAAAAAATCAGTTATTATGCAAAAAAACTCACTAGCTATGTCATGGTTCCCTTAATTCATTCAGGAAGAGTCAGGAGCAGAAGAGAGAAACTGAAAAGACCTAGGTATGAAATTAAGGGTACAAAAGCTTCGTCTTAGTGTTACTTAGTTTAATTTTTTTCATTGTAGTAGCCATGTTAATATGTTGCAACAAAACCAACAGCAATGAATTTAGCAGCACGTAGTTTATTTGGCATAAGCTTTTATACGTGCAGCATAGTTCATAAGAAGGGTTTTCCAGATTAAAAGCAACCAAGAGTTTTAGTAAGTGTATCATATCATGATCAGCTTTCTTTATACCTAGCTTTTACCCCCAGAATGTGATTCAAGTGGCTTATAAATTGAAACAAATACTAGGTCCAAAACACACTGCAGAAATCATCCAGTTTGACACTGCTTTAACTGCCCCGGCTCAGTGCTAGGGAATCCTGGGAATTGTAGTTTATTGTGGCACCAGAGCTCTCCGACAGAGAAGGCTAAATGTGTCACAAAACTACAGTACCCAGAATTCCCTAGCATTGAGCTAGGGTAGTTAAAGCAGTCTCTAATCGGATTTTTTTTCTGCACTGTGTTTTGGACCATAGTTAAAAAATGCAAGAGTTAAACATTTAAATACAGTCATCCCTCCATTTTTGCAGGGGATCCGTTCCGGAAACCCAACCCCTCCCCATGAAAATGGAAATCCACAAATATTCAAGCCCCATATGCTTGAATGGCCGCATGCTATGCACATGTATTGCATGCACACAAGCCATTTTAACCCTCCCTGCTTGCTGGTCCATGAAGGAACGAAACTGCCGACCCGTTAGTCCGCGAAAATGGAGGGATGAGTGTAGAATTAAATCACAGTCAGTCCTCCGTATCTATAGACACTTTATCCACAGATTCAAATATCTACAGTGTGAAAACTGTGTGTGTGTGTGTTTTCCAAAGATCAAATCTTGATGTTGCCATTATATATAGGGGACACCATTTTGCTGTGCCATTGTATTTAAAGGAGATTGACCATCCATGGATTTTGGTATCCAAGAAGGTTCCTGGAACCAAATCCCATTGGATACCAAGGGCCCACTGTATCAACAGTATCACAAGGAATTTATTGTTGAAATCTGTTACTGGCCTTAAGTATCTTTGCACTGCTAAAAATAATTACTGATGTTGGATCCTTAGGATCTTTGAAAGAGATCTCCCTTCTGATAACCATAGCAATGTAGCTATGCCAAAAAGTGCCTGATCATGTAAATTAAAAGAACATAATTGGTTCTTCCTCGCTGGAAAAAAATGTGTTTGTGTGTTTGTATTTCAGCCAAAGCCATGCATCCCTTGTGGCTTGTCCAGTATAGTAAAGAAAGAAGGAAAATATTATATTGCCTTTTCTGAGCTTGTCTTCTAAATTTTTCCTTCAGTTTTAACTTTAGTCTTTCAGTCTGAGTTAATCTCCTTTGGCCAAGTATGTTTTCCTTTTACAAGAAATTGTTTTCCATTTGGGAGCAGTTGAGAATAATTCAGAAAGCTGGGCTCTTTTAGTAATTATCAGGTGCTGGGTAAGTGCATTCTTTTTTCCCCTGGCATTTTTGTACAAAATACTGTAGGTGAAAATTCTTGTCTTGCTTATAATAGATCAGCCAAAATTGAGGCTAGTGAAGGTATTTAACCCATTACTGTGCCAGTTTGCAAAGTTTGGGGCCACTATGCCCTGTCATTTTGTGCCACTGAAATGTCGCACTCTGCCCAGCCATTTTGTGCCGCTGAAATTTGGCAGCATGGCATTGGAAACCCATTCCCAGTTTGCTGGAAGCTTATTTATTTTTGCCAAAAGGAGGTGCTTAGAGTAGATGCCTTGTCTTAGAGTAGAATCACACTACTCTTGAAAAAAAGATACCTGTTCCCTCAACATCTTGTTCAAATGAGGGGGAAAGCATGGCTTTTTTTACTAGCTCAGTGGTATGCCATCAAATTTGGAAGTGACAGAATTTCATGAAATTGGCCAGGGAACTGTATGTGTATCTCATATCGCCCACCCCTGACTTAAATCTTCAAGTCTCCTGGAGCCCTAGCTACTCAGAGAAGTTTGCACAATAAAAAAGAGGAATAATTCAGTAAAATGAAATTCAGAAAATGATTTGCATGTGTAATGCAGACACTTCCACTGGTGCAGTTGTACACAGCGTGACAAAGTTCATGACTGCATTCTCAAACATGGCTGTGAAGGTTGTATTTGATGATGGCATCCACCCACGCCATCCTTTTTACCCCGCTACAATGGATCTGTCATGGATGCCTGCATTAAAATTACTGACACAAGTATAAAATGATACTGTAACTGCCTATTACTGTATAACCTTTGAACATTCAGATAAGGAAAGCATGGCAAGTGGTAAACAATCCAAACAGAGCTGATTTTTGTTCATGAGCAATACCAGAATATTATTCCTTTTGTTTGTCAGTATGAAGACTCTTGTTGAAACATTTAAATGTCAATTGCACTTAATGTAAATCATTATACACATACATTACAAAAATATAACCATTCATTTAACTGCTGATTGATATTATTATTATTATTATTATTATTATTATTATTATTATTATTATTATTATTATTATTTCTATACCGCCCTATGGCGAACCAATCTGGGCGGTTTACAACAATTAAAAGAACAATAAAGATAAAATAGTATATTCCCTCCCCCCCCTTAAAACATTATTAAATCAGATATGTTCATTTACTGTTGTTAATTGCTCTAGCATAGTGTTGTATCACTTTTCCCAGATTGCTATATCTTTTTCTTGTGTCAAATCTGTTAATATGTCCTCCCTATTCTACGGATGATTAGTTTGATTGGGTCCCCAAAGGGCGGGATATAAATGAATATTATTATTATTATTATTATTATTATTATTATTATTATTATTAGTTGCATCTGAGTTAATATTTTGGACATTGCAGGTAATTTTGTGGTGGGCTTATGTGAATTGTAGTCCAAAAAATCTCACTTTGACAACACATATACTAAAAAAAAAATCCATGATATATACGATGATCTAAAATTAGGTTTCATACCATTTAATTGTCCCAGTTTCTACCAAATAATGCATTAGGTTGTAGTTTGAGATGCAGGATATTCTACATTAGAAATCCATAATTCACGTTGCCAAAACAAGGGCCCCTTGAAGAGAAGAAATGACTCTATAGCTAGTTTAACTTTTTTTTATGGCTATGCTATCAAAACATAAATGCAGCACCAGCAAAGAAAGCAAGTAAATCAAGTGATATGTATGATGATTATAGTTAATTAGCTGGAGCAAACCATAGAATGTGTTTTGGATCTTAACTAGCAGTTGTCCAAATGGTTTTTCTACCTGACGTCTTTTTTAAAAATCTCCAGTTTTGAATTCTTATTTGACTACTCTGCTTTGACAACATAACATACAATGGTGCTGTTTGCATTGCAACAGGACAGCTTTGTTGCTTACAAGTGGGCAAAATGCAGCTCTGCAGGTATTGCTGAATTGCACCTTCTAGAATTCCACACCGTTGGCTAGGCTGACTAGGACTAATGGGAGTTGCAGTTTAGCAATATCTGGAGGGCAGCATTTCCCTCATTCTAGCACCCTGGTAATATAACTGTTTAATTTGTGAGCAGCCATGGGTCACAGGAAGATGCTGCATCACATCTGCTCTCATAACCAAAAACCTTGTTTATCAGTCTTATGC
>CM034706.1:24817647-24827943 GCA_020142125.1 Phrynosoma platyrhinos
ATGTATTTACATGCACATAATAGTTTCATGTGGTTAAAATGAACATTTATGGTATTTTATCTTTGGAATTGTTTATCTTTAACTTCGCAAACTGCTTTGGGGGTTTTGGTGGAAGAGGTTGGCACAGAGAAGCAGTATGCAATACAGAAGATAAGTAATTCATTTCCGATTTTGTAGGTGGCCTCTTCGTATGCTTTTTTGTTTTGTTTTTTTATAAAATCATTAGGGATTCTGTTAGTTTGCAAATAGCTGCAAAGGAATCTGAGGTTGAAATCCTGGTTACATGAGCAGTTGGCTTTTAACTGTCTTGCTTAAGAAGGTGTTTTGTACCCTCTTATTCAACAGTTTCCTGCTTGCAGTGCAGTAGACACAATGCAATACACACAGATCCACCCCTCATGACCAGAACAGCCCACTGGCTGGCTGGCTCCAGAGTGTACTGGGAAGCTACCAGCCAAACTGGCCCTCCACCATCACTGTTGTTTGCTTCTATTGCCGATTTAAGTATGCCAGTGAAACTTTTAAGCTCCACTGACACTCACATTGGAGTCATTTTAGTGCTTTTTAAAATGCAGCATTGCTCTCCTGCTTAGTGCCATTTTGCAATATCATATAAAAAATAACACTTTCATGTTAATCTCCTTCAGTTACTATTTTCAGAGGAAAGCATGACATCAATTTATCTGTGTAAAACTGAACATTAGAAACACCTTGCCACCTGTGTAAAACCAAGGCTTGACTAAATGTAGCAAATGTAATAAATGTATTTCTCTTAATATGGGACATCTGTTTGAGTTGTTGTCTACCTGAAACTAGAATATGAACAGATTTAAGCAGTTAGTCCTCAAAGAATTCAAATGGTATTCAAATGAATTCAAATGAAAGCTGTAGCGATGGATTTGAGACATGAGGACATTGGTATGATATTTTTCTGACTGTTCTTCCCTATCGGGGTACAAGTCAACACATTGTCCTATCTCCAGTTGTGTATAGTCTTAAAGGACAGCACCACATGTAATGCATTATAGGAATCTAGTCCTGAGGACACTATAAACATCTTCTGTTCTTTGGTGTCCTGACAGCTAGATTCCTTATAAGCAATATGATGCCAAAAGTGAAGCTTGCAGACTACTAACTCAGAGAGGGTGCAGCATGCATATTTTAACTATGTTGTTGTGTTACAGCGATCCTAAGGCAACCCAATCATCAGGTTTTCTTGGCAATATTTGCCCAGAGGGGGTTTGCCCTTGCTTTACTTTGAGGCCAAGAAAGTGTGACTGGGTTTTCATTAGCAAGCAGGGATTCAAACCTTGGTCTCCAGAGTCGTAATCCAACACTCTTAAGTACTATACCACAATGAACTTGCTTTTATTGGCTTTTGTTTTATTTCAGGTTATGTGCAAGCATCAAAGCAAGACAAAAAATTCATGGCCTGTGCCCCAAATCACTCTTATTCTGCTCTGTGTGAGTGTGTGCGGAGAGTGTTCATCTATCGGCAACCAGCTCCTTTGTCTACTGTTCTCTACAACAGAAAGGAGGGAAGACAAGTCGGGCAAGTTGCTAAGCAGTTAGTAGCAACTCTGGAAACCCATGATCCTGTTTTGGGGTTTCAGGCAACAAATGAGAGATTATTTGTTCTCACAACAAAAGTCTTGTTTATAATAAAAGTAAGCACTGAGAATTAATGACTAAATACATCCTATACACAAAATTGACTGAAATAATGACTATAAATTAGTAGGAGAGTGCAGAGGTGTGCAAAAGCAACATATAATATATACTATTTTCTAAAGTTTTACCAAAATGTATCTTCACATTTGCCTATACTTAAGAAGAATGAAGTATGTACCTTTATTTTAATAAACAGGTCATTATTTGTGCAAAACAGTTCAATTCTGTTGAAAAGATTAAGCGGTTTCCCCTTCTCCTTATTGGGCACTAGTGATAGAATTTGCATTTATGAAATAGTTAATCTTCTGTGTTTCCAAATATTCTTTTTCCTATTTTGTAGTTCTTTCAATAGTTAATTCAAAGTATCTTTCAGATTTTTAAAATTTTTGTCCCACTAGTTTCTGTCTGGCCTTCTAAATTAAATCAGTTTCTTTTTGCTTTTTTTATTAAATGGAAACTTACCAAATAATTAAAATCTAATTTGCAGCTTAATAATGACTATTTTAAAATTTGGGTTTTCATTTCCTTTTGAATGCTTTCATTTAATTCTTGCATTGGCTCATTGCCTAAATGATGCTATGAACGTTTTCTTTTCTCAGGCATACATTTAATGTAAGCTAAAGACTCTCATTATGTGCAAATATGGTAATCACATGTGGATTGTATTTGTGTTCCATATGAAAATCTATAAACATTTTAGAAATAAATTGGGATTCTTTTTTTTTTAAATGTTCCAGTGGTTTCCCCCCCACCAACAGTAACAGTAGAGTTTATATTTAGAAGTGTATATATACTTTGAAGGCTCTCAGTTTTGAGTTGTTAACACTCTTGGAAAAGTGTGAGGCAATTAATTTAAACTTGACTGTAGGTGAGTGTAAAGTTGGCATATTTGAAGGAGCAATGTGGAGAAGTTTGAACATATGATTTACAGGATCAAAGCTATATAGGCTGAGTCTCCCTAATGTGGAATTCTGAAATCTGAAATACTCCAAAAACCAAAATTTTCTTCATGGGTGGCTGAGATAGTGAGACTTTTGCTTTGTGATTGTTCAGTGTACACAAACATTCTTTCATGCACAAAGTTATTGAAATTATTATGTATAAAATTACTCTTCAGGCTATGCTTATAAGGTGTATATGAAACATGAATGAATTTTGTGTTTAGATTTGAGTCCCATCTCCAAGATATCTCATTAAGAAATACAGTCGGCCATTCATATTTGTGGTTTTGGCTTTTGCATATTTGATTATTCATGGATTTTATGAATATGTTCTTTCTAGGACTCTAGGCACTTCAGTGTGACTCTGCCAGAAGTTGATCATAGAGTCACACTGGAGGCCCTAGAGATTCTTAGAGAAAACACTTCTTTGGGCATCTGTAGGTTCTTCGGCGCAATTCTGTGGTCAACCTCTGGTGGATGTTGTCCATAAAGTTGCTCGGGAGGACCTAGAGATTCTTAGAGAGATGTTCTCTGAGGTTAAAAAAAAGTGTGTGTTTGTGTGAGATGTAGCCTATAGTGCTACTATTCAATTTTGAGTCAAAGAACCCTATTCTGCTCTGTCCTTTGACTCCCTTTCACCTATAATTAAATTAAACCTATCAGTTCAGATTCGAGTACAAACTTAAGTTCCCTCTTCCCAAATATCCACTAGCCAACTTTATGTATCCACTAGCCAAGATTTGGCACATACATGTTTTGATGTTATGATTGTTATTTATTTTTATACAGTGCTATTTATGTATATGATGCACTGCATAGCATGAGAAAAAAGTCCTCGCCTTAAGGATCTTAATAATTTACATTTCAACCAAGTAAAAGAAAGAAGGAAGAGTAATATTGGGAAGAATATACATGGATGCCACTCATCTGTTATGTAATTTTAGTTTCTATAGGGATGAGATGTGAAAGTTTACAGCAGAGTTTATGAAAAAGGTAAATGTTGAAGAACTGTATAAGAAAGAATGAGTGAGCTTCTGAATTCAAGCTAGCGGTATTTTCTACACAACTTGCTATGGCACCAAGCAGTTGTGATTGTTCTTCTCAAAACAGTGTAGTAATCCATATCTAGAAAATGGATTGTATCTCATTTTACATCCTAAAAAATAACATGTTTGCAGATGTAATGCGTGGAAGATCAGCTTCTGCAGAATAAAACTCAGCATGTCAGCTTGACTAGCTGTGAAACTAGATTTCATGATTTGGAAAAGAAAAAGAAAAAGCTCCAAGATAATAGAACAATTCATTTATTATACAATGATTTCTCTTCATCTAGAATTACATTTATATGTCAGGAATTGTGAGAAGCTAATTTTCTTTATCTCCTGTGACAGATTAAGCACAGCAAAGCAACACTATTCTTTTTTTCACGTAAAGAGAAAACATAGTAAATGTGCGTTGACTTCAAAAGGAAGTTATTGACAAAGCACATCTAACCAGAAGAGGATTTTCTTTTCTCCTAATGATACTACTGCACACTTGTCGAGAGTGGATATGTAGTTTCAATAAATGATAGTTTTGCAGTGTATCTAAAGTGTAGGCCTCCACATATTGTTTGACTGCAACTCCCAGTAGTCCTCATGACTGGCTTGTTAGGACTGATGGTACTGTCAACCCAGTAGCATGTGGAGGACTGCTTTGTCCACCCTGGATTTAGTAAGGGGGGGAAACTAGTTCACTCCAAGTTTTCCAAGCATATTTAACTCTACACCATGCACTAAATTTCACTGGGGAAAATATGGAGTAGTCACATTTCCAAGAACTCTCCAGCCACTTTATGCAATAGTTTAGTAAAGCAATTAAATTGGATCAAGTGATCCAGACCACATGTTACAAAGGAAAGGAAGCCCTCCCTTCACTTTCTGGACATTTGGCAAGTTAGGTATAAGAAATCTGTGGCAGTAGGATAATACTTATTTAATTAATAATCATTTGTAAAAACCATTGGCCTTGACAGGATGCAATTGGGAGTTGTGGATGGCCAGTGGTTAGGCTGCCACTGAAAATTCTTTCAGTTATAATTAATGTTCTAGAGGTGTATGCAGGCCTGTAAGCTAGACTGAAGCCAAGTCTTCAGACAGAATGCACTATGGATGCTGTAACACTATCCTGAAATTAATATGCTGATTCTTCAGACTCTTTCTTTCAAAGATTTCATATCTCTGTTGCTTTCTGCTGCAAGACTAGGGGTGTATCCACACTGTAGAATTAAAGAAGTTTGACACCACTTTAACTTTCATGAGCTTATGCTACAGGATCCTGGAATTTTTTTAGTTTGGTGAAGTATTCAGCCTGTTCTGTCATACACCTCTGCTGCAGTTGTTGTTGTGTGCCTTCATGTTGTTTCTGACTTATGACGACCCTAAGACAACCCTATCATGGAATTTTTACCAAACTACAAATCTCAGGACTCTCGAGGATAGAGTCATGGCAGTTAAAACGGTGTCAAATTAATTCTGCAGTATGGATACACCCCAGGATAGTTGGAAATAGGAGATCTGTAAGCAATTTGTCTTTCAAAAATCAGATAAATAGGACTTGGAATGCTGCTTTGCTAGAGAAGCTGTCATCCCAATTGTTTCTTCTAGAAACAATGACCAAAATGGCAATTTCACTTTCATTTAGCATCCTTTTATTACATAAACATGTCAGGAGCCATCTCCCTTTGGTCTTTCTGAAACCTACTCAATTTCTGATCAAGTCCTTTTAGATTGGTTTCTTCATGAGAAGCTTGATAGTATAGTAGCTATTATTAGACATTCTCTTTTTCTCACCTATTATAAAAGCTTATTTTTTTATGTTCTTGTTCCAATGTATATCACTAAAAATAAATTTAAAAGGAAGTGTTGGTTTCAGCAAATCTTCAGCAAATACCTCAAAACAGAAATCAGATAAATTAGCTTATATACCCAGCATATTGGGCGTAACAGTGTACTGTGACATCACTGAACAAAAAAGAGCCCAGATTGCGTCTGGATTGAGAATGTTGGACTGGGATATGGGAGATCCAGGAGCTAGTTCATACTGTACTATGGAATTTATTGAGTAACCTTCAGACAGTCTTTCTCAGGCAACCCTCTTGTTTTCTCCATAAGGTTGTTGCCAGTATAAAGTATATACCGGCCTTGGTCCATTACACTTGCATTAATTTTCAAAACACAGCTGGAATGTTTGTAATCATTAGCTTCTGAAAGAAACACAACAGCAGCTATGGGTGTTTAAAATGGACAGTGGGTTGTTACCCCCAAGGCCACCCCTCCATGCACCCCTCCTTTTCTGATACATTGACATCAAAGGGCTGGCTGAGGTACATAGCCACAGAAGCACTCCCAGCTCAGAGGAAGCCTCCTTACCATATAAGGAGATCTGGGACCATATTTGGGATCCAGACAGATCAGCCTGGTTTGATGCAGAGCACATAGCTGGGAAGCAATTAATTAAGGTTGGAATCCACAGAGAGTACCTCCCTCAGGGAGGGATACTCTTTTGCCCAAGGACATCTGATCTGCATGGATTACCCAACCATTGCCACCTCCTTTTTCCATTCTTTCCTCGTGTAAAATCCACCCAACCCCTGAATCCTGCCCCAGGATAGCTTTTGCACTACCAATTTGGTTTTGCTTGAGGTCTGAAAGACACTTTGTCAATATCTTGCTTGACTCCTCAGCATTGCTGGCTGCATCACAATCCCCAGGCAGCTTTCGGAGTCACTTCCACATCACAGTGTCTCCCCCCCCCTCCCGATTGGAGCTCCACATCTGGAATAGGTGCAGTGTAACCCTCTGCAACCTCTTAAGTCATTGTCTGCTACCACCTTCTATATATTTAGTTCTTGGCTGTGTGTGTAAGAGAGTGTCGTTCCATGAATGGTGATTCCCTTTGATTCATAAATAAAGCATTTTGCGACTTGCACTCTGGAGTTTTGTTTCTTGAAACCAGTATATACAGGCTTGATCCTTGCTTTGAGTTGCCCAAGCCCTCTGGACTGTTTTTAATTGAGCTACTAAAATTTCCCAATTTGAATATTAATTGTGGATGCCCTCCAGGTACACTTTCATTTGGATAACAGTGTTCAGAAGGGGCAAAGTATTTGGGGGTGAAGTATGGCACTTTGTTGCATCCATTAGTTTTTCAAAAAAAAAGAAGAAGAAGAAGAAGAAGAAAAAGAAAGAAAGAAAGAAAGAAAGAAAGAAAGAAAGAAAGAAAGAGAAAGAAAGAAAGAAAGAAAGAAAGAAAGAAAGAAAGAAAGAAAGGGGACAGCAATTATTTGTTAAGCGAAGCTTTCTCCCTGCTGCTATGTGTCTGTGTGTGATGCATGTGAAAATTCACATTCAAAATTGTGTTTTTGATAGCTGTCATTGGCTTTCATAGAAAAATAAAAGGTTTCTTAAAGATTGCTGGTCATTCCCTTATCACATGGAGTTCAACATTTGTGTGATAAATTTAACTAATTCATATGACATTGTGTTAATTCCATATCTTCAAGACCTGAAGGAGCCTGCAAGAGAGAGTCATTTTTGCATAACGAATGTATCTTATATCTTGTTGGGATATTGGGATTGTTGGGAACAATGTTCTTTAAGACTGTGTAAAATAGTTTGTATGGCTGTAAATGATAAGTAACACCAAATTTCAACTCTTAGTGATCACCACTGTATATAAGTGCTCTAAAACCCAGGGTAGGTGTGGATTGAAGGTAGTGGGCTGATGAAGAGAGTGGTTTGTAGAGTGAGTTGGTGTGTTGTTTGTTGAAAGTGGATTGCTGAATATTAGACAATGAATGTTGAAGAGAGTTAAAGGAGAGTTGTATATAACTTGTACATATTGTAACAAGTGATAAAAGCCTCCAAAGACTTTGAAAGAATCCAACTGTGTCTGTGCATTATTCAAGGTTGGTCAGTGCAATATTGTCAAATTCTACAAACTGAGTTTGTGCTTCTGCACTCTGCTGCAAATAGCTACTGTTGAGGTCAAGCACCTCATACAGTGTTGATAGCTTGCTTCTCTAGTGGGCCTAGTTTTTGTTTTTGTCACTGCACACCTTCAGGACATAGAAGAGAGCCAACATAACGGATGTATTTTATATCTTGTATTGACATACAAATTTCAGTTGTTTATTAAAAATATTTTTATTTTACCTGCTTGCATCATTCCTCTGCCTAGCTTACAATAAAATGAAAACAAATAAATACAGACACAAGGCTATTAAATCTAACATAAAAGCAGCAACAGGAATTAAAATACAATACAATGAAGCACCAAAATGTAATTTTAAAACTCCAGAAACTCCCAAAGGATGTAAAAATCACTAAAAGGTGTCTCAGAAAAGCCAAACTGGATCAGACTGAACGTTTGTCTAGTTCTGTATTGTGCAGGTGGTTGCCTGTGTGCAGCCACCCTGCAAGGCAGTCTTTGGGTCTTACATTTTTGCCCAGATTTGTACTGGTATACATGATTTTGAACTGTTTATTATAATTGTTAAATAATTTAATATGCTTTTAAAGGTAAGTATTCCTTTTTTTTAGTGTTTCAATTTTATTTCATTTTATTTCATTGCAACCCTCAGTTTATGTGATGCAGAGTGGGATATACACACACGCGTGAACATATGGAACCCTTCATCTTATATTCTGCAACAAGTTTCGTGTCCATTGCTTCTGACTAGTAGCTATTGGTATCCTAACTGCCAAGAATTTATCTAAACTCTTTGAAACCTTAGCTTAGCAGGTGTCATTGTCTTGTTTCAGAGTGATGAGTGCAGTAGTGCACACCTGTCATTCAAGACAGCAAGCACTGGAGACCAAGGCAGAACAGAGTTCAACACAGATCCAACCAGCCATAGTGGAGCTGTTGTTTTGCAGCAAAGAGAAAGTCTTGCCTGTGGTAATTTAAAACCACCTGAAATAGCACGGTCAGCCTAATTAGATACGTGTTGAGTTTTTAAGGCACATTAAGATGAGGCCTGCTTCTTTGGCCCAAAACACACTGCAGAAATAATCCAGTTTGATTATTCAGTGCTAGGAAATTCTGGGAATTGTAGTTTATTGTGGCACCAGAGCTCTCTGATAGAGAAGGCTAAATGACTCACAAAACTACAATTTCCAGAATTCCCTAGCATTGAGCCAGAGCAGTTAAAGGAGTCTCAAACTCTTATTTCTGCAGTGTGTTTTGGACTGTAGTTCCTGCTGCCTTAACCTCCAGCTATCAAAAGGGTATATTATCTCTAACTCCTGCTCTTCAGGGTCTACATTGGATGGTCCAAGTTCCATACCCTCCCAATTTGGCAAGGACAGTCCCATTTAAGTATGCTTTCTCTCACATTTTCATCTTCTTTTAAAATGTCTTTTCCTCCTTTGTCTTCAGCTTATTTCCACTGCTGCAAACTGAAATCAAAGTGCAGAAGTAGTTTGTGCTCCATTAATTCAGCAGGGGGGAGAGGAGAGGAACCATTCATGTCCTTCCCAGTTGGCTCAGGCTAAAGCAGACCTCATTAATGACTTTTGCCATCTTGACCACAATCTGATGTTGCTTGGCTTCACATGGCTTGACTTTGATCTGTGGAATGGAGATTTATGAGTTTGAACCTCCAATGCCTCTTCTGGCTCCAAGGAAGGGCTCCCAGCCATTAGTAGCTCTGACCGGAGCCTGTTATCTGGTCATTGTAGGGAATGAAACAATTATATTCATCCACAGTTTTCCAAAATTATTTCTAAATACTCAAATGAAGTTCCAAGTCACTACAGCTGTAAGAAAATTTCATTGGCGAGGTAGAATTCTTATTGGGCAGGAGAATGCTCTCATTTTGCCCCCTGATGCTAACCCCTGCCTGTTCCCAATACTGGTTTTGATTGTGCAGGGTAGGCTATAGTGGGGAGGGTTTATCCTGTATTTCAGCAGGATTCTGGTGTTCTGCCAGGGAAGACCAATTTTGGATACTGCCTTCGAGTCGACTTTGACTATGGCTTTTTTGTTATGTCACCAAAATACGACAGCCTCAAGTTACTCATCCTGGCTTCCAAGGAGAGTTCAGGCCTGATCTGTTCTAGGATGGGAAATACTATGGCTTGGACTATCCTAACTTTAATGTCCAGTTGTATGTCTTTGCACTTTAGGATCTTCTCTAATTCTTTCATAGCTGCCCTTCCCAGTCCCAGCATTCCTCTGATTTCTTGGCTGCTATCTCTGTTCTGATCGATAATTGATCCAAGGTTTGTATATATTACTCTGTATATAGAAGGCAAGAGATTGTGGGGCATCTTTATTTTGTTCTGGGTATCATTGTTAAAGCAGTGCGTCTGTGTTTTAACTAATGATAAATTCAGCAGTGATACTGGGATGATGTGTTATCGCCTCCTTCATAGAAGTCCAGACCAAGATCTAGAAGGCCCATTTACTTCCATCTCGTACGATGTCCACACTATGCAAAACCAGGCTGTTCACTTCATAAACTGACTCATTGTGGTTGGATACTAGTATCATGAGAAAAGAAGAAAAGCCTCTCTACAGAATACAAGCACTTAGATACCACTTTAACTGACATGGCTCCATCCCATGAAATCCTGAGATTTGTACTTTGATGCAGTACTTAATATAGTCTGCCAGAGAGTTCTAACATGGTAGTCCAGGG
>CM034706.1:24852975-24868285 GCA_020142125.1 Phrynosoma platyrhinos
CAGACACGGCTTGACAACCTTGTCAATGGGGAATACCTTTACCTTTTAATGCCACTTTAATCGCTTTTCAACATGTGAAAAGCTTTATTGTAATTGTGCAATATTCCTGGAATATTCCCAGGATAATGGCCATTTAATCACAAGGTCATATAAAAATCTTAATTGTGAATGCACGATTTTCACAGGATAATCCCCGTTTATACTTCCAGTGTCTCCATGTGATAAAGTCCTAAGACAGATTTGCTCAATCAGTTTCCTACCAAATCTGTGGACTACAGGTCCCATTATTCCCCTAGCACCATGCTGAGGAAGGTTGCTCTAAGGAATGCCCATCAGATGTTCAACACTTTGGAGAAATGCTGAAAGCTAAGCACTGAGAAGCTCATTTCTGGTGCTACTCAGCCTCTTGTGGCATGTCAGGCACTGATCAGACTTAAAACCAGAATACAGTGTTAACCACTGGAGATGAAAACCAGGACACATGTGGCCAAGCAGTATCGAAGTATGGTCAAGATTATTAATGGGGAAGTTATTAATGGGGAAGACCAGACAAACTAGGACAGCAGCAGTATGCATTTGCTTGAGCCAACTTGGAAGGCTCCTCTCTGCTGAGTTAACTGAATGCAAATTTTGCACTCTGAATTCAGTTTGTAGTGATTGAAGTAAGCTAGGACAAAGAGGGAAAGTGGGAGGAGGAAGGAGAAACTGGGGGAGAGACAAAAGCAGCTGAAAATGTAGGATGGCAGGATTGTCCCTGCCAAAGAGACAGTGCTAGAGCCATGATGCTACCCTATTGTACTATGGGGTTTTTAGTTTAGGGAGAGATACTAGAATTCTCAACCAGAGAATTATAGTGCCTTACCAAGCCACAAGCCCCAGGATTCCATAGGATATAGCTAGGTAGTTAAAATGGAATCATCACATTATTAATTGTATAGTGTGAAATGGACCCTTGTCAAATGGACACTGAATGCAAATGTAAATTCTGATTAGATTAATCATTCAGTGATTTGTGTGAAAAATAGAGTGGGGTTCTCCTCAATGCAGGATGGCAAGATTGGTTGATGATGATGATTGGTATATTTTCCTCAAATAAAATTTGCTAATTTCCTAGGTATGTTTATTTTGTGTATTTGGTAAAATACACAGTTTTAGTAAATATGACAACTGTTAAGAGTGACGTGTTATGTTTAATATGTTTTTAGCTTTTTAAAATCTTTTTTCTTCTTACTGTTCATTTTTAGTTGTTTTGCCATAATCACACTGGATTTTTTGTACACTGCCCTGAGATCTTAAGATAGCAGGTGGACACTCATTCAGTCAATGAATGCATGAATCAATAAATGTGACATTATATCTCCTGCTGCTGTCCCCAGAGCTCACATTTCCTGTCTCCATGTGTCTGTTCCTCTCCTGATCAACATCTGTGATCTTTGAACATTCAGCAAAGGACTGAAAGGGGAGTTGACTGTATATACATTAATAATTTCTACTATGCCATGGTTGAGGGAGATGTGTCCCTCCTAATGTCTGTGGGGTACAACTTGCATAAGCCCTACTCAACATAGGGCCCCTGCATACTGTCCCTAAGGGCCAGGCTGGAGGCAGAGATGGGGAGGAGCAGCCGCACACCAGCCACCCCAACCCCAGCCTGATGACGTCCTGATGCTGCGCACCATTACGCACAGTGTGCAGCATCAGAATGTCCTTCTGGCACAGCATTTTTATGTGCTGCGCTGGAAGGGGTACTAAAGAGCCATGCGCCAGCTCTTAGGGTGCCCTTTTTGCCGCCCCTGAACGGCATTTTGCCATTCTTTCAGAGGTGGCAAAAGAGAGGATTGGGGCCACGGCCTCAATCTGTGGCTAGCAGGGGTGGCCCGGAGCTGCCCATCTGCATAGCCCCATAGTCAACAATGAGGAATTTTGGGAGATGCAGTGCAAAAATATCTAGAAATCCATACTTCCTGCATCCTTAAGCTCCAGGTGGGAGTGAGAAAATTATACAACTGCAGCCAGGAGGGTAGGTGGGTACAATATAGTCCTTTACATGCTGTTAGGGACTATTGGATTTGACCAGTGCAGATGGGTGACAATTACATTTGGTCCATTTTGCATAATTATTTTGCAAATTCACAAATTTTCTACATAAAAAAACCCCAGAAACAGAATAGAATGGATTGGGACTGTATCTTCCTAAATATGTTTGTCTGGTATCTAATATTTTTGTGGGAGAACTTTTCCCTCAGCCCCACAAGGAAGAAGGCTTCCTTAGTGACTGCTCCCAGTCTTCAAAACTCTTTTCCTAGGAAGGCTAGGGTGATTTCCTTCTAGCTGCCTTTCCACCAGCAAAAGAAAACTTAATTCTGGCAGGCTGTTTGAAACTGATTACAATGGGCTTTTAGTGTTGTACTGTTTTGCTGGGTTTTTTTATTGTCTGTTGTTTAACATATTTTTGAATCAATTCTATTGATGTCTTAACTGCATTTAAAAATAACTTACGTGCTTTCATCGATATCTTTGCATGTTTTTTAATTTATAATTGCTTCCATACTTTTTTTTGGCTGCCTTGCATCTCATGGCTGGTCTACACATGTGTATTTTATGCGAACTGGTGTGGGTTTTTGCACCTTCAAATCAGTTCCTATTGTATAAACTTCTTCTGAGCTCATTCCTGTCTATTCGCAGGTAGGCCACATGCAGCACCATTATTATTGTTGTTGGCTGTCAATCAAAGGATGCGGACAAATGCACTTCAGCTTCCATTGTCATGTATCCCTTCTCTTCCCCTCTCTACGGGTTAGCATTGTACTACACGTACTGTTTGGATTCTTTTGGTTATTGTATGCTTCAGAGTTTCCTGAAAACAGGTGCTTAATTCATCTCTTCTACCTCCTCCCCTTTGAAATCTGGAAGAACCAAGGTAGTCTTTTAATATAATTCTTCCCTTTTCCTAGGCAGTTGCTGAGAAGATATGCTTTTGAGAGAGCTCCAACCTCTTCCCTGCCAATGAAAAGGATTGAAAGAAAATTTACATGTTTCCTCCAAGGGATCTTTAACCATTTTAATGCCCAGCACCTTCTGGAGTGGGGAGGAAAAAGTGGAATTAGAATACCAGTTTCAAACAGTCAATTCCAGACTTAAAAATTATTTTAAAATGCTGTAAAATGCCAGAGAGATTAAGCAAACCCTATATGTACCTAAACCCAAAGAAATCTGTTAGCAGTAATGCCCATCTGCCCGTCAGCCCACCCTCTACCATGTGAAGGCATTCAAAGAGCATGTCCATACAACCGCTAATGCACATACTTCAGGATAGTACAGTAAAAAGTGTGATACCTTCAGAGTTTGAAGACTTTATTGCTTCCCCTCCTCCCAAAAGGAAGAAAACATTCAAAATACGTATGGCTGGATCATATTCTACTTCCATTCTACCAGGAGAATTTTCATTGTGTAGACCTGTGATTTCCAAACTCTGGTCTTCCAGATGTTTTGGACCTAAGCTCTCAGGAACCACGGACATCTAGGTTAGTGGTTCTGGGATTTGGGAATCACTTGTGTAGACTGTCCCCCAGTTGCTAGTGCCATTGCCCTCATGACCTCCTTGTGTATTTCCCAGAGGCATCTGGCTGTCTACCCTGGGAATAGAATGCTGGGTTAAATAAATCTTTGGTATGATCCAAATTTTTCTTATTCTCATAAATAAACAAATAAAAAAGGAAGGAAGATTTAAAACTTTCTAATAAAGCACAGCTTCCTGTCCTGTCTAGCAGCAGTGGTGGATATTTCCATTTGTCCAGCTGGCAACGCAATTCCGTGTGCGCACAGACACACACCTCTTTAAGCAGGGGGATTGAGAAAGAGACTGAACAAGAAGCAAATTACAACCTGATAAACTGGAAATCATGTTAGTTATTATTTATACCATGGTGATAATATTCACCTAGTCCTAGACAGCATGAAGCCAATTAGTTGATAGTTGGCAAATACATTACAGGATAAAAAATTCAGTGCCTACTTTTCATACAAAAATCAAACTGTTTCACCCCCTTTTTTTGCCAAATGCCCAAACCTTTCCATTATTCCACAATCTATTACAATACAAGCAGGTGCAGCTGAGCTCCTGGATTTGCTTTTAATCTTACCCAGCTCAAACAGATGGGCTCTCTGTGGAACATGGTGAGTGTTTAAGAAACATCCCTTGATTCTCTCTGACTTTGATTAATTTAAAAGGTTACATGGAGACACTTTCTCTTCTGAATACTTCTGGGGCTCTTTAGTTCAGTTTCCTTCTTTGCTTGTCACAGTCTCTGAGACTGTAGTGTTTAAATGTTTTGTAAATTAGGCCCCAAATAGCCCATATTTCACGTGTGTGTGTTGGGAGTGGGAATTTAATTGTAATTATTACACGAAACATGAAAGAGCTCTTGGCTTCAAGTGATCAGACAGTCAGCAGGGCTGATTAGTTATCCAAGTATAAGGGTTCATTTGCTTTGATTATTTGTTCTGTTTTCAGGGAGGGGACTTCCAGCTTTAAAGAGGGGGGAGGAAACCAATGTTTTCCTGCAAGCGAAGAAAACAACTTTCAATATGAGGATAGTGTGGACCAAGAATTTTTCTCTCCTGAGATGGGAAAAAGACAATGGGCAAATTTCTTTCAGTTGTTGCTGTAGGGAGATGGACTGTCTCTGTGCACTGGTATTCCTAGGGCAGGATCATAATTTCTAGTACACTTATGTGGGTTCACTTCTAAGGCAACGTAGAAGGATATTTCAATGTGAAGTGCATGTTATATTGTTATCTTCATAGTTAGCCAAAATCCTGTGTTGTGCCTGCATGGTATCAATCTACATATAGTTAATTGGTTGAATTGTTCCACCCTTCTGCTGAATACCAACACTGTGCCACCAACTGAGTATTTGCAAGTATGCTTGCTGGTTCTGCAGTCCCAATGAGTCATGCAGTGTGCTGAAGGCACTGGCAAGTAGTTAAGCACTATTAAAGAAAGCACTACTGTATGTGGAGAAGTTACATTGCAGAACTTGACTTGTTGTTTGCTGTTGTTATCAACTTTGACTTTTTGTAACTCTATGAATGAGAGAGCTCCAAGTGTCCTGGTCATCAACAGCCCTGCTCAGGTTTTGCAGACTCAGAACCCTAGCTTCCTTGATTGAGTCTATTCACCTGAATGAAATCTTCCTCTTTCCTACTTCCTTCCTCTTACCAAGCATTATTGTTTTTTTTCTTATAAGTCATGTCTTGAGGTCCAAGTATGGACCTTAGCACATGGAGGCAAATTGCTTAAATCCCATGTAGAAACAGGATTTAAAAATCCTAAAAGCCCCTGCAAAAGTGGGTTGTTTGTCAGACATATTTTTGTAAAGGAGAAATAATGCGACATTAACCTGAACCTTGCCAAAACCCACTCCTTTTTACTTTTAGAAGTTCATGAAAGTGAAAAGGAGTGGTTTTTGTCGGCTTTCCATTTGAGCTATTTTTGCGTTATTTCTCTTTCACACAAATTTCGTCTGAAAAACAACCTGCAATTGCAGGTTTTGTCTACTTTCTATTTGGGTTATCCCCAAATATCATGTGAAAAACAACCTACAAAAGTGGATTGTTTTCACTTTAAATCTAGTTTTTGCATAGGATTCATCCGTGTGATAAACTCTTTTGACAACCTCAGTTTAATTTGGCTACCACTAAGAATTCAGGCCTAATTTACTCTAGAACCCATTTATTTGTTTTTTTAGCAGTTCATGATATCCATAGAATTCTCCTCCAGTACTGCATTGCTACTTAACACAATTGTAAACTCAAAATAGTCTTATGCCATGGCCAAAACAAAAGCACAATCACATGTGTGGTGAAATGTACATGTGTATAAATGACCAACTGTACACCAATCTGTTATATTTTTAAAATATTTTATCTCATTTAAAATTAGTGTTTTAGTTTTTCATTTGTATCTTGTTTTAACTTTGCTGTAAGGTGCCTTGGGACCCTATATTGGGAATGATGGGCTATTAAATTAATTAATTAATTACTTTCTACTTGCTGATTTACTTTCTACTTGCTGGTCTTTAAGATGACATTGCTTACCTTTTTGCCTTTACATATATTTTGTGTCATTCTTGGAAACTGAGATGCTGGGCAGGCAAAAAAGTTCTGTAGCAGAGCAAATGATTTGCTTTCAGAAAACTCCCAGTTAAATCTCTGGCATTAAGGAAGAATCAGGTAGTGAGCGACAGTATGATCCAGGAAAACAGCTCCCAGACAAAGTAAAAATCAGATCATGGAAAAGTTACTACATGTGCATTCACAGGCACAGGAAGGACTGTAACAATAATAGACTGGGGTAGCAGTTCCTGCTCGCTGGCACAGCAAATGACTCAAGTGACATTTTCTCTTATTATTATGATCCTAATTATAGAAACTAGGTTTTGAATCACTTTAGTCATTCTTCCAAAAAGTACTTCCAGAGCCCACCCTTCACAAAATAAATGCCAAGGTCTTCAGAGTAACTCCTACTTTTCTCCCCAGCTACCTGCCATGGACAAGGAGCAAGCATCTATTAGCCCCTTTCCCTAACCAGGCTGGCCAAAAGGGCCCTCATTGTAAATTCCCCAGGAATAACATATTATCCTGATCAGATAAATGCATACCACCCTCTCAGGAGAGTTCAGGCCACTGAGATACTATTTGTGTAGAAAGTGACCCAATAATCTGTTCAAAACATTACAGATTTCCCTGCTTGCCCCCCACCCCACATGGGCTTTATTGAAGCAGTATAGATTTGGCAAGGCAAAAGGAGGATGCAGATGGGTGGCCCTGGGCTGCCCTGGGAAGTGGAGGATTGGGGCTGAGGCTGCCCCATGCCATGGCCCCAATGCACCCTTTTGCCGGCCCTGAAAGGAACACTAAAATGCTGGTCCTTCCAGAGCCGGCAAATAGGGCACCCAAAGAGTCGCCACTCGGCTCTTCTGCATCCCTTCTGGCACAGCGTGTTAAGACACTGTGCTGGGAGGATGTCTTGATGGTGTGTGACATGCGTAATGGCATGCACCATGATGACATACACGGGAAGGGCTGGGGCACCCGGTGTGTAGCTGGCCCTCCCCTTCCCTGCCTCCAAGATGGCACAAAGAGGCCCAAAGTGGCTGACCACAATAAAGTTATCCCTGACCATTTGATCTGAATGACCCAAGGTTCATGTAGAACCTTACTCTTCAATAAACCCAGGTCATTCCCACCCAGATGAATGACTAAAGTATGAAGAGGAGGCCTTTTGTACCCCTTGGATAACAGAGTCAAGAAACCATGCCAACAAAGACCTCTCTTCCCTAGCCATTCAGTTGTTGCAACATTATTCAACCCAAGCTGAGCCCTAGAATGGCAGGCCTGGGCCTGGCATACTGACCAAGAAATCATATTAGAACCACAAACTAAGCAGCATTGGATTGTGCAGCAGCAAGGTCCTAAACTTGCTTTGTTGCTGCCCAATCCAGCGGCTACTGCCAACAAACCAAGGACAACAATTATATACACTACTGCTCTATAAAATAAACAGATCCAACATGTTCCATGCAGCAAAGCTCAGCAAAGTTGCTCACTTATGCCATTAAGAGGGTGCAGAGAGTGTGGAGGAGGTTAAAACTCATCTGGCTCCACCTTCTCCACACTTGATGTCATGGTACCATTGTGTCTGATATTGCAAGCCCTAGCCTCTTTCCATCAGCAAAGGTGGCTTCTTCTTCACAGCATTTCATGCCATGTGAGTATGGAGCCACATTCCCTTATTGATTAGTAACATTTAAATCCAGCTTTCCAAAATGTGTACAAAACTCAATGGAAGGCCTTGGGTCCATGATTCATAGAGCTGTGAAGATAAGGTATGGATGAGGACAGCCATGTTTTGCAACTTAATGAGGGCTTGAATCTGGATATCCTAAATCCCAACCCAACATTGTAACCACTATACCATATAGGTTAAATGGACACTGACATTGCTTGAGTAGATATTCAGACATAAATTTATGGCTGTGTAAGTATGTGCTAAAATGAATATATTTATTTTCAAAACATCTATTAAAGCTTGTGCCTTGAGGAAGAATAGGTCCAAGTTTACATTATGCCCAAAGTATAGTTGTAAAATGCTGTATTCTACAACTTAATGGTAGTGCTGGTAGAGGCAAACATTGGTATTGTTTGTACAGAATTCAACATCCTTCATAACACAGATTCCATTTCAGTAGCAGAACCAACAACAATATTCCTAGTCCTTAATACTTGAAAGTTAATTTTTTATCCCATAATTGGATTGCAGTCTAATAAAGCTGTAGAAACAAGTAGAATATATAAGTAGAGGTCAGGAATAGTTCTTGTATAGTTTTTTTTGTTCCTTCCCATGACTGGCAAGTGTGGGTTGAATCCTAGTACAGTGTAGTGGCTATTAGAAAGAATTGTGAATTAGAATGTAACATATAGGACTGTCTGTTTCTAGCAGTAATGCATCTACAAATTCTGAAAGAGTATAGTTTACCTCTCTTTTTGCACTTTGATTGTAGTAAACAATATTAATATATCAGTATCAGTATTGATGTATCAGTTAACATCAACATTACTAACCCCCTGTAGGGATTAATGAGCTCTTCACACTCCCAGAGCTGCTTTCACTTAAGCTCTACTCTGGTTTCTGCAGCAGATAATATAATTTTAATACACTAAGTCACAAAATCCTAAATACACTTTCCTGGTGTCTTTATAGATAGGTCATGTACTTGTATAGTGTAGCAGCTATTAGACTGAATTGTGGACTAGAAGTTATCATAAATGATTGCCCATTTTCTACAAGCAGATGACCTGTGCTAGTCTGGGGAGTTGATGTGGCTTTGTGGATTCAATAGTGTGATTTATACAACACTTCATGGGCTTTGGATAACCCCTAAAATATCACTGCTGTCATTGTCTTAATGTTCACTGAAAACACTTTGAGCAAAGTAGAGAATTGGAAATAATAACCTTTTTGTTTATTTTAATGCAATAAAACAAAATGCTCTTACTTTCAGCTTCACATTGTCCATATTAAACTATACTTGGTCTCTGATCAGAAAGTGTTCATAGAATAATATTTATTACCTACCTCACAAATGGATGACAGTTGAAATAACGATCAGATAAACATGTCACAATCATCAAAATTATCTAGGCTGTAAGGCAACTGCATCTTTTTGAATTGAAGCATTGTCAAATTTATCTGAAAATACTGCTATCCTTTTCTAAGCACTAGAGGGGATAAGGGGAAAAAATGAATTATAATATAGGCAGGTCGAAGCATCAAAGATGAAAATGAGTAAGTCAAATTAAGCGGAACAGTTGAAACTCAGAAAGTTAGAGGTTTTTGTGTTTTTTTCTTGTTTTTTTTTCTTCTCCCTTTTGTCAAGAAATGTTTATTTGTTTGCGTGTTAGGTTTTTATGTTGTGTGTTAGGTATTTAAGTGTTGTAATTAATTGTATGTTTTGTATTGTTTGATGTTTTTATATACATGAATAAAATTATTTTAAAAAGAAAAGAAAATACTGCTATCCTTTTCCACACACCTCAGTCTCTTTGCCACAGGCCTGTGATAGCATCTGCCAATGCTGGCAATTTGGTCCCTTCCAAAGTTTTGCTGGTGCTTCTTTACTGATCTAGTTAAAAAGCAAAGTTTGACAAGTAAGTCCTGAAGAATGATGGATGAATCAATTTTGCTTTCTCTTACAGTCATTTTTTTAAAAAATCTCACACATTTTCTTTCTGTTTATGCAGTCATTTGTCATTTTGGATAAGTTCTTATCCAAAGTTCTTATCCAAAACAACCTGAATGAAATTCATCTAATGGAGATGTGAAATTAGCAAGAAAGAGAGAAGATCTTCTGTCAGAACCAGAAAGCCCAACTTCAAATGTATCAAGAAAAGAGTCATGGTTGAAGAGGAAAATGAGAGAACTTTATTGAATACAAAAGGATTGAAGTTCCCAGTTATGTATTTAAGTTAGAATTGCCCAAGCATAGCATCAACATCATATCAAAACCTTATAATCCCAAGCTTTTCCCCAGTGGCATGGGAGACACCAGATTGTACTGCGAGGATGCGAACAATCTGATGTTTTCCAGTGGATCTTATGTACTTTCACCAAGTGTTACTGTAGCACAATATCCTTTGGGCATCACTCTCTTGTTTATGTAGTCAATACTTTGTTCGCCATTCATGATAACCATCAGACCTGTGCAATAACCTCTAGGAAATATGATGCATTTTTCATGTCCTTTGATCACTCTTGTTTGCCTACTTCCTGGTGAGATATATTTTCAACCATGACAAGCTGTCAGAAAAAATGTAGAGCTCAATTTATCATTTGCAGTTTTGGATTATTACATCACTGCAAAATTTATCAAGGGAATATAATCTCAAATAAAAAACCATGCAAACAGAATTGCAATTGATTTTTTTTAAAAAAAAATTACAAGTGAGATTTGGAAGTAGGAATTGAGACAAGTATATATGTATCATGGGATCAAACAAATGTGGAGCTTTCTGCAGTGGTTATTTATCACTCTAACATTTTCAAAGGCATTTATATATTGATAGGAAGGAGAAGGAAGGCTAGATTCAGCAGTCAGCCAGAAGGAACCCAGTGACAGAGTGGAAATTTGAATTGGGTTACATGGACAGAAACCAGCACGCTGATGAACACACAGTACAGGATACTTCTTTTCTTTAACTCAAAAATCCTAATTCAATATCAGTTCATGAAAATACTTTTCTTTCCATGAGATTGAATTATTTCAAATGTATATACTGGAATAAATTTTTCAGGTTTCTGCCCATTATATAATCATGTCAATGCATGCTTGCACAAGGTGGAACATTCCTGTCCCCAGAAAGGAATGGGTAGCTCTGAACATATGGATGTATGTACCATGTTGATATGAGGGGGTGAGAGTAGCTTTTCTCCTACTCTTCATAGAGTAAAATACTAACAGATCACAGTGGAAAGGCAGAACTGCTCAATACCACCATCATCATTTTTATTACGATCAATAGATCCAATAGAAAACTCAAACATAAAATTAAAAACAACATCCAAAACGATTAAACAATACAGTAAAAACAAGAAATAATTGCTATCTAAAATACTCAGAGAGTTCTAATCTTCTTTGCTTCTGAAAAAAATTTAACAACAGTCATTGTTACATTTGGGGACTTATCCTCCACTAAGAACCTGATATGAAATTGGGCACAACATCCAAAAAAATTTTTAAGTAGTGGGAAAGTCAGATTCTGTCATGCCTCATTGTAAAACCTACATGCTTCATTGACTCGACTTCCATATTATTACAAGGGCACCGTCTCTCCAAGTAAGGGACCCCAGCAAATCTGCCTTGGAGCAGTTAGGTGGGGAAAAAAATGTTGCATCTGGCCTGAGGAAAAAGTCTGAGATACATTGGCACTGTCAAATTTATAATGTAGTCAGCTGCTTGGAAAAGTCCAGTGTAATGTACATTCAATGCACTAGGTGAGCAACTTACGTACATAGGAGCAGTAATGCAAATTGCTAAAAGCTATGTCCCAGTTTCTGCTTGAGAGATTTAAAGGCTATCTCCAATCCCAAGATAAAAAGGAGTAAAGAAGAGAGACCAATCGCAGCAATATTTTTTCTAAGATGTTTGTGTCAATTACTGACATAATTGTCTTGGGGCAGGTATACAAGCAAACCTAAACCAACCCCAAAGACACCAACTTGCAGCCAGAGCTTCAAAGCATACCACCAGGCCCTTATTGAGAGATGTCTCCAGTAATAAGTTTAGGACACAGTTGGGGACACAGTTGGGGAGTTGAAGAAGGGTCCTTAGAAATTTTGTTTGTTGTCTATCAATTTCAGGTGATACTCCCTCAATCCAAACACTAGAAGCATATAAAAGTTGTGCAACAGACTTAGTGTTAAACACTTTCAAGGTGGATGGAACATATAGGCCCCCTTTAGTAAAAAAGAAATGTGTTATTGCAGCTAAGTTGGCTGATGCTTTCTGAATAGCAATCTGTGAGTATTCAATGACAAGGAGTGATGGAATGATAGCCCCAAGTATGAAAATTTTTTGATGTGTTCTAAAGTGTGCCCCTCAAGAGACCAATAATGTTGAGAAAATGTATTTATTTATTAGACTTTCAGTATCTAGTGACATTCATTAAAAATGTTTTAAACTAGGTCTGGTATGAGAAAGAATAACAGTACCATCTGCGTAAAGTAGGGGGACTTTTCTGGTGTCAAGTTTGGACAAGTGACTTTCAGGATCAGACAAAGTCTCCTCAGGGTTATTTATATACAGGTTAAACAGTGAGGGTGTAAGAATGCTTCCCTGCCTGATTTCCTCTGGACATAGAGGTTTTGTCTGTAAGCTGTCCCTGTGGACAACATCTAACTTGTAGCTTACTGTCATTATGTCTTGCCATGATGAGATATAAGAGTTTTTTTTGTCATCCAAGATATTGTCTAGCTTTTCCCAAAGCTTGATTCTGGGGACAGAGTTAAATGCATATTTCAGATCCATAAAAGCAGCATATAATTTGCTACGTAAAAATTTGAGATGTTTTCCCAGTATATGAAAAAGAATGAGGCAGTGATCAACCATGGAATAGCTCTTTCTGAAAGCTGCCTGGGCCTCTATAATAATATTATTGGCCTCCAAAAAGTCAGTTAGACTTGTTGATAAATATCTGGCATAGAGCTGGCCCATTATTGGTAGTAAGCTAATGGGCCTGAAATTCCCCCGGATCACTGAACCGTCCCTTCTTATGTATTGGCATGACAATAGCATGTTTCCAACTGATGGGAATTTTGACAGATTGGTTTATGGCAGTGAAAAGACCAGCTAGCAGAGGAGCCCACCAATCTTGATTATTTTTAATAAATGCAGCTGGAATGAAATCTGTTCCAGGGGATCCTCAACACTCTTCTCCAGCACCACATCTCAAATGCATTGATTTTCTTCCTATCACCTTTCTTAACTGTCCAGCTCTCAAATCCATACATGGTAATAGGGAATAGAATGGCTTGTATGAATCTGTGCCTATCAGGCCAATGACTAATTCAAAAACTTTTGAGAATATGATGTTTTATAGAATTTCTAATGAATACAGAAGCTCAATGCGTTCAAAACAAAGCATTTTATTGTGCAGAAACAGATGAATGGATGGATGGATGGATGAAGGGCTTCAGTCAAACAATGAAAGGATGCTACCTCTTTCTGGAAACTTCTCCTTTCTAGACCTCATCACATATATATCTCACAGGCTTTATAAGTATCTTTTGATATTGCTATCCATATGGAAAACAGGATTTAAAAAAAATCTAATTGAGGCTTACAAACAAGTGCTTGCAAAATCAACAAATAAAAGACCCAATAGCATGTTTTATAAAGCCAATGTTGATGTTTTTCAAAATACATTTGGAAAATCCTGTGAATTGTTTGTTGCTGTTTATTGCCTTGTTATTCATGGGATAATGACACTTTAATCACTTTTCATCATGATATTGTGTGAAAACCATTAGTGCAATTGTATGATTATAACAGGATATTCCTGGGATAATCATGCTTTGAATGTGACGTTGTGAATGATTTTTTGCTGTTTATTGCCTGGTTACTCCCTGGTTACTGCCAAGATAATGGCTCTTGTGTGTGAAAATGTTAATTGTGTTTTAATCATGCTTTAATCTTGATTACACGATTTTGACAGGTTAATCACCATTTAAACTACCAATTTCCCCATGTGATAAACTCCATAGAATGATAGAATTGGAAGGGAGTACAAGAGCCATGTAAGAACTTTGTCATGTAAGAAATTTGTCTTGCTCTCACACTCAAAGAACATTAATTGTTTCCAGGTCAGTAAGCAAACTGATCAAAAACCCAGCCTTGAATAATTAGGGAAGTATTCTGGGCAGAGCTGAATGTAGAGCTCACATTGCACTACAGAAACAGGAAATGTGTTTGGAGCAGTCAAATAATAGGGCACTTATGTTTAGGAGGAACTGGAGGTAGTGGTTGTTGGGCTACTAGTTGTTGCACTTAGGCCTGAAGAGCAGCTACTCTAGCTGTGAGTTGATTCACTGGCTTTCAGAGAGCCTGATTTTCCAGCAGCACAGCCTCCATAGCAGAGAGTGAGAGAATGGTAGAACTGAATGCAAACTGTCCTTCTCTCATAATTAAAAAAAAAAGTTTAGTATTCCCAGGTCAGGAAGCCATGGAAGCAAGAGGCATCTGGTGTCAAAACAGTCCAGGATCAAGAAAATCATAAATCAGAGTTAAGGTTCCAGGCCAGAGAGCCATGGTACCCCTGTATTCAGTGGTTGTAAATCCAATAAACATATTGGCACAGGCAGAGCTGTTGAGAAGGAGACTGAAGTTGTACTCAACATGGCAGCTGGTGGTTGAAATTTCATTACATAGGCAGCATGTTCAGCCAATGCCCAGATTTTGGGCAGTACACTCGTCCTTCCACATTCACTGGGGTTAGGGGCACAGGAACAATGTGAATGTGGAAAAATGGCAAATAACAAAAACACTAAAAAGTATACATGCTACCTATTTGAAAGATATTGCTGTAGATTGTGCAGGGGATTCACTTATATGATGTTTTTATGGATGTATCATCACTGTTGTTTTTTGTGAAGTTGTAATGGCTTTTAGTCAAATTCAATAAATGATTGACTGACTAAACAAAAACACTATGTTTTTACCTGAGAGAACACCTCTTTAGGAATCTCTGGGTCCTCCAATGCAACTCTGTGGTTAACATCTGCCAGACATTGACCATAGAATTGCATGGGAGGAGCTACAAATGCCTATTTGAGTGTTCTCTCTAGGAATCTCTAGGTCCTTCGGTGTAACTTTTGGTTAAAGTTGACCATAGAGTTGTGCTGGAGGACCTAGATATTCTTAGAGAGAACATATTAATAATTAAAGCAATCTGATCGAGCACTTCATGCCAAAAGAGATTAATTTAAAATCAACTTCTGCCCAGCTCTTTTGTTACTTTCAATTTATACTAAGGGCAATACATTTTAAAGACACAGAATGCAGATTACTTTCCTTTTGATGGCAGCCTGACTTGAAGTAGCCAAATCTTGGAAGACGGGACTTGTGTCCCTAGATAATTGGTAGAAAAGAGTCTGGGACAAATGGCTAATGGAGAAGTTATTAGATAAAATGAAATGTAAATTAATTCAACAAAACCAAGAATCATTCTATGAAAAATTGGCTTGCAACCTCCA
>CM034706.1:24868385-24885395 GCA_020142125.1 Phrynosoma platyrhinos
ATTATTATTATTATTATTATTGATTATGTTAATATAAATTTTATAGTTGTCCACCCTTCAATTTGACAGTGGTCACTATGGTTCAATCTTTTTCAAACAACTTAAACTGTATAGGACTATATATATGTGATGTATTTGAAAGTTTATTTTATAATTGTAAGATTTTGTGAGGTTTTAACCATCTTTTACTGTTTTATTCTTTGTGTATTTTTTTAATAAATAAAAGAGAGAACATATTAATAAGATCTGTGAATAATCAAATCTGCAAAAGTCAAATCTGCAAATATGGAGGGACGAGTGTACTTAGGGACAGTGTTCCATAGCCATTCTTCTCCCATCACCTTGATTGCAGCCTCTCTCTTTGTCCATGGGTGATGATCTGAGCTAGATGCCTGAGCCTCTACCTCTCTTCCAGCTCCTTTTCCTACTCTAAACCCAATCTGACCTGCTGAACTAAAGGAGGTCTTATTTGGCTATCAGGCATCTGCTGTGGCTTCTCCAAAGGTAAGCCTGGTTTGTCTTCTAATGAAGACAAACTCTCAAGAGAGGGGATGACAAATACAAAACGAAAACCCTCCCAAAAGATGGTCATCCAACTTCTCATTAAAGCCTTCTGAAGAAAAAGAATTCACTATCATTCTCATAGAACAATGAGTGCTGTTATAAGGATAAGGTTATGAATGGCTACTAGTCATGATAGCTATATGTTACCTCAGCTGTGTTAAGAGCAGTGCACTAGTTTTGAGGGGTGGGAGTAAAGCTCTTCTGGTCACTAGCAACCTGCAGGACCTTACAGGCAACAGGTTTTAAAAATGGACAATGAACCCAGATAATTCCAGTAAAAATGAGGTAGAAGAACATGCTGATTTTGCAGCAAAAATAATTAGGTCTTTATTAGAAGACAGAAAAAGATAACAGCAGAAATCAACAGAATAGTCTATACTCAGTAAATAGGACCTCAACATGTGCATGAAAAAGGCAAAGAAATGCCTTCCAGGTTCTGATAATGGATCTTAAGTGGTATGGGAAGGTAGAGACAATGGGCTGCATATATATTTATCAGTATATATATTTATTCTGTTTGAAATCCAGATAGGTTGGTCCAAAGGCTGCAGGATACCTCACATTGTGGGTGTAGGTTTGTACCTGTCTAAGCCAGTTTGGCAAGCTGCCATTCCATGGAAGCAAACAAGACAGTTAAGAATGGGTTGCTCTCAATCAATGAAACCATTTCCTTGTCAGCAGGGAGGGGAGGGATGAGAGAATTTTGCAGTTTACCTTTAGAATGAGGTTTGACCTTTGGATAAGGGTCAAGGGCACAGCCCTAACTTGTCCATTATGAATTCTTCAGACTCTGGCAACAGACAGTTTTCCTATCTTATGCATCCAAATCTAATATTCATATTTATTGAGCATAATCTGTAACAGCTGTTAGACATAAATTTCAGAACAGGGGGTGCAGGGGACACATTCCCCTCCCCAAAACTAGGCTAGACAAGGCTAGAGGAATCTGAGCTCTCTGAAATGATCTGGTAACATTGGACTACCAAGACAGGTATCCTATGTAGTTGAGCTGTCTCAAGAATTATCAGTTGGAAGTGTACTAAATGATCAAGCATTTACAAATATTAAGACAACTGCTGTTGAGCCCTCCCAGGAATAATAAAAGCTGCCTGCAATTTAGCCTACACACACTTACATGGGAATAAGCTACACTGAACACATCTTGAATGGGCACTTCTAAGTACACATTGAGCTTGTAAGAGACTTCCTATTTTGGAATGTTTCACTGTTAACAGATGGCAAAAGTAATTCTTCCCTCCCACAAAAGTGCCTGCAAGTAGTAAAAATCAATGCCAATGTTAAGCCCTTCTCCACCTTAAAAAACAGTTCCAGGGGCCTTGCTGTCAGGGGATGCCTCTTAATATCTCTTGTTGGGAACATGACTGAATTGGTGCTATTGCACCCCTTTGTGTGTGTCTCTTTCAGGGCTCTAGCTGGCCACAGGAAGTACAGGATGCTGGACAAGTGTGGCCTTTGGTATGATCCTGGTGGGCTTTATTATGTTTTTCATGTTTACAAAGCACTTTAGTTTAAATAATTCCTGTTCTTTACACTGGAAATTGCAAAGGTAGATTGCATACTAACCTCCTGTGTTACTTTATGTTCATATAGACATGCACTGTATTGTAGCTTTAAAGACCTGGGTAGACAAGGGATGAAGCCAACTGTTTCTTGCAATTATGAACTGGTATTGCATAATTTCGATGAAATCCTCCTTCTGATAGTTCTGACCTTTTTTCATCTTATTTCAAAAGGAGTAAAGGTGCTATATCATTTTGTTTTTGTTCCAGGGAGAAGCAAATACAGTGCTTGTTGTATTTTTAAAAAAATAAAATTGCATAAGTCACAAATGATGAATTCTACAGCTTCTTAATTAGAGCACTGACAAATATACTTGTCACCAAGAATATAATCTGGGTGTCCATCAAACAACATTCTGTGTATTTTGTCACCAGAACAAAAATGCTGATGAACTGCACATTACTTCTTAAGATACGCTAAACCAACTCATTTCTTCTTTTTGATTACTCCGGCAGGGGTAGGCAACCTTTCCCCTTTAAGGGCTAAGGGACTTCAGCTCCCAGAATCCCAGGAGCTATTGGCCAACAAGGGACTATTGGCCAACATGGCTGAGGCTTCTGGGAGCTGAAGTCTCTCGGCCCTTAAAGGGGAAAGGTTGCCTACCCCTGGTACTGTGTTTTTCTATGTGGCTGAAGAAGAGACAATGACAACTGATGGCTCCCATCTCAGGAAGGCAGTGAATCCACTCTAGGTTTTAATCCTACAAATAAAGCAAGATTAGGTAAATGCACAAAGTATGAGGGCCCATTTTTTTTCTCTGTGCCTGCCTAGTGGGCTGTAACAGTGTGCCCAATGTGATAAAAAAGTAAAGGTAAGGGTATTCCCCATTGACAAGGTTGTCAAGTCATGTCAAACCTTAGCCAAAGATCCAGCATTGTCAGAGGCTACTCTGTGATCATGTGGCCAGCATGATGGCACAGAATGCTGTTTACCTTCCCACTGAAGTGGTACCTATTTATCTACTTGCATGCTTTCGAACTGCTAGGCTGGCAGAAGCTGGGACCAGTGACAGGAGCTCACCCCATTATGCAGCACCCAGGCCTTGAACTGCCAACCTGCCAATTTTGCCATCAACAGAGTCAGCGTCTTAACCACTTGAGCCACTGCATCCCACCCAAAGTGATACAGCATTACTTTTAGATGCTGTTTTGGTTGATATGGGGACAATTTTTTCTCTGTGTTTTGGGCAGCCTTGGAAGGCTTTGGACAGTTAGAGGAAGAAAACTGCTGAAGATCTGGCAGATCTGGGGTGCTGGGGGGGGGGTCACAATGCCATCCCCAAACTGGCCCCAAACATATTAGTTTTAGTGGGAGTCTGGTGGCTTTGAGGGCTTCTGAAGGGCTTCAGAGACTGCACTTAGTGGTTTCCAAAGGTCACGTGTTGCCCACAGGCTGGATTTTGTCTACCCCTTTTCTAAAGAGCAGCCTAAGGTGGTGAACCTATTTTGGGATTGGATTTCAGCAACTTGGAAAGCCAATTTAAAGTTCAGATTCAAACCTAAAGTAGATTCATTGTCCCACTGATGTGGAAGCCCTCAGCCACTACTGATAAGAAAAAATATATAAAACTCAGAAGGTTTCATTACAGTTTCTTCCATTTTAAATGATTTAATGAATAGTCACTTTCAAATCCAACTTGTAGATCTGGGAGCAGGGGTGGTAGGTTGCAAACACAGCTGGTGAAAGTTTTCTTTTTAGACTACAACTCTTAAAATCTCCTAGTCAACATGACCACCATCCATGTTAACTGGGGATTTTGAGGGCTGTAGCCCCCAAAAGTAAAATTTCCAAGTTCAAGGAGCAACTGAGGCTGACATTCTGACAGCCTGTAATAACTAATAGTATGTTTTCAAGACGCTATTGCCATGATCCTCCCAAGTTCCCTTACATGTCCTCCCAAACGATGTTACGAGGAAGCAGTTGTATAGAAGTCCATTCAGCTGGAGATTGGGGTGCAGAAGGATGTTTCCATCCCTTCCCACAAGCAAGTGAGACTGTGACAAGAAACTGTGACAAAAAACAGAGCTTTTGTGAGTCTTGTGCTGCCTACAAGCATCTTTGCAGCCAGTTTGTACTTCACTATACTACCGGTATATGTGAGTAAGAATTTATAATTATAGTTTTTGTGATTATACTAGTTATGAATACCACAATTGGAGACATTGTCATGAAATAACAAATATGATTTCAATTTTACATAATGTTTGAATGCGTCTTGCATCTGTGTTTATACATAGTACTTTGCATTAAGTTAACACTATCTCCCTGCATTGTGTAGTGGTTTGAGCATTGGACTATAACTCTGGAAAGCAGGGTTCAAATCCCTGCTCAGCCATGAAAATTCACTAGGTGACCTTGGGCAAGTCACAGTCTCTCAGCCACAGAGGATGGCAATGGCAAACCCTCTCTGAAGACACTTGTCAAGAAAACCCTGTGGTTGGTTCGGCTTAGATCACAATAATTTGGAAACAACTTGAAGACAAACACACACAAACATAACTCTGATAATGAAACAGTACTCCAATATCCAGTATAACCTTGTGGGATTTTTGGTATATTTATCTCCCCCCTCCATTCCAAATTTACATCAATGAGGGAAATCAGGCATCCCACAACAGAAAATTTATTTTGTTTTAAGTTTTGTACTTGTGATGTCATGAAAGGTAAATCACCATCCTGCAGTTTCAGCCTGTGAGTGAACAAACCATCAAGAAATATCATCATAGCTTTTTTTTAACCTGTGTTCATGCTTAAATACCAAATAGCCCTTTCAAAATACGTTCCTTAGTACAGTAAGCAACCAGTTTATTTTTGAGATTATATTGTCTTACACCATTCCAGTGTAAAATATTATATGTATAAATGAAAAGTGGCCAGTACCATGAGTTTGTTCAGATGATATAAAAATCTGTATACATTAAAAAGCATAATTTCATTGAGGAAACACAAACATAGGGATCAGTATATTTAGAATGAACAAAGACAACCTTTGCCACAGATACTTTCACAAAGCTTGAAATATGAAAACAAAATTAATAAATTAGGCATACCTTTAATCACATCAGTTTCAACAAAAACAAAACAAAAACCCACCAAGGACCCAGGTTTTCTCCATATACAGAAACCATTTCTGCCCACCAAACCTGTGGCTTTACATGCATAGGTAATTTTCTTTCCACTTACGTACAACACACATTCACACAAAATATAAAGCTGCTATTTCAAAGTTGTCTCATGGAATTTGTAGCAAAATACTCATTCCATTACCTTTATTTATTCAAAATATTTATATTGGCTTGTGCACACATATGTTCTCAAAATGGTGAGATTTAGAGTGATTTGGCTTCCCAAATCTATTAGATCTTTTTCATTTGGGCAGTATTTTAGGACAAAACCTAGAATATGGGTACAATCTTTCTTACAGACTGCTTGAGACCTCTTTAAATCACCATTCTTTGAGAGTGTTTTGCTTCATAGGATTAAGAATAAAGGAAACAGGTATTCAAACCTTACCAGATAGAAGAGGACATGAACCTCATTTACCTTTGTTCCATAGTATAGGACCAATTCTAATTTACACAATGTGACATCTTGGTTAAACATTAGGACAGGGGTAGGCAACCTTTCCCCTTTAACGGCCGAGGGATTTGCTCCCAGAAGCCTCAGCCATGTTGGCCAATAGTCCCATGTTGGCCAATAGCTCCTGGGATTCTGGGAGCTGAAGTCCCTCGGCCCTTAAAGGGGAAAGGTTGCCTACCCCTGTTTTAAACAATGCAGTGGGGCTCTGCAACCAGAGGTGTAGCTATGGAGGTTGAAAAATGAGGGCATTGCTCCACATAAGAATTCTGCCCTCAATAAAAATGTTCTTCTGTCCTCAAATTTCCAGCATTTCAGAGGGTAAGACACTGTAAGCATATGAAGAAGTGGGTTCACATCCACAAAAGCTCATGCAAAAATTAAAAACCAGTTAGGCTTAATGGTGCTGCTACATTCCTTTTCCACTCCCCCCTCCCTTCCTCCTTGTTATGCTGAAAATTGTTCACGTCTGGAATATTTGCCATGCTTGTATTCCCTTGACTACTTTACCTGCTCCATTTCTTTGGACACCTAAATTCTATTTCTAAAAGTTCAATTGAAATTATAAAGTCTAGAAATGTTGGAACTGAAGGATAAATTCATGAGAGGGGGTAGAATTTATATTTGGGAGGCAACACTCTCATTTTGCAACCCACTATCAAGGTAAATTGCTGATCCTGGAAACTGCCACGGAAGGCATTTCACAATATTTTTGGTAAGAAAAGGGCTGGGGGGGAATCTGCAGGGGTTAAGGTGCTTCTAAAATAGCTTTGAGGGATGACCCACCCCTGGTCTGATATGAAAATTGGCTCTTTCTCACTAGAGTTATTCAAGAAAGATTGAATAGGTTTGGAAGGCTCTGCCTCTGAGCAGAGTGTTGGACTAGATGAATTCCAACTACATCTTTGCACTGAGAATGTTTTATTATTCTTTAGCATGGTGAGTTGAGTCTAGATTTAGTCTTCCCTAAAGCAGAACCAGTTTTTCCTCCTCTTATTCTACTGCATATTTCCAACATGGCTTAGGAGACAAGTTTTTTTTTTTTAGACCTGAGCTTACACTGTAGCCATAGCAGAGCCATGCGAGATCATAAGGTGGCAACACTTGCATTGTTCCAATGAGTCTGGGATATTTCTCTTTAATACTTACATATGAGTATTTGATAACATCATAACTTACCACAAAATATTGCAGTATGGAATGTTTCTGTTCAGGGTACTAATAGCTACTCATCCTCTCTCTAGACAGTCAGCACTTTGTGGCCATACTCATTCTATTTTTTGGAAGTCCTTCCTTTTTCATATTTTTAAAGTGTTACCCATATTTGCTGATATGTCCCATGATATTGTGCATGGATTGTGCTCTTTGGACTAAATAGAAGCAAGGGCATTTATCTCTAAATATAAGGCGTAGAGAAGATGTTTGTATTTCTTCAATGTATCTTTCTTCTGCTCACCTGAAACAATTCATATTGTTTTGATATCGTTCAGGCATCTTACCATCACTGAATATGTCTAATATATTTGGCATTACTTTGAAAAGTGAGTGGGCACCCATTCAATATTCACTTCTTTACAGTCAGAAGAAACTTGATCTCACATTTGTTCCACGAGAAATCCAGTGGCATAAACCATTTTCTCTCCCACAACATGCTATGGATGTGCTATCTAGTTGACTGTTTTTAAGTGATGTGGGATGTATTAGATGTTTATGTACCAGGTGATTTTGCTTTGATGATGATGGTGAAGATGATAATGGCTAGATATTTTTCTATTGTATATTAAACAAGTTACTATATCTAGTATTCTGCCTTCGATTACTTTTTTTAATATAGAACAATTTGTGATCAAGTAATACATTCCATAAAATTACAAAAAATTCATTTTGTCACAGTTGATGGCACAATTTCTATGGAGATGCATTCAGAAGTCACTTCAAGAGAAAGAAAGATAGGCAAAATTTATACTCTGCATACAAAAAATCCCAGAACCAATTACTGTCATGTTCTGTTAAAAAATGGTAATGTAAAATATGTGAGTCAGTGTAGTACAGTGGTTGGCATCTTGGACTAGGAGACCAGTTCAAATTTCTTCTCAGCCTACTTGGTGACCTTGGGCTATTCACATTATTTCAGTCTAAAAGGAAGGTAATGGGGAACATTTCTGAATACAACCTACCAGAAAAACCCTATGGCAGGGTTGCCATAAATCAAGATGGCTTGAAGACACATAACAACAACAAATGTGCTAGACCTCTCTGCTTGAGATCCTGAAGAACTGTATAGGTGACACTGGGATAGATGGACAAACAGTCTTTCTTGACATGAGGCAGGGGCTTTTTTTTTGGAGGGTGCTTTCTGAATTTCTTGTTCAATAAGGTCCACTTGTTTCTTTCTTCTTCCTCTTTTCTTTTTAAATAGATTGCTTCTACTTGAACATGGGGGGAGGAACAAAGGTGTAGCAATGAGAGACTATTAATTAAAACCTATGTGAAATGGGCAAATGAGAATTTTAGATTGACTTAATCTCCCGTTCCAGTTGAAGGAATGTATTGCACTACTGGGAGACATGTAGCCTTCTAGATATATTTTTGGAATCCAGACTGGAATCCCATCTGCTCAGCCAACAGGGCCAACAGAGAAGGATGATCTGCACAGTAGGTCATCAGTATCTGAAAGACTGCAAGTTTTCCAGGTCTGAACTATGTACTCATTTTTGAAGATGAAAAGGTATGCCTGCTCAGATCCAAGAGTCTTGGGGAAACAGTGGTGATTGGTGGTTCCCATGTCAATGGAGTGGTGAATCTGGTTCAGGTCTTAATCTGAACTTTAAATAAATTATACACAATGTTGAACCTATTTATGGAAAGGATTCAACACCCTGGATAGCTCCTTAAAACCCAAAATTAAAATCTGGACCAGATTCACTGGCTCACTGACATCAAGGCCACAAACTTTCACTGAGAAATGCAAACACTCTGAATCTGTAAGTGAATGTGTTTGAATGGTTATAGATGTACTGCCTTTGGTCCTAACATCCCATCTGTGGACAGATCATGTACAAATCCCAGTGTTCCATAGGATGCATTCTTGCCAGTTACAATAGTATCAAACTGTTTTAAATGTATAGTATGGATAAACACATAGAGAAGTTTCACATCTTTAGATCTTAAGTGTTTGGGACTGTGTGGATGGAGCCCTGAGGAAGAGACAGTGAATGCAACTTTGCTCTCCCCCATATATATATATATATATATATATGTCCTATATGTGAAAATTTCAGAGTATGACTTACAGCAGGGGTAGGCAACCTTTCCCCTTTAAGGGCCGAGGGACTTCAGCTCCCAGAAGCCTCAGCCATGTTGGCCAATAGTCCCATGTTGGCCAATAGCTCCTGGGATTCTGGGAGCTAAAGTCCCTCGGCCCTTAAAGGGGAAAGGTTGCCTACCCCTGACTTAGAGGATATGCAGATGGGCAGGAAAAGGTGACCTGAAGTTGCCTTTTCCCTAAGCTGCAGCAACGGCACTGTCTGCCCTGAGGTTGCCCTAAATGGGGACAGAACAACCGCACTGGGGGAGTCAATGCAGTTTTCCTGGGGTTGTATTGTAGCCCCAGCAACTGCACCGCCAGCCCCAAGGATGCTGCAAAGGGAGACGGAACAACCTCATGGGCTGGCAACAGCTGCTTTAATTTTTTTTGTTCTCAAATGCATGCCCAGGTGTTCAGGACCATCTCTCCAAGCCTGCACATCTGTGCAGGAAAACATCCCTGCGCACCTGCACAGGACTTGTTATAGGGTGGTATACAGTGTCACACTGTACACAAAGTTCAGCATCCCTGTGCACCTGCACAGGATCTATTATACACCCACATATCATGCAAGGATTTGCTAACCTCCGCTTCCCCCCAAGGCGTGGGTGCAGTAGACAGGTGCCATTGTCTGATTGTGCAACCTTTGGGGTGAAGGAATGGGTTTGTCAACTGAAAAGACACTCCATCATCCTCCACAAAACACACACAGATCAGGGGGGAGGGGAGAGGTACATGCAAGGGAGTTTTGTGTGGACAGACTTGATACATGCAGCTGGTGGTCATGCAAGGGACATGGCCAACAGGACACACAAACATTACTCCAGGAGCCCCTCCCCCAAACATGCCAGGAAGTGGTGTGCAGGTCTTATGCACACTTGCACGGTCTTATGCACACTGCTGTGCATGCTGACAGCAAGCGTACATACTACAGAATGCATTTATTGTCATAACAGAGGACAGTTACTAGGGCCCATGCATAAGGTTACAATTAGAGTTAGTGTTAGGGTTACGATTAGGGTTAGGGTTAGGGTTCTAATATTCAAGTGCACCTGTGCCAGTGCATCCACACTTGGAAGCATAGGGCACTTAAATTGAAGCTTGCATCGTAGGGCGCATGCTCTGGATCACCAAGTCAATTTCTGCCACACGTGCAACAGTGCATTTATATGCCCATTTTCTGCTGCATCAGTGTCGCTGCATACATACACACATGCAAAGGTGTGCATCTTCACCAAAGGAGCGGGAAAAAGAGGTTCCTTTTTGGAGCAGCTTTTCTCAGCATACGACAGCTAGAGGGCATTTTCCTGGAGACTTTTAGGCGTGCGTCATCAAAGGCCACACCTACAAGTCACCCTCAAAGCACCCCTTTTTGCCTGTCTGCATAGCCCCTTAGTCAAAACATTTGAAAACATTTATAAAAAAACCCCACAACATTCAAAACATTTTGAAATAAAAAAAAATCAACAATCTAATAACCCAAGACCAAGCCAATTAATTCCATAAAGGAATGACTGGTCAAATAGTACATGGGGGAAAGAGTTAAGAGATAACAAGTACTTGATCCCTCTTCATTCTTCCAGAGGAAAGTAGAGAAATGTACAGGTACTGCTTAGAAAATTAAATTTTCTGTACCATTTCCTTTGCAGTGAAAAGCTATTCCACTCATCCTGCTCTTGAGAGCTCCCTGTAATTACATTTTAATCTTTGTAAAATAGTGGTACATATGAAAAATGCAATAGCTGTCCACTGGATTATATATATTCAAATCCAGGAGGATGATACTTCTGTGAACACTTTTTTTATAAATCTTGGAAGAGAATCCAATATATACCAAGTCTAAATGTTTGCTTCTCTATTAAGTATATTCATTTCCTCCAGCTCTGCAGACCTTTCCTTTACCCTGAGTTCCTTTGTTTGGAGAACTATCCATACAATTTCTCAAGGACTCTGTGTATATGTGGGTGTAGGCATGCATGCACCCAAATACTTGCAGAGTCTGGGCACAAACTGAAGGTAAAGAAAGAAAGAAGGAAGCAGGCAGCCCATTATTAGATTCCATTGGTACAGGTGGAATATTTATCCCATACCAAATAGTATCTACAGAGAAGAAGTCAGTTTTCATTGGAAGTTTAGCACAAGATGAAAGAGTTAATCCCCTCTCTATCTCTAGATAATCTTCCCACCACTTTCACCAAGCTGCTATTTGCAATTTTAAAACAATTCATGCAACTTCAAATGTGTAATTTAGTGTTATGGATAATATGACCCAGAAATTTAGATTATCCCTGATCCTTACTTCACAGGTGATGAGAAGGCGCAGAAGACTTACACTTACACCTCTCACATCTTAGGACATGTCTATATTTTATTATTTTTATTCTATGACAATATATAATCATTTGAACTTGTATTATGTACTCTGCAGCCTCATCGTGGTGTGGAAGTGATCTTGGGCTCTCGAAAGCTATGCTGGTAAAGAACAAATTTTTGAAGGTTCTACCAAGCTGGTAAGCCTACCTTGGAAGTAGATTATATGCGTGCTCTCCTAGGGCAAGCCTAGATAGGGAGAGGGTTATCACCAGAAGGTTGTCTACTTGGTGATGAATTAACTGCAGCAACTACAAACACAATGATGATGTGAAATGGTTGTGATTTCCATTAGCAGAGAGACTACCAATACTAATGAAATAATTGATTTTACAGTATTCAGGATTTAATGATTTATAGTGATATTTGCTGTATATTAACTTGGTATCTACAAGGATACAGGGCAGTTCATAGGTTATTTTAATAAACACATTTATAAACAAATGAGAAGGGAAAACCTACCTATTTCTGTCTGACAGGATGTGTTGGGCCCAGTTTTCTGTAATGGCTGTTACAACAAGACTACCAGTTATGTTGAAGAATAATGATTCTATGGATTGGTACCAGAAGGTAGTAGCTAGTAGCTTCCATATCAGTAAATCTAGCTTAAAGATTAGACTTAAACTCCATCCCTCCTCACCTCCACTTTCCATAACATGTACTTTCACCTGATGCATTAGGGCAAAAGATTTGTACTATCTGAAGAAAAAAACCCAAATTAGGGCTACCAACCAAAAACACTCAGTCTAAAGTGAACCATGCTAATGATGCCCCCCAGCACATCATTTTGAATTAATGTTAGAACACATTACTATGCATGTATGTTTGCCTTTTGCCTCTTAGTTTCCATTAAGCAAGCAATTCTGTAATGATATAAAATGGCTTCCATGTGGTATAAACAGCCCTGGTAATAATGAGTTTTATAACATCAAACATTATTTGAAATAGCAAGACTGGTTTAGAACTAGATAATTCTGTGAGATCAAATGAATTAGTAGAAGCAGAATAGAGCAGGAGATATTGCTTCCTCCACCTTCACATCACCTGAAATGAGAAAATGAGGCATGAATCACTTATATGTCAGAGCTGGCAAGCACGAGCCAATCCATCCCAAACTAAACTATCCCCCCCCAAAAAAAAACAATTCGTAGAAGCATAGCTTCAGAGTCTGAACTCTTGATATACCAACATTTGTAGTTTTGAAATAGGACTCTGGAATTGACATATCATATTCATAACACAGTGGCCAGTTCTGATGCTGCTTGATGAACCAGTTAGGTAAAACTGCTACCTGCATTTGCTAGGCCATTGCTTTAAAGGGCTTCAGATGCAAGCCAGAGATCATCCTGTCCAAGCAGAGGCCAGTGTAAGCTAAGGATAAGTGTGTAAGCTAAGGGTGGGCTCAGTGTAAGATAAGGATAAGTGTGAATATTGTTTCAGTTCATTTTTTCATTAGAATTTACCAAAACATTCACAAAATTTGAACATGGGAGAAAATAAAATGGATAGATTTGCTCATCCATTGCATAAACTAGGGATCTGTAACATTTTTATTTTATTTTTTGGATCAAAGGATACATTTTCTCAGTGGTGATCTAGTAATGGCTCGCATGAAAATGGTGGATAGGACTAGAGTCAGGGACACCCTTATCCCCCTCCCCAATTCTCTTTCAACAAACATTTTTTCCTCTCAAACTACCTTTCCAAACTTTTCCCCTGCTGCTTCCTCTACCTCTACCTCTCAACATTTTACCAGCACCCAAGACTGTCAGGGAAAGAACAAATTTCCTCCTTGTTGCAGCTTCCAAATCCAACAGGATATGAAGCAACTCTGTTCAAGCCATTGCCAAGATGGGAGTACTCCAGTACTTTTTATGTTCAGGAGCAATCCAACTAGCTCAAGCAAGGAGAGCTTGTTGGGTGATGAATTTATTAAATTTTTGTTCTGATCCTTTACCTCAGAGGACACACATGTATCATCAAAAGATATTTTTGCAGAAGACAGGTAAGCTTCAGTGACAGTGATGTCTTCTAGCTCCGTGTTGAAATGGTCAGTCTCCTTGATGGCACTGTAATTGAGGGCCACACTGTAGTTGGAGGGCTTCTCTGACTGCTTCTTCTGGCATTTGCAGAGTTTTCGGAAGGCTGCTCTGAATTTCTGGGACATGAGGTTATAAATCACAGGGTTGATGGCACTATTTAGATAAATGCAGATCCTGCAGAAGAGCAAGAACCAATTTTCTTGGAAAGGGTGAGACAGGAAAGAGTTGATGACCACCAGGGTCCTGTAGGGCATCCACAGCAAAGCAAACAGGATTACAACCACAGCCAACATTTTGGTAACCTAGAAAAAGAGGGGAAAAGAAAGAAAGATGTGCATAGCACATGAGTAACAAAGGAAAGAATCAGATGTTGGAAAGAAAGATAAGAAAAAGGCTTAGCATTCTAGTCCAAGAGGAGAGAACTGGTGGGTGTCTAGATGTTTTTGGACAAGGAACTCATAATCCATGACAAGGGGTGGGGATTATGGGAGTTGTAATCCAACATGTCCAGAAGTCTCATTTTGGTCAAGGAAAGGCAAATAAAGATTTTCTTATCTCTGAGCATGTTTCCCCCTTCTAATGCTGCTTATCACCATCAACACCATGCCAGCAAGTATATTTGGTGGTATTTTGGCTTGAAAATGAGAAAGGGGGGCTGGCATGGAAGGATAGTGGAGAAAAGTCTCAGAAACCTCAAGACAGAAGGCAGTGGGGTGGAGTAAAGTGTTTGTTACAGGCACACACACATATGCCTGTAACATTAATAAAATATTACTTTATGTTTGATCCACAACTGTATATAACACAATGGGGACACCAATTTATATATGTTTCTCTAGTGTTAGATTTTCTGAATCTCACTCCATGTTCATTTGGCTGCAGCTCTTTAGTTCCCATTGAAGTATAGGAGCAGATGAATATTAAACAGTTCTAGAAGGCAGTGGCTGCATGATCTTCTTCCCTCTGGGTACACTCCCAACCCATCTTTATAGTATCAGTTTCTTCTTAGAGATGCTTTGGAACCAGTACCACCACCATCAGCCTCCACAGGTCAGGGATGGATAAAGGGACTCAGGCTACAAGTGTCCGTAGGGCCATTCTTGTGGTTTATTAGGCTTCAATATTCACTGTGGCAAAATAGAGTTTTTAAAACAACAACAACAACAACAACAACAACAAAAACAACAAAAAACCTTTGATTTCCCTTCCTACTTATAGTTGCCACCCAAAACCAGAAGTGGACCTCTGTCCATGTCCTGCTTATATTTTTGATTTATTTGGAGAGGGGAGAAGGTATGTTCCATTTCTAGTGTGGTCCCTATTGAGTCTTGGAAGCAAAAAATGAACTTTGAACCATTAGAACTTGCTCACCTCTGCTATAGGGCATAATTAGATTTTTATGGGGTTGAAAATAGAACATGTCCTTCTACTTTTGCACCATCCAAATTATTTTACAATCATTATAAACCTAGCCTGGGTCAACTAATAAAAACATGTTGTAATGATTCAGATTTTCAAAAAAAGAAGCATAAATGGCTAACCTATGCAAAACCTCTGCATGCCAGAGGCTCTTAGTCAAGAGAGTTATGCCAGTCATGTGACACTAGCCAATCATAAGCAATTTGAGTGCTTTTTTGATTGTGGAGCTTAGTCTGCTGAAAGAACAGTCCAGAGAATGAGCTAAATAATTTTAATCCAACCAGTCACAAGGCTGAATTTAGTGTTCCTCATGTACTAAATTAAGAGTGCTCTATTTGAACTGGAGTAAACAGCTAGTTGCTAATGTAATTGCAAATGGGACTTTGTGATGGAACAATTGCCTGGCATAAGGATGTAAAAAGATGGACTTCTGGTGGCTCAGTGGGTGTGATGGTCACCAGGATCTCTCCTGATGGTGACAGCTAGTCATGGGGATTAGATATATCTGGGAGGTGTGCATGACTGATGAATTTGTTCCTCTGATAAAGGGGAACCAGAAGGGCCCATGATTGAGTTTTTCTTATCAAACCTGTGTTTTGTAAGATGAAGAAAGGAGATCGGAGATCTCATAAGGAGAGATTGAACTCTGGGGCAAGCCACGTCTGTGGCAAGCCACTCTTACTTGGGAATAAGCATCACCATCACTTTGATTGATTTGGAAGAGAAGAAAGCATCAAAAATAAGGAAAGTCATCACTAAAAGGTACCTTCTATGACTAAACTTTATTATCCAATTGACCGTTAGCAGCTGAGGAATTTTTTTTTTTTGATCCTGAGAGTTTCTTTTTAAAGAAAAGAATGTATACACACACACACACACACACACACACATATGGGGGGGCGGGAAGACATTGTGTTTGAAAAGGATGGAGAAGAGACTGTAACCTGGAAAATTATTGCAATAATTTGATTGGAATTGACACAAAGGCATTGAGTGGACTTCATTCTAGTATGAATGAATTAAACAGACTGACTAAATTCAATTTCGAAGGGATGGAAAATAAGACAAAAGACTTTCCTAATTAATGAATTATTGATAGACACAAATGAAACAGACTTTCCTAATTAATGAACTACATGGAATAAGATTTTAAAAGGACTCATAATTAGAACAAAACCGAAGGAAGAGTGAATAAAGAGTAGAAGAGAGAAAGAGAATAGAGAGTGGAAAAATATAAAGACAGCCAAACTACCTCACTATACATTGGAGTAGCAAACACTTGAAAGAAAAGGTTGAAGAATATTAATCAACTTAAGGATTTAATTGAGGGGCACTTGATTTGGATGTTAAAATTGATTATTGATTATTATTTGTGGGAATTGGGGATCAAGCTAAAGTTGCATGAATTTTAAGTACTAAATAAGTGAATGCTAATTGATTTTTTGAGTATTGATTAATTAAGTAGCTAATTATTGACTATCAATTGTTTTGCTATTAAGGGATAAATTACTGAGTGTTAAAACTGATTTTTTTAACTAACAAAATTCATTATTAATTGGAAGGGCATAGATTTGAATTAATTGACAACTGATATATACAATATATACATAAATTATGCATAATATATCTAAGACATTAGAACTGGGAATAAGATTAAGTTAAAAAGAAATCAGATAATTAATAGATGACTGCTGCATAAATGAATTTAAAGGACTTTTTAACAATAGAGAGGTGACCTTGAAAATGCCAGTAAAAAGATAAGAGGCTCTCAATACACAAAATACTTTGTTTAGTCTAGGGCAGGGGTAGGCAACCTGTCCCCTTTAAGGGCCGAGGAACTTCAGCTCCCAGAATCCCAGGAGCTATTGGCCAATAATTTGTTACTCAGATAGTCATAACTCATTAGCAATAATAGATCTACTATAAATTACTAAAATATTATTGGGAGAAATACAAGAATTGGAAATATTGCCAAGAACAATCTCAGACCACAACCCACAAGATTTTGGTATTTAAAGATCAGAACAAAAAGAAAAATTGGAGACTTAATGAAGAATTATTAAAAGACCCAAACATTGTAATGAAAGCAATAACAAATTATGTTAAAGAAAATATGAACAAGGGATGCAGGGAAAGTAGTCTTTAGAGCAG
>CM034706.1:24909843-24922462 GCA_020142125.1 Phrynosoma platyrhinos
TGGACTCAATTTGCACTATTTCTGGCAGTCTGCAAAGGCCCATACATTCATTTAGGTTAACCAGGTATTCCTGAATTTCCTCTTTACTTATTTTGTGCTGCATTTCCCCTATTGTGTCTGAGGCAAAGAAAGTATTGAATAGTTCTGCCTTTTCTCTGTCCCCCATTAGAATTTCACCATTTTCTCTGTGCAGTGACCCTACCATTTCCTTCTTTTTTATTTTGCTACAGACATATCCAAAAAAGCCCTTTTTATTGTCCTTAACCCCTCTAGCAAGCCTGAGCTCATTCTGTGCTTTGGCTTTCCTGGGTTTACCTCTACATGTACTAGCTATTTGTTTGAATTCCTCTTTAGTGATTTCTCCCCTTTTCCATTTCTTATACATCTCCCATTTAAAACTTAGTTCAGTTGAAAGTTCTTTTGTCATCCAACCCAGTTTCTTGAGACTCTTCCCATTTTTCTTCTCATTGGAACAGTTTGAGATTGTGCTTCAGTATCTCCCTTTTGAGAAACTCCCATTCATCCTGAATTCCCTTCTTTAGTATTCCTGACCATGGGATTTGTTGAAATCAGCTCTCCTAAAGTCTAGAATTAGTGTTTGATTATGCCTAGCTTCTCCCTAGCACGCAGCACCATTTCCCCCCCCCCCCCCAGCCCATGGAAGAGCTCCAGACCAGCGGACCGGCCCAAGGTAGGTAAAAGTTGCCTACCCCTGCTCTAAACAAAATACTCTGAATTCTCTCACTCCCAACTTGTCACCCACTATAAAAAAATGCAGCTTGCAAGCTGTGAATGGATAACAAACCAGAAATTCCATAAATCTATATTTGATGGCTCCCTAGAGATGCAAAGGCCTAGTCAAATATCACTCAGGCTATAAGCCATGTAGGCCCTTTAGAATCAAACAGTTCAAAGGGAGCTGAAAAGTCATCTACTCCAACCCTCTTCTAGTGCAGGAAACCTGCTGCTACAACATCCGTGATAGTTGCCTTGAATCCCATTGTAGGAGAAAGGCAGGATATAAATCTTTCAAATAAATTAAATAAAGTTGGTTATTCAGGCTTTGCCTGTAACAAGAGTGGGCAACTGCAGTGGGTCCAGGGACCATACCTATCTGTGGCCACATCTTCTCCCTCTCCTAGTTTCAGGCAGTGCCATAATTCCACAGCAGAAATGGCCAGAGGTTTACTTCTGCTTTAAGGATGGGAGGAAATGGGCTTCAAACAAGATGCATGGAGGTTTGCCTTCTTCAAAAGTATAATTAAACTACCCAGAACCAAAGGGTGAAACATCAAACGTATATAATCAAAAACGGACAATAAAACACAACACTATACAATGCTAAAATACTAAATCTGCTAATATAATAACAATGTTTAACATTTAGGTGAAAGGAGGGAAGCCTCTAGGAGTTCCAAGGGCCTCAAAAATGTGTCAGGACAACAGGCACCCATCTTTCTTAGGCCTGCTCTGCAGAATCATAGAAACTATCAGCTCACACATGGTGCAGTTCTGCATTGTATATTCTGTTTGTTCTGTGGCACGGATTCTCTGACAGTCTGCATACTACTATGCAGGAAAATCAGAACCTCAAAATAGCCCTGCTAGATCAGACCAAAGGTCCCTCTCATTCAGCAGTCTCCCTCCAGCAATGGCCTCCCTTCAGTAATCCATGCCACCAACAAGCTGTTAATTACAGTACTCATTCTGAAAATTGGCAAGCTCTCATAGCTATTTCTGTACAACATGTACTTTGTGAACTTAACCTAACTCGATTTTAATGGCAAGGCAGCCATCATCACATACAGCATCAATTAGTTGCATAAATCAATCATGTGCTAATAGACAAAATACTTTCATTGGACATATTGCATTTTCTAACACTTCAGTGGCAACTGGTGGCTTTGATGTATGATGTGGTAAATCTGCACTGAATTATTCCAGACTTTAAAGGAGACTTTAAATAGGTTCAGCACAGATAATTGGACAGATAATTCAAAGTGTATAATGCAGTAAAACTCAAGAGTGGATTCACCACACCGCTGACATGGACATTTCTAGTCATGCCAGCATAAATCAATTTTAAAAATTGGATGACTCGCCTTCAGAGGGAAAAGAATAGTATTATGGGCCTGTCTATTCCTTGCTCTGGCACTTGAGGTTATCATATGTCTTGAGTGGTTGATGCTTGCTTACTTCTGACATAGTTCATGGCCACATACACAAGAAAGCAAAGGCAACCTTGTTTCGTAACATTGCTTCTTCTCAATTATACAATGAACATAGGGCAGGATCCATCACTGCAAATTATAGAGTATCCAGCTGAGATCAAACACCAACTTTTTCTTTTATAGAGTTCATCACATACTTTTTAGCAAAGTCTTTTCTTTGCTATTGCAGTTCTTTCTGAGTACTGTAGCATAGCTTGCGAGTCAGGTGGATGGGATGTGTTGAGTTTATAACTCTAGGCTGTTAATAGACTGGATTGTTTTTATATTTCTGTTTGCTTCATTTAAGCTTTTGGAGCTGTAGAGATGTATTGCAGAGTAGTATGATATGCAAATAAATGTAATAGCCAACTTAAGTATAGACAAAGATAATATGAAGGTAATAGCCTACATAATAACAGTCCTGTCACACTGCTGAGTTTACTATGTGCACTTTACCCTTATTCAGTAATTTAGGAAAAAACAACAACCCTTAATCAACATTTTATGCATAGAAAGTGAAAATCTGAAAAAGAGAGCACCCAATATGCATGAAAGTTCTCCATGTAATAGGCTAGTGCACCCCCTTTTTTCTATGTTGATTTTCACTCTTTTTGAAAGTTCCTGGATAAGGTTTCATCCTTTTCAGTCGATAATAGAGATAATGAAATGTTCAGTCTAGACCAAGGTAGACAACTTCCATAAAAAATGATGGGCATATCCTATACTTCTGAACTTCCCCCACATTACAAAAAAAGAAGTTTGACTTGAATAGGCTTCTTGCACTGAAGTGTGGGTCTGGAGGAAGTTTTGCCATGGTTTGGGTCACCAGATCTGCTTTAGGCTTGGAGGAGGCTTTCCCCCCTTCAGAACTGGAAATAAATGGTGAGTGGATGCTAGGTGCTGGGCTATACTAGGCATTCTGGGTAGGGTCTGCATTGAGAGCCCATTATTTGCCCATTCCTGGACTAGATCCATTTCTAGTGAAAGATTAAATGTATATATTTAGTTAGTTCATTTATATGCCACTTTTCTCTCAGAAAGGGACCCAAGGTGGCTCACAGATAAAATCAGTTAAAAACTTTACAATTAAATTTTTAAAACATTCTGGGGGAGGGGAGAGATGAACAGCCTAATTTAGTGCTAACATGTTGGAATAGGGCAGGGTTCAAGGTCAGAATTTTAGAAGTTAAGCAATCTTAAAGGTTCTCTGTCTAGATGGGTGGTTTTCCCCCACTTTCAGATTGTTTTACTCTCAGGTTTGTGCCATTCTGAGTATGAAGAAATTAGCCTTTTTGAAAATTCTTACATAAAACAGACTAAACCAGTTCTTCCTTTATCCCAGTTGCTTAAGCTGTAGTGCTAATTGGGAATGGAACCTTCATCTTCTCAGGCGATAGACCTGATTATCAAAACATAGACAAAAGACTGTCACCTGGCTTCCAGCTGAGCAACAAGAATGACTTCAAAGGGAAAAGAGGTTACTTTCCTTCAAATGTGATTTCTCAGAGTCCTTCAGCAGCAACTTTGGCTTGGTTATTTAGGATGGTTTCACAAACTGGGTCAAAAGATGGATCTGTGACTAGGGCTGCATCCACATTGCAGAAATAATCTGTTTTGACACCACTTTAATTGCCATGGCTCAATACCATAACAAACTACAAATCCCAGAATTCCACAGCATTGAGCCATGGCAGTTGAAGTGGTGTCAAAACAGATTATTTCTGCAGTACAGATGCAACTCAACAAGGAACTTCAGTCAGTCCTATTCCAAAGCCACACAGTGTGCAGACAAATTAGCCATTCTGAGCAAGATGTCAGGGTAGATATCCAAGTCCTCACTGAAGATAATGAGTATGAGCTTCCCCCACAAACTGATACAAGGGCTAGCTTGCCTTCGGAGGGTAGTAAAGAAATGCACAGCACATCTGAAGATGTTCCTCTCTCCCTATGATTCCAGAATCTGAAAATACCTAATAGCACCACTCAGTTTGAGTAACCTAGGTCTCCTAGCTCTACTTGTGGAAGAGGATAACAATGCCAGATTATCCAGAGAATCATAGATTTGGAAGTGGTCACAAGGGCAATCCAGTCCAACCTCCCTGCCATGCAAGAATACACAGCTAAAACATTCCTGAACTATTGTTTAGAGACCTCCAAAGAAGGAGAGTTTGGCAGCCTCCTTTTTTACAGGTTTTACTTGTAAACCCAGAATTCTTTTTTGTTTTACTACAGAGTATTTGTGGAGACCAGGGTTTAATTCCTCAGTCATGAAACCCACTGGGTGACTTCAGGCAAATCACATGCTCTCAGCCTCAGGGGAAGGCAATGGAAAACCTCTTTCAAATGACTCTTGCCAAGATAAACCAATGATAGGTTCACCTATAAGTTGGGAACGACTTGAATGCACACAACAACAACAACAATTGCAATAGGAATCCCTGATCCCTGCACAAGCTCCTTCATTTGTTTGAACTGTTTATTAAGCCACTGGTACATAAATATAAAACCATGATGCACTGGAAAGAGATGGCAGATTGATCAATCTATAAAATTATGAAGAGTCAGGATATATAACCTAGACAGTATATAAATCCCCTATCTGACTTCCAGTGCCCTCGTACTTTCCAGGGAGCAATGTGTTGGCCTTCAAGCAGTATTAGCAGTATGTTGGTCACACTCTCTGGATACATCAAGCTACTTAAATCCCATTCCAATCAAGCTGCAAGTCAAGCTGTTTAAATCCCATTAAGGTCAATGGTTGCTGAACAGCTTGGCATCACAAGCCAAACATTTCAGAATTTCCAACTTTCCTCAACAAAAACAAGTCTGTATAGTCAAATTACAGAATCCTGGGATTTGTACTTTTGTGAGACACCAACACTTTTGCCAGAGAAGGCTTAAGACTTTAAAGCAACAAATCCCAGGATTCCATAGGATGGAGCTACAGCACTTACATTGGTGTCAAACGGCATTATTTCTGCAATGCAGATGCACCCTCAGTCTAACTTGCTTTTTATTTTTGCATGAGATTTCTTGGATATAGTCCCACTTCTTCACAGGTACGGTAGTACATCAGAAGATATACATGCTGTACCACATCTGAAGAAGTGTGTTTATATGTACAAAAGCTCATGTTAAAATATAAACCAGTTAGTCTCAAAGGTGCTGCTATATTCCTTTTTCTCCTTTCCCCTACCTCCCTCCTTCCCTCCTTCTCTTCTTTATAAAGTACAACAGATACTACTTCACACCATTGTAATAAGGTTAATATATGAAGGAGAGTTTGTCTAACATTTTGAGCTTGTTGGAGGAAGGACAAGATATAAGTGTACCTAAAAATGAATTGATCTTGCCATGCATTCCTACTCATATGTAGCTCCCATCCCTTAGTGCTGTGCTATCATCATGTTTGTCCCTGGCTGGAGTTATAGATGGCCCATGTACTGCATGATGGGGCTGGCCATTCGGCTTGGTAATAGAGATGAGCACCGCCCCCTACAGTCGGTTACAACTAGACATTCATGTCAAGGGACTACCTTTACTTTTAAGGATTTATATCCCACCTTTTTCCCACAATGGGATTCAAGGTGAGTTACAATAATTTAAGTCAGATATAGAGATGAGTACATGTTATAGCCCTGACACTGGAACCCTTAATGAGAATTTCCTATTTTTGGAATGAAAGCAAAATCCAGCATTCCAACAAGAACAAAATATTTCTGGGAAGTTCACAAGTAGGACGTGAAGGCCACAGTTTCCCTTGCACCACTACTTTATTTGTCCTGAGCATTCAGTGCGCAGAGATATACTTCCTCTGAAAAAAGGAAGCTCCATTCCAACCAAACCTTTAGGAAATGCATACTGTAGATGTAATCTTTATTTATTATTTTATATTATTTATATCTCACCTTTCCCCTTGTATAGGATCCAATGCAGTTTACAAGAAGTCAAAAGCATGGTATAGCTAAAAAAATATTTGTATACAAGTGCTTTGTTTTGTTTTTAAATTAATCATTCAGTTAAAACACAAAGCTAAAACAATATATAATACAATTAAAATGTAAAAAAGAGAAATACACAACCCCTTTCTCCCACATGAATTATAACCAAAGGCCTGTTAGCTGAAGGAAAGGAGAGAGGGGACCTACCAATTCACTCATGGGAGGAAATTCCACAACCTGTAAGCAGCCACTGAGAGCTCTTTCTCCCATGTCCTCATCAAACATGTCTGTGATGATGGTGAGATTAAGAGAAAGCATTTCCTCAAAGGTCTTAAAATCCAGACAGAGTCATATAGGAATCCAACATAATCTTAGCCACCCCCACTCCCACTTTTAAATAAGCCATTTTATAGGTAGTTTTATTACCTGCCGTCTAGAAGCTACAGCACTGTTGATACCTTTGTTGGTTGGTTTGGTCTTGTTCGGGGGAGAAGAACCATTCTTCCATGTCTTGGACTTTTCTTTTGGGTCCGATGAGATGGGATTCAGGAACAATATCCTGGCAATCAACCCATAGAGTACAGTGGCTAATATCATTGGCATGACATAAAATATCCCAAAGTCCATCATGTAGATTGGGGAGTAGTAGCTTCTGGGCACTTTATACCCACAGGCCACTATGGTGGTCTCTTTGTAGACAATTGTGTTGAGATCTAGCAAGAAAAACCAGAGCATGCAGTAGACAGAAGTGAATGCCCAGACAAAGATGATGATCTTTTTGGCTCTAGAGAAAGTACATAAAAACTGGGCTTTGATAGGGTGGCAGATGGCTATGTATCTCTCAACAGTGAAGGCAGTAATTGAGCAAGAAGAAGCATTGATGCCGAGATACTGCAAGTAAGTAATGCAGAGGCATCCAAGATAGCCATACACCCAGGATCCATAAATGCTTTCAGTGATATTGGGAAGCCCAGCAGCCACCAACACCATGAGATCAGCGACTGCGAGGCTCACTAGGTAACAGTTAGTTGGGGTTCTCATGTGCTTTGTTCTGAGCACCACCATCACTACCATGATGTTGCCGACAATGCCTAATCCACAGATGAGGAGAACCAAAAGGATGGTGACCACTTGATATTCAGTGGTGGCCACCTCTTGGTTGGGCAGGAATTCTGTTTCATTTTGTCCATCAGTGGTACTGTTCTCCATCTTCACTTGCTTGTTTTGGTCTCTTAGCTGCTGGTCAACACATTTTCTCCTTGTTTCCCTAGGAAAAGGGAGATCACAATGAACCTAACAGAAGAGACTGTGATCCTGCATTATCTTCCTCTCTTACATGCATCAGTTCCCCTTCTTTCTTGTTGAGCCACCCACCTCTTTACACCTATAGAAATTCAGCTACCACACAAAAGGGTCTCTCTCTGATGTGTTGGCTTTTACAAAAAATATTTTTGAGCAATTGTACTAGAACACAATTCAGACACTGGCAATTATAGGACAGAATATTTTCCCCTTTGTTGAAAAGGCTACCTCAGAAGGAGAGAAATAGAGGGGAAGTAGCAGAGTTCTCTCTTCACACTGTTATTCAATGGTTGTTATAAATAAAAGGCTGGAGTTTTGTCAGAGCTGAAATTTCCAAGGGGGTAGTTACATTAATCTGTTGCAGCAAAGATAAAGATTTTTGGAGCACCTACAAGTTGGCAACAGCTTTCCACCAATAGATGCCTTCAGCCAGGACACCTTAAGCTTTCCACAAAAGTTCATGCCAAATAAAAAAACATTATTATGGTGCCACAAGATTCTATCTGGTTTGTTTGTTTGTTTGTTTAATTGCTGAAGGTAGTCTAGAAGAAGGTTTCAAAAATCTGCTTCAGCAGATACCACAGTAGCACTAGAAGAAATGCCAGTATTTCTTCGTCTACCCACTTTCAGCAATTCTCAAAACTCTAATCTGTTTGGGGCTTAATATGGGGGAAGGGGAGAGATCAGATTGACTCAAGACTGTTGGCTTAAAGCACCCTTTGTAGCAGGCAATTTCAAAAAGTCATGCTGGTGGAAGGGGTACAAAGAAAGGAAAGTTTGCCAAGATAATTAGAGTTATGATCCTTTTTCAGTGCTTTATCATCTCCCACTGGTAGTCATTAAAACTGGCATACATTGATCAATCCTGCTCAGATGGGGGATTCAACCAGTGCAGGAGCAGAGGAAATACATGTGTTTAGAGCAGAGGGAGTGAGGGAGAATGAAATGGAAATTAGAAAGCCTGTTTCATTCCCCATTTCTGTCCTTGTATAAAATATGAAATATAGAACTTACCTTCAGATTTGTAGAGTTTTCAGAGCTGGTCATGTTCAGTCTGAGTTGACGGCATGAACTCAGTCCCACCTTGATGCAATCAGAGAATACCTCCAAGTGTTTCCCTTCACTCCAAAAACATGCTGCAGTGATTCTCACACTGGCTGTCTTAAGCGTTTCACAGTAGTGCCAGCATCCTCTAAGCCCTCCAAGGGAGGAAAGCAATCAACTCAAAGCAACCCAATTGTCAAATCAGATCTTCAAGAAAATATGGGCAACATGCTCATTAATTCATATACTCCTGCTTTTCCCAGGGAGGAAAAACAGAACCTCCTTTTGAGAAGTCAGTTTTAATTCATGATGACTCTTTAAAATGCAACAGGAGAGTAACATGCAACAGAAGTAGTCTGTGTCAGTTCTTTTTCCGAGTGCAAGTGGGAAACTCAGACAGTGATGTGCTACCCATGCTCCTATATACTTCAAATGGGTATGTGATCTCTTTCTCTCCCTCTCTCCCTCTCCCACCTTGCATTTCCTACTATGAATTTCCACATTTGCAGTGAGAAAGAGGAGGGAGCTAGCCTGCCTGCAGATGATTTTTCTTCTGTTTTTTTCAGTGTTGGGTTCAAGAGTAATAGATATCTATACAGATTATATGGATACAATATTATTTTCAAATTCCATTTTTTTGTTAGCACTCCCAAGGCAAAGAGGACATCCCTTTAACAATCCAGTTTTCTCTTTCCTTTCCTTTCCTTTCCTTTCCTTTCCTTTCCTTTCCTTTTTTTGACACATCAAAGCATCTCACAATAAGAGCTTGTGTGACTGGAGAAAAGGGAAATTGAATTTCCTAACTGGGCTTATGTTTTTAAATTATTGGTAAAATAAACACATTTTAAGCAAGGATTTTTGAAGGCAGGGCATGTGTTGTGCTTTTTGATTCAGATGCTAATATTTTAAAACAGCAAAAAAAATTTATTTTTTTTTTGAGAAAGATTAATCACATATGCCAGTTAACTTTCTGGCTGCAACATCTTCTGTAAGGGTGACCACACACCCACAGTAGTATTATAGTAATTAAGACACAAAGTTACCAATACATGGGTCATTGTGGCTGAGTCACAAGGAGTACCAGCCAAAGGTACTCCTTGACAATGCAGAAGTTTAGACCTCAGATGATACCAGATTCGGAAACATCTAGACTATTTACTTCCTCCTTCAGATCTGGTTTGATCTTGGAAGCTAAGCAGGATCAGCCCTATTTAATATTTGGATGGGTGATCACCAACAGTTAAAGTGGAATCATAGCTCTAGAATTGTGTGGTATGAAAGGTCTCAGATCCCCTAATGATTTTTCATAGGGCTTCAGACAGAATAGATGGTAAATAACAGTGGAGACAAAAATACTATGTAGCACACCATGACACAACTTCCTGTGGACTAACATATTTTCTTCCAATGCTCTTCTTTGAAATGGCCTGCAAATAGGAGGGGATCCTTTGCAACCCAGGTCTCCCATTCCTACACCACACAGTTGGCTCAGGAGGAAATAAAAGCTGATAGTATCAAAAATCAAAATAGAAGAATCAGCACCAAATCAGCAAATAAAAGGTGGGCAACTAATCAGATTCTGGGGAAAATAATGTTGAATCACTCTTTACATGCAGAGAGTTACATGTGCATATAGAAAAGCCCACTACCTGAATTTTTGTTAGTGTTGAATTTTCTACAATTTCAGCTCACGAAGAAGGAACAGCAACTCCATGTAAATGTTGATTAAAGCATATTGTTCCCCAATGCCTGTTGTTTTATCTTTTTTGTCTTTGATGATACTGAAAGGTACTAAGATATTAAGTACAAGAGGATCACACAGTCATGGATGTGGCTACAGGGGGAGGTGGTGGATGAGGATTTTGTCTCTTAAAATAGGAATTCTCTCCCCACCTCCATAGTTTTTCTTCACTCCCCAAATTTGTAGCATTGCAATAGAGTTTAGGCATCCAAAGAAAAGGAACAGGCAAAGTGATTAAGGGATTACAAACAAAGCAAATAGAAGAGTTCTATGTTTGAACAACTTTCAGTATCTCCTTTGCAATACTAAAGGGCTGAAGGAAAATTTAATGGAGGAGCAGAATTCTCATTTGTAGGGGCAAAGTCCTACCTACCCACCATAGCTACACCCTTGGACATACTTGCCCCACTCTCCTGACTGAGGTCATTCATCCAAGAAACCAAGCCTGAACCTAGTCTGAAATGGGCAGAGTTTCTTCTCTGGATTCTTATTCCCAGGATCTCGCAGACAGCATGGGGGGATTCTGGAGCCAATAGTCCCTAAAAATGAATTTTTCCAAGTGTTGGAAATAGATTGAGATAATCATTGTCTTCCAGGTATGCCTAGAGCTTGTTCACTACACTTTCCTGAGCACCTTAACTGAATATTCACTACTGGGCAGGAGTTGTAATTGGCAACAAATAGCTTCCATTGTAATTCAGGCATTTAAATGAGCTATCCAAGGTACTGAACCATGAGCCCCAAATAAGTGTCCTTGAAATATTTAACAAGCTTTCCAAAGTGTTTAATCTATTTTGGACTAGATTCACCACCCCACTGATAATAAAAGTGGCACCCTTCCATATTTATATGGGCTTATTTGGGACTGGTTGCACAACTGCCTCTTTAGAGATGTTCGGCACTACTTACTTAGGGAAATATGCATCTTCCATATCTTTGTCAATCTTATTTCCTCCCAGCAAGTTCCTATCAGCCTAGAAAGAAAAGAATTACAGTGGACAAGTGATCAGTCAGTATGCCCCCCATATACCAGTTTAGATGGCACACTGGACTCCCCTAATTGTATCAACACCAAATTTGAGATCTAACACAATCCAATTAAAAGCAAGAGTGTTTCCAAATATACAAATTATGGGGCTTGAATCTGGGGACATTTTGCATAAAAATTACACACTCTAAACTGCATTGCAGTACTGAGCTAGGGATATTTCTTTCTTCAGTAGGCCCAGCACAAGCTTGTGGCTCTCCAGAGGTTGTTGGACAGCAGTTTCCATCAGTTGTAGTCAGAATTGGGACTAGTGGGAGACCATGGAGTTGTTCATGACTGGTCTGGCCACTGGCCCACCTGCATCTGGATCTAAATTCAGGATTCACTAGGGCAGTTACAAATGCATAACCACTATATAGTATCTCCAGGTCCAATCCCCCTCCCCACTTACCTGACCACAGCTGCTGCAGTCAATGCAGTCAATGGGAGTAGGTTCCCTGTTCATTTGGAAGCAGGTGATTGATGTTGCCACTCCCTTGAATATGAGTATGAACCACTCATGAATGCATAGCTCTAGGTTACACATTCATCACTGCTTTAGTAAGCTCTGATCTAAATTTCCAAGTAAATGTATAGATTATTGTGAAGCTGATGCTTTCAAAAAGATTGAGGAAGGATTGTGCTGTGCACATCACTGGTGCTACTATTATGGTGAGGAAATTTTTGTCCTTTTGAATTTTCAGACTACAATTCCCAGAATCCTCTACCATTGTACAATTCCGAGAATCCTCTACTGGGACATCTGTGAGCTGAAATCCAAAACATATAGAATACCAAAGCTTCCATAGCTCTGTCCTGTTGGGTTTATGCATCTTTCCTTTCCTCCTTTTTAGTGACATTCATGTACAAAAACCTGATCAAGACAGTAGGTTTTCGTTGTTGATAACTGCCCTCAAGTCAAACTTGAGTCATGACAACCCTATGGATGAGACATCTCCAAGTCCCTCTGTCCTCCATTGCTCTGCTTAATTCCTGCAAGTCCATACCCGTGACCTCCTTAATAGGGTCCATTCATATAGCATGTGGCCTTCCTCTCTTCCTCCCTCCCTCCACCTACCTTTCTTAACATTATTTTTTTCCCCAAAGAATCCTCCCTTCTCATGATGTGTCCAAAGTACAACAGTCTCAGTTTGGTCATCTTGTTCTGGCTTGATCTGCTCTAGGAAACACTTGTTTGTCCTTTTGGCTGTCCATAGGATCCTCAGCACTCTTCTCCAGCACCACATCTCAAATGCATTAATTTTCTTTCTATCACCTTTCTTAACTGTTCAGCTCTCACATCCGTACATGGTGGTAATAATAATAATAATAATAATAATAATAATAATAATAA
>CM034706.1:24928672-24938982 GCA_020142125.1 Phrynosoma platyrhinos
CCCCCCCCCCCGGACATTGGTAATGTATAAACACCATCATATCAACAGTTGTATCAGTTTATATATTTTAGTTTCTCTCACCAGTTATGCTTTTGGATTTTTTAATTTAGGGTTTATTTCACAAGACACAACTTATAGACCCTTTTTTCCCCTCTGTTTTGATAGACCTACTACAGAGAAATGATTGTCCACATATTTTTGCAATGGCAGAGTTGTGCATCTGAGTTGAACTTCAATCAGTACTTCCCAGAGTTTATATGCTGGTGGTGGGGACGTTTTTTTTTCTTTTTTCTTTTCCTGAAGGCAGCTTCAAAAAAGAAAAGCTATTTCAGTAGCAAGGGGAGGTTAGCTGCTTTGTAGGAATATAACATATTGTATTAGGTTAGTTGTTATTATTGTTAATGTTATTTGCCAGTGTGAAAACTGAAATAATAAACAGCTATAATTACCACAAGGCATTTGTGGAAAATTTTCAAGTTCTTCAGCTAGGATACAATTCAATTAATTACCTACACAATGGTTTGAAGAATAAATGCAACTTAACTCATTAGAACTTACTTCTGAAAAAATATAGATAATATTGTACATGGACAAGATTGTGGTCTCTTTGATTTCAGTGGGAGAGATATAAACATGTGCTTAATCCTCACTGAAATCAAGGGAAATTAAAAAATACTTAACTTGGGCTGGATCACAACCATGAAATATGGCTGGTTGTCTATCATTCTACTGAGGTTACAATATGCAGAATTAATATGCTAGTCATTTAACTCCACAGATGGACCTGGACTCTCTGCAATTTGTCAAGTTAAAGAACAGCATTTTGTTTTCTCCAAAAAAGGATACAAAGAGCCACCATCATTTCTACTTTTCTGTTTCTCCCATCTGTTTTAAAGCCATCAGTTTCAAATGAACTGCTTATTGCAGAATCTGAAAGCTGGTGATTTACCAGAACAGATGTCGTAAAGAGGATACTACCCTTGATATTTGCTCCTCACTTACAGGTCTTTATGGGCAGATTAGTGGCATCATTTCCATGTTGACAGCTTTTAATCATCCATATGCAAGGCACTTTGTCAACAACATGCTTAGCTCTACTATCTTCAGGCTTGACATCCCTTTCATGATTATTTAGAGGCCAAAATGTTGTTCTAAGAAACCTGGAAAAGATGTGGATGCAAATACTAGATGCAAACAAATAATTTACCTATATATAACTTCTTATTCTGTCATAACATCAAAAGAAGAGGCTAAGGATGAACTTTTGTATTCCCACTATTCTGCTGCTGACAGAGAGAGAGAGAGAGAGAGAGAGAGAGAGAGAGATACACACATACCACACTACATTATGGTGTAGTGGTTTGAGCATTGGACTATGACTCAGGAGACCAGGGTTCGAATCCCAGCTCAGCCATGTAAACCTACTGAGAAGCCTTGGGCAAGTCAGCCTCAAAGGAGGCAAAGGCTAACTCTCAGCCTCAAAGGAGGCAAAGTCTAACTTCCTCTAAAGAAACTTGGCAAGAAAACCCCATGATAGTGTCATTTTAGGGTCACCAAAAGTCAGAAATGTTTTGAAGACACAGAACAGCAACAATATCTATCTATCTATCTATCTATCTATCTATCTATCTATCTATCTATCTATCTGAGAATGATTACTCTGTAAGGAGTGGTAGGAAACTTGAGAACTATTTAAGTTTAACCCTCTTACAGGTTGGCCTAGGGTGGCCAGGGATGAAAAGTCTGACTTGATTACTCCTCACATGGAAAATCTTCCAAAAGGTTTTCCTTGATGCAAGCTGCAGGAAATTTCTTCTTTACCTTACTTGGTGGATTGCTCCTTGCTTTTTTGTTTTCATAAGAGAATTGCCATAAAACTTCCCTGTCAAAATGGCTTAAGAGAACTTTAGAATGTAACTGAAAATGCTAGTCATTACGCTGAAATTAAATTACATTTTGTTCCTACATATTGCAATACTTTTGAAATGCAACCTCATGGATCCTTTGTTCCCTCCCTAAATAACTAGTTACAGGTTGCTTCTTACTTCCAACATCTGACATAGACATTTTTGGCTATTTCCCTCTTGCCTCAAGGTATTTTCCTAACATTTAAGCCTTTCTGCATTTCAAAAAGCATGGAAGTTCCAAAGGAAAGAACACTTGGCTTTAATTATATTTGGAATTATACCCTCCAAAGGGAAGAAATTTGGAATACAGATCACTCACCCAACCACCATGCCCCCACTAACTTCAACCATATTTGTTTGTTTACACTGATTGGTTTTTTTGTCTTTGGGTTTTCCCCTGAGGAAGATACAGAGTAGGATGAGATGGTACACACCATTTCAGGCCATAGCTGTGTTTATAGAGATGGCCATTTTTAATGTTCCCCTTCATTTTTTTAAAAATGCCATCAATTTTACCTGCTGGTCAGAAGTGATATAATCAGTTGTAACACCTCAGTGTTATGCCATTCATTCTGATGTATGGGTTGCACAGACTATAATCTAAACAGATTATAATCCAAACCAGGGTCAGGGACAGTAGTTCTCATTGCTCTCTGAATGACTGGCTGCATTGCCAGCCCTGCCATTAGGCAGAGTGAGTTAGCAATTTCAAACAGCTGATGCTGAGCATCATGAAATGGCAACAAATGATCAGTTGTTTGTAGTGCTACTTTTGTATTTTTATTGCCAACTAAATGGTGCTTGTGGGATTTGCTGCCTGAATAATTTGCCCAGGTTTGGGTGCTGCTAGGCATCTAGAGCATGCCATTTGCTGCTCTGCTTCAGGCAGCAAAATATTCTGTGTGATTTTTGGCAAATGTAACAGAACCTCAGACCTTTTCATTTCAAGCCCGAAAAACAAATGAAAGTAGGAAGCAAACAAGCATTTACTAATCTTGACGTGCTTAATCGAACTGTACATAGTCTTATTTTCTCGGCACATTTCTCCCCAGAATTGGCACACGGTTGACAGACTCTGTTTCAGCTGTGTTTTCTGTGAAGTACAACAGCATTAAAATTACGATAAAAGCAAGAAGCCCACACTCAACAGCCTTTGGTTAACCTGCCTATTTTCTAAGTTGGAATGCATCTTCTTGCAATCTAGATAATGCCATTTAACATAGCTGAAAGACTTTGAATGAAATAGATGGTGGATTTATTGTGTTTTTGTATAGTGGTAAGAAAATCAAATCTGTTCCTTGCCATGCTCTATAATTTATTCAAAATATTTTTTCTCCCTTACCCATCTACTACAGCAACTTTCTCAGATAAAGAACCAAAAAGAAATTGTTACAGGGAATAATCTAAGAAATAAATGAATGGGAAGAAGGACAAATCATAGTAGATAAAATTAACTACTTGTTCAGGAATAGTTCATATTCTGAATTTTGTGGGTAGAGAAAGTGCTTCACCCCATACCTCAGATATCTGAAAGACAAACAATGGTATGTTTGATATTAAGGTCCCATCCCAAAGTTTCTTTCTTTCTTTCTTGAAGTAACTATAATGGATTTTGATGGAATTAACTTTCAGACCAACATGCATTTCACTAGAACCTTATGTTAATTCAGAGTAATGATTCACTTACTTTTGCCCTTTGCTGAGTTTTGGCTGGTGTGCCAGCTTTGCCCATTCTTGACCAAGTGGTTCATGCCTTAGTTACCTCTCAATTAGACTACTGTGTTGCACTCTACATGGGGCTGCCCTTGAAAAGTGTTCAGAAGCTGTGACTAGTTCAAAAGTTTGGTGTCAGATATTAATTTGGGAGACTATATAATATCAGTCTTGCAAGAACTGCTTTGGCTTCCAGTTTGCTTCTGAGCTCAGTTCAAGGTGTTGGTGTTGACTTACAAAGCCCCAAACAACTTGGGCTGGACCTGTTATGTGTCCCAACACCTTGTGAAGTTGGGTTGGTGGGTATATGTGACAGGGTTTTCTCTGTAGCAGCACTTCAACTGTAGAACTCTCTACTCAAGGAAGTTACGCTGGCCACATTTCCTTTTAAGTCTCTGGCAGGCAGCCAAAACAGTGCTGTTGTGCATGGCATTCAGTGTTTGAAATGACTGCTTTACCTGTTTCAGAACTGGATTCTAGTATTGTTTTTTAGACTGCTTTTAGGAATTTCTAAAGAGTATTTTAATGTTTTAAAATGTTTTTACCTTTCTATTGTTCTAATTAGTTTTTATTTGTTCATCAGGAATCCTTGTGGGCTGGGACATGATACAGAAATACAATCAATCAATCAATCAATCAATATTTTGGATGTGACGGTGATCTGGCTGTGACATTTGTCACCCCATTGATCACATAGATAGATAGATAGATAGATAGAATTGTATTTCAACAATGACTTTACTCCATGTAACCACAGAATCAAGCCATGCAGGGCTGGTAAGGGCAAAAAAATAATAATTGAGGGGTGCACCTTCCCTCCAGTGTTTCTTGTGGTCTCTCTTAGAATTCTCTCTTATGTAGTGCTTCAGTATTTGAATGTAACAGAAAGGAGTAGATGATGTTAACACCCATATAAAATGCATCCATTTCCAGCAGTGAGGAGTAGGAAAGAGATAAAACATTTGTATGAATCCATCCTTTTCTCCCCTTCAGAAATGTTCTGAGATCTTCTCTTTTAAGCCAACAGCAAAAAGCATTTCTCTGGGGCTCATAAAAGGCATTTTAGAATTCAAAGCTGTGTCTTCCCACAGCTCTCCATCAATCAAGATTTATACTGGGTTGGTGATCTTCTCAATGCTGCATAGACACATCCTATCTAATAACATTGCTGAGGAAAGACATTTTATCTGATGATGAATGTACACGGGAGAGGGAGCAAACTTTTTCCTCTGTCTGCCACTTTAGATCACTGGAAGCTATTTTTTTTTTATCAGATTTAGCTATTTGTCCAGCCAGGCCAGTCTTGCCAGGGACCTAGTCATCTGAGGCGGCTGCCTCACTCAGAGAGAAATCTTGTGCCATCCCATCTGTCATTGCTACTGCTATTCCCAATCACTTCCTTTCATAATTCCAAAAAGTCTTATTCTGGGTTGTTCTTCAAAGAGAGGCATGGTGAGTAGGGTGGACATAGAGATTGCCTTAGGTATACAAACTCTTTGGGAGAACAAATAGCAGTAGCAATAGCATTTACATTTCTATACATTTATAATGCTAAGCACTCTCTAAGTGGTTTACAATGTGTTAGCCAATTGCACCCAACAAACTGGGTACTCATTTTACTGACCTAGAAAAGGATGGAAGGCTGAGTCGACCTGGAGCCTGCTGGGGTCGAACTCACAATGTTGTGGCTGTGGTACTGGCATCTAAGCACTGCACCATCAGGGCTCCAAAACAGTGTGTCAGATGTCTTTGAGGAACCAGTCCAGAAAGCCCATTTGGTAGTTACCCAGGTTCTAAGGAATGCTTCAGTGAGAGATTAGTCAGCAAGTCTCTTTAGAGTGGTGCTGTGTCGCTCACCTCAGCAATTCCCACTTCTGGCACCTTGTCCCCTAAAGTAGTCTTCTCATGCTGCTTAATGGGAGGGCCTGAGTTTTGTCTACTTGGACTGGCAGTGGCTCTCTGGAGTATCAGTGGAAGCTTTCCCCCATAATCTGTTATCCGATCCTTCAGCAGCATCAGAAATGAGGTGAAGGACAAAATGGCAGCCCACCATTTCATATACAGAACCCTGACTGGAATGTCAAAAGAGAATGGAACAGCATGCCTCCACCACACTAGAAAGCTAGAAAGCTTAGGGTGATAGGACAGGATCTGAAGCATGAATAGCTCTGACCTCCAACAAAGAGGAATGGCTAAGACAAAGAAAACAGGCAAGAGATTGCTTTTGATGCTCCCAAAGCATTCCTTATCTGATGCAATTGTTTTCTTTTGCCCGATAGTAGGGCTTGTTCTGATGTCAGGTACAAAACTGTATGTATTCTATCACCAAGCTCTTGAATCACAGGTATGATTCAAAGTAGATGGGTAAAGAGGATCAGACGGAATATCTGCTCAAGTTGGTCTCACACCTTCCCTAAAATAAAATGGTAGGAAACAATGGTGAGAACAATGTATGAAACTGATTCATAAGTAGTATTGATTCAGTGAATGAACTCATGCCAGATGCTGGAGGCAATGCAATGAAACTGGTACATATGAGTTGGTATTAGAGATATAAATCTTCACTTACTTCATTTTGTACACATGAGAATGGAAAAAGTCACTCTGTGTGAAATTATGAGTGTCTCTGTGAATTTTTGACCTCTCTATATTTTGGCCTGTTTTGGTAAAAAAAATCATTTGGAAGTAAGACATTCCTTGTGCGCACACACATGCATATGCGCGCACACACACACAGGTTTTCACAAGAGCCATCACATTCAAGGTAAGATAGAAGACTGGGGAGGGGATGTAAAATGTAAAACAAAGTAATTTGTTTTTTCAAAGAGAGGGGGAAAGGAAGCAATGGTCTTTTTCTTCTGGAGAATGAAAGTTTTTGTGTAGTTGACAATTTATTTCAGTGGAGTACCTCAATGTCTTCTGATACTCTATTTCATCAAGGATGAGAATTTCCAAATATTCTTTGCATCCCTAGAGTACATTGTCCCATAATTCGATGATTATATTCTGACGTTTTTGTGAAGAGAAAAGGGTTGTAAATAAAACTGTACAGATATTTCTAGACCTGGAGATATCTGAAATAAAAATGCTAATGTATAAAAGTAGTTTTCTTCTGTCTGGCAGTGTGATTGTGGAGAACATTGACTTGGAAATATATTTAGAATCTGTTTTTTCTTCAGTGTTTTCATTTTGAATAAGATACAGGTTGAGCCTGTCTAATTTGGAATTCCAAAATCTGAAATACTCCAAAAAAAACAAAAACCTTTTTCACAGATGAGATATTAATATCTTTGTTTTCTGATGGTTCAGCGTACACAAACTTTGTTTCATGCAATATATATATATGCAAATACAGGTATTCTGAAATCCCCAAAAATCCAAAATTCAAAACACCTCTGGTCAAGATAATGATTTTCTATACCTTAGCACAATTATTAATTAAAATGGAGTCTGTAATCAAGAAACCAGAATAAATCAGAAGGACAGCTATGAAGGAACTAGACAAGATCATCAAGTGTAAAGATATATACTTAAATGCCAAAGTCAGGATTGTCCATGCCATCATATTTTTTCTGATTTCTAGGTATGGTTGTGAAGGCTGGATAGGGAAGAAAGCTGACAAGAAGAAAGGCAACTCAATTAAAAACACGATGCTGGAAGGGAGTTGTACAGATGCCATGGGTTGTTAAAAAGTCAAATATATGGATTCTAGAGCAAACCCAACATTTACTAAATGTTTAGTTTACCTTACTAAACTAAGGCTGTCAAAGTTTGGACAGACCATGAGATGATGTGACTCAATGAAAAAGACAATAATTCTAGGGAAGGAGGAAGGTAATAGGAAAAAAGGAAAAGCACAATACAGGTAGATTTATTGTGCCAAGGAAGCCATAGCTCTTAGTTTGTAAGACCTGAGCAGGGCAGTTGATAACTGGGGATCTTGGAGGATTCTCATTCATATCACTATACATCAAAGTTAACCTGATGGCAAACAACAAAAATAAACAGGCTATAGTCAATATACCAATGTAATTATTTTGGATAATGTGATCTCATATATTTATGTATTGTCATGTTATGATTTTACATAGCCCTGAAGAAGGCCTTAAGAATATACAATGGCTGAAAAGCACTGGGCTTTTTGTTAATAAAATAACTATCTTTTGAGTATCTAGAGATGTACAGTATATCCAATTCCTTTTGTATATTTCTTTGTCCCTGCCACATATATAATTGCCTCTAATATTCCTGGACTGAATGCATTTTAACCACCTATATATTATCTTTGTAATTTCTAACTCAGAAGACAGATATAATTATAGGCTTTTTAAAAACCCTCTTTCACCCTGTTTTTCACAGAACACTTCAACTTCACCAGATCTAAATCAGACAACTATAACCTCCATTTTCTAGATGACCAACAATAATGCAGATCTCTATGACAACAGAGACTTTGTGAAACAGTGTTTTAGGAGGCTAACTTTCCTGCTGAACTTTTTCTCCTTTTGAAAGGCTAATAATGGTTTTTTGAAAAATACCTCCCAATAAACTTAACAAAATCTTCCACACTTCCCTATAAAAAAGCTGAGATTTTCTCCATCCCTTAACTTCACATATGAAGTTGCACTAGTGAAATACCATGTTAATAAATCTTCAGGGACATGAAGTGGCAAATTTGTTTACTCTTTCTTTTACGTAAGATCAATATGTTCTCAGCCTGGATTGATGCACCATTCCTTTGGTATTTAAGCACATTACAATGGTGATAGCTATGCTCTTTATGTTGCTGCTCTGGAACTCATTCATCTTTTTAACAACCCACAGTTTCCATAAGATTCTCTTGCAGAAGTTAACTTTCTTCCTGTTAGCTTTATTTAAAGGTAAAGATATTCCCTGTTGATAAGGTTGTCAAGTTGTGTCCGAATACTGTCCAGTTTTTACAACCATGCATAGAAATCAGAAATACTATTACATGCATAATGTTGACTTGGGTATTCCTGGCAAAACTACATCTGAGTATTTCTTGCTTAAGAAAACTTTATGAAATTCATGGGGTCACAATAAGGTAATTGCCTCTCCAATACGAATTCTGCCCCACCACATGAAAATTTCCTTCAGTCCTTCCATTTCTACACCTAGAACTCTTCTGCTTGCTATGTCTTTTTGGTCACTGTGCCTGGCATTGTTCTTTGGATGACTAAATTATTTTTCTAAATGCTCAAATGAAATTTTAAATTACTGAAATGCTAGAAATGGGGACTGAAGGAGCATTTAAGGATGGCAGAATTCTTATTTGGGGCATAATATTTTCATTTCTTCCCCTCTCTATAGCTACATCTGTCCCTTCACTGAATTCATCCATCTGGAATTGTTCATGCATGTTGAAAGGACTCAGAAGAGCATATGTGGAGAAAGCTTTTGCTATTACTGCCAAATAATAATAATAATAATAATAATAAATTTTATTTATATCCCACCCCTCTGACAAGCAATCAAGGCAGCTCACAGCAATTTAAAAACATCATACAACTTTAAAATACAATGCCAAATTACACAACCCTCCCACCCCTTAAAAAAGAATTAAACAATTTTAGCATTAAAACAAAATGGCAATTTTGTAACTGTCAGTTTTCCCATTGGTCATGCTGTCATGGAATAATGGGAGTTGTAGTCCAGTACATTTGGAGGACAGCAGATTGGGGGCAGATAGTGGAAATTATGTTTAAATAAGGGCCGGACATGTGCCCAAAGCAGTTAAGATTTCTGCAGAGAATAAACGAAAGAAAAAAGAGGTTGCTATTTCTATCAAAAGATAGTGAAATAGTACATACTGTTGTAAGGTCCAGTACTTTCCTGCTTACTATAATGCATCATTTAAGTGGAACAATTCCAAGTAGTAATTTGTATAAAATGTCCATCTAGTGTCAGCAGATTTCGCTAGACAGTCATTTCCATGGCAAAACTTCCTTTGGGAAGTGCAATCTGTTGGAAAATTGGAAAGCTACTCAATTTTATGGCATAACTCTTGGAAAGGATGTGAGAAGGAGCTGATCTTGAAGAAATGGATTGGGTTGAATTGAGGGCAGCTATATCCACCAAGCACTGTTTATCAACTTTCATCTCTCTCTCTGTGTGTGAGTGTATGTATATATATATATATATATATATATATATATATATATATATATATATATATATATATATATATACCTCAGTTACCATATTCTTATGGGGGAAGGGGAAATGTCCATTTCCACCTCTTTACTAAGCAATAGGTGGTTGGGAATTTTCAAATTCACAGGTAAAGGTGTGCTTTTTCTGCAGAAATTGAGCAAGCATTTTTTATTTTATTTTTTTACACAAACTGATTGCTGCAGCTTTGTTGCCTGCATTTTTTTTTAAATTAGAAGTATTGGATGAGTTGTTTGTGTCTTTTTGATCAATAATCCTGTCCTATGCTTGCTGCAGAGGCGTGCTTTCTATAAGAAATTGGAAAGAAACTCGTTTTTCATAGAGAGCTCTTTTGTAAACTGTGGAGAGCCAAACCAACAAAAGCACTCATTCAGCTCTGTTGTAGGTAGTGAAAAACCTTGCAGCAGTTGCTGCTTTTGGAACAGGGTGTCAAGATACCATATTTTTTTTCATATAAGATGACTGGGCATATAAGACAACCCCCAACTTTTCCAGTTA
>CM034706.1:24966415-24981657 GCA_020142125.1 Phrynosoma platyrhinos
AGCGGGATGGTTTTGTTCTCAAATCATACAAAAAGCCCACATCCTTGGAAACAGGTAAAAATTCCCTGCAGAATCCTGTACTACTCCCCAAATACCTGCATTTTCATCTGCAGTCACTCTCAAAAGAGTGACCAGAAGGGGGATTTTGAGGAGGATTGCAGAAGAAAACAGGTATTTGAATTTGCCAGGGGTGAGGGAGGTTGGACCCTGGACCCTATTTTATTTATTTGTTTGTTTGTTTCATTTACATGCTGCCTTTCTCCCTGAAGGGACCTGAGGCTGCTCACAGATTTAAAAAAATAAAATAAAATAAAATTTAAAACAGTTAACATCATCTAAAAACAATACAAAATTACATTAAAATATAACAGAAGTTAAAAGGCTATGACAAATATACATGATCAATATAAAAACTGTCGTAGCATGCTTATGTTTTAAATGCTTGCTTAAATAAAAACATCTTAGCCTGCCATCGAAAGGCAATTGGGGGGGACAGTCTAGCCCCTCATGAAAGAGAATTCCAGAAGGTGGGAGCAGCCACTGAGAAGACTCTCTCTCATGTCCTCACAAAGCAAACCTGAAATGGTGGTGGGACTGAGAGAAAGCCTTCCCCTAACAATCTTAGTGTTTTGGCAGGTTCATATAGGGAGATATGGTTCGTCAAAGAATCTGGACCTAAGTTGTATAGGGCTTTATAGGTCATGACTTTGAATTGTGCCCAAAAACAAACTGGTAGCCAGTGAAGCTGTTCCAACAAGAGAATTATATGTTCCCTATAACTGGCTATGGTCAGCATTCTGGACACAGCATTTTGGACCCACTGAAGTTTCCCGACAGTTTCCAAAGGCAGTCCCATGTAAAGTGTATTACAGTAGTCCAAACAAGATGTATTCAAGGCATGTGTCGCCATAGCCAGTTCTTACACATTTACCCACACTGACCCAAAATGCTTCTCAGGGCTCAGCTATCTCAACTATATATTCACTTTCTGGAGGCCATTCCAGAGCATGGGAAAGTGGCTTTCTTAAAGATATTTCCCAGAATCCCACAGCCTGCATAACCATTGAAATTCTGGGAGTAATAGCCACATATGAACATTTATAGGTCTGGACCAGACACATAAAATCAACTGCTATTGTTTAGGGTTTTTTCCCCATCAGTAAGGTGAATACAGGTATTTAAGTCATAAAATGCCTTATTTATATTTGCCGTTTACCTTTACCTTGAGGAAACAGGAATACTAACATTTTGCAGGAACACAGAACATCCAGAATCTCATACTATGATTTTTGACCAGTTGTACCATCACCCTACACATGATCCAGAGATCACTGGCACAGGAGAGTTGATCAGTGGCCAGGAGGACAAAAGCTTCCAGGAAGAATTGTTGCCCTCCTATTTCTACAGTGAATATGCTGAAGGTCCAGGAGGGTACAGATCTTCCTAAAACTGCATCCAAATGGTGGCCAAAAGCTCCCCTTTCCATCACAGATTGGCCCCTGTACCAATGAGCTGCATTGCACTGTTAGTAATGTGTCTGGAAATGTGAGAGGTAGCAGTAGATCTTTCAAGGAGAGTAATCAAATTTACAAGGCAGAAGCTGAACAAAAACCAGTCCCACTGCCATTCATCCATTGTGTCTCACAGAAAAAAAAAACAAATAAGTGTATCCATCTTTATAAAACATATACAAAATGAGCTTTACTTACTAATTACTTGTTCATAATCATGATCTAATGGATGAGACCAAGGGAAGGGAAAATGACTGCAAGTTAAATTGATACAGAAAGGAATGGATGTAGTGAAGCAAAGAAAAAGGAGCTCTGCAAAGAAGCAAATTAGCCATTGCTGGGAATAGGCATGCAAAGATTGCTGACTCTTAACACAATGGCTATACATAATACAGAAGCTAGAGCTATGTTGAACTGTGTTCGAGGAGAAAGGTAGAATATAAATTAATTAAATAAATGAAAAGTACATTACAATATTTTATTTTGCCAGCATCCAACAGATTCTTGGCCATCGTGTGACAATTATCAAGGCAAAATCTTCCATATGTTAAGTAATCTTAAGTAATTCTTAATGTACAGAATTTTAGCTGAAGAAGTCACATGAATTTCCTACTCTTCACGTACAAATCCCTCCATATCATTCAAGAGATGGAAAACAGAGTCTAAAGGCATTTCATATTTCTGATTTTTGTTATGGTATTATTTTAGATTATTACATTATCTTATGAACAAAAACCTGAGTTACTTTACTTTACCTGAATGGGAGAGCTAGCAGAGGAGACAATCTTCACTTTGTTGGCCCTACTGTTGCCAAATCAAACTTCTTTCAAAAAAAGACATTAAAGAAATTCACTTCCCATCATTATTAATTATATTTTACCTTGTTAATAGAAATGCAGTGGAAGGGCATTGGAAATGCATTTCTTGTGAGTGCCCATTAACTAAATACATCCAGCACATCACCTTTATCTAATTTTGCATCATGACATCATCCTTTCATAGACTATTAATGTATAAATATACACAGTGGAAGGGCATTGGAAATGTATTTAAATGCATGAGAAGTTTTACTGAACAATTTTTGCATAACTCACAGATTACAGCATGACTCACAAGCTATTCATCCTGTCGTCAATTGCTGGCACATTACAATATGTGAATATTTCGCCCAGAGGATACTCAAATGGGACTTAAGGTAAGGAGATAAAAAAGCAAATTTTGGCTTTGTTGGACTCTTTCCAAAGATCTTACACTTGGGCAGAGCTGGGAAAAGTTATTTTTTTGGACTACAGTTTCCAGAATCACTCAGCTTGCATGGCCAGTCGCTTGTGAAGGGAACTCTCCAGTTACAACCCTCTAGAAAGAGCTTGTACTTCTCACAGCACCTCCACTGATCTATTTCTCCAGGAAACTGTGTGCCCCCAAAATATGCACCTAATGTATTTAGCATAATTTGGCATTCACCAACCATGATAGTACTCCCACCAAGATTTCACAAATGAAAACCGGGGCACATGTGGTCTAGTAACAAGCAGTCAAAATAGCAAAAGTTATTAATTAGGAAGAGCATTCAAGCCAGGAAACATTGCAACAATTTACTTTATGCAGAGTCTAGAAGAAAGGACAAGATTCTGCCCCTTGAACAATATCACATAACAAGACCAGTAATGAGTGCCTCATTAATGTAAATATAAGCCATATATACAGAGGACAAATGCATCAACATATAAGAGAATGTGGAAAAATTACTTTTTGGACCACAACTCCAAGAACTGGGAAATACTGGGAGTTGGGGTCCCAAAATAAAATTTTAAACCTCTGGAATGGACTTTGGAGAGCACATCCATAACAAATAACTAACAAGTTGTGCCTCAAGAGGAATTTAGGGGGAAGATGAGATATACATTTTAGAAAACAATGATAATACTTTCCCCATCACGAACAAACATAATCATCTTTAAAAAGCCAATAAACTATTTTCTTTCATCCTGATGTACTGAAAAGAGAGCTGGGACATTCTGGGTGCTGTAGTCAGAGGACAGTAACTTTTTCAAATTCTGTTCAACAATATATGTTTAAAATGGTACTATATATATATATATATATATATATATATATATATATATATATATATATAGTTCAATTGTAGGGGGACTAAACTGAATAATAAAATATGCTTATGAATGTAATGGAGCACTATTCATTCCTTACAGTTGCTTATGTTAATTGGAATGTAGCTCTCCATATTCAAAGAAACCTGCCACCCTCCACCTTCCACTGGGAATGGCACTACTGTAAAATAGAAATGCCTTGGGTAATAACATTATATAGATTAGGGACAGGCACATGGTAGAGCTGGATTTGATTTAGCATAAGAATCCTAAGAGATTTGGAATAGACGAAAAAAGTTTCTGACACTGATTTTTTTTAACAATTACAACATTTTTTAAAAAATGATTCCTTCCCCCACTTCTCAGTTAGGCCACTGAAACCAATACAGCTTGATGGAAAAATAGACGATATCCTTAGCATGTATTTAAAAGAGTTGTTCCTGCAAGTGGTGAAAGACATCTGTAATAGTGTGCAGTTGTCCTCCACAGCTGCATTTCTTGCATTTGACATGCTCTGTTTTGCGACTGGTCATTGGAAAGTAAATGTGAACTTAATAATAATAATAATAATAATAATAATAATAATAATAATAATAATAATAATAATATTTATTTGTATCCCGCCCATTGGTAATCCAATCCGGGTTTTGCAAGTCTGATTGCTGAAGAATTTATCTTTGATGAAGCTGTATTGAGAGAAGGGAAATACGCTAATCACAAAGAATATACATTACCCTTAATGTTAAGTGTTCTCCTCAATTTTGGTGATGTACCTCTACTGGATGCCAGTAGAATCAGATGAAGTTGTTTGATCTCCCCCTCTCCTGCAAAATTCTAGCTGCCTATTCCTTACTGTCTAGTTAATGGTTGTGAAGAAGAGGGAAATTCTGCAGGCATTGTTATCACACAAACAAATAACAAGCACCACCTGCTGATATCCCTTCTTCTTAAAAATTAGTACAAGTACAAGAGTCTTCTCCAGATTTCAATCTGGCAACCCTCCTGGTATTTGGAGTGAATAGGATGTCTTCCAAGATATAGCTAGTTGACTGTGACTGGACTATTGGCCCAGAATACTCCCATCTGGACTATCTATATATGTGTTGTTTCCCTAATACTGACCTGGTGATTGTTACTGGTTGTGTGATAAGCAATGCCTGCAGAATTTCTTTCCTTTACACAACCATTAAAGGTAGAGGAGCTATCCCCATTTTTCAGTCTGGCAACCTTAGTAGATAGCATGGTAAGGTCATGGAGGCAAAAGGCAAAGGAGGGGAAGGCAAAGCAAATAGAAAACAAGGAGAGTTACATAAAGAAAACAAAATACAGTGTCAGACCTAGCATTTACAAGGTCCAAGGTCAAGTGCTAATAAATAATCAAAACAAGAGGCATGATTTGCAAAGATTACAGCTAACAAAGTCCAGCTATAGACATTGTCCTCCACAGTGGTGGCTAGTGGCTTTCAGGTCAATGGGGCAGTGAATCCATGCTAAGTTTTGATTTAAACTTTACCAAAGATGCTTCAGCACCTTGGATAGATAAAACACAGAGCAGATTCACCACTGAACTGACATGATAACTATCAAACATTACTGAACCAAAACTGAAGTTGGTGTGGCTAATCAATACCAGAACTCTGCAGCAAACCCTCCAGTATGAAGATTCCCTGAGATAAGGATCCTTCTCTTAAGGAGATCTCTTACTGCAGAAAAACCCACTGGTTCTGAAAAGATCTCTCCTGGAACCAACCACTCCTCCCCATATCCTCAGGCTCAGCCCATGCCTTCATTCATCATCAGTCCTCCAACCTGAGAGGAGTTCCAGTCTCCTTATCTGATGTTGGGACTATTTAGGGATGTACCCTGAAGGGGCTGGGACTACACAGACAGTGAGCTTCACTCTTTCCTCATGCTTGGAGTGGTTGAACTTCTCTTTCCTGGAAGAGGCCTCTAACAGGGGCATGACAAAGAATGAAGGTAGGCAATGATGATGGGAGCTGCACCAGTGGTAGTGACTGAGGTACAAGCACATTTTTGGGTTGTTGTTTTTTAAGGTTTTTTTGCCACCAAGGTTTTTTTAGCACCCTTCTGAACAAAGACATCACTTTTGCCATCTAAGACTTCTCTTGCCATTTGTGTTTTAAAGTCAAATTTTCATCCACACCTCTGTGAATTCTCTTTGTTGCTCACTGTTGCAGTTCAAGACAAGGAGTGTTTCAATTAAATGCTTTGCAGGGAAAGGTGCTTTTCTTTCTTTTCTGTATGAGGTTCCTGCATGTATATGCTGTAGCAGTGAATTTACATTCATAGTTCTGTATTGTGTATCTCTGTAAAGAAAAGAATGTTATGAGTTCATAGATTTTAATTAGTTTTCAAAAAAAAAATCTAGGGAACACTCATTTGACATTCTAAGCAACCTTGACAAGACCTCCAAAAAGCTAATCAATCAAAATTCTCTCCTCCTATGAATATGGATAATGTTTCGAAAGCAATGAGATAAAGGGCAGGTGCTTTGAATGTTAAGGAAAAGGAGGCCCAACTACAGTTGTTATCACCATCCCCACAAGGAGTTTGGAGGAGCTAGGTTAGGTAGATGGGATAATTAATTGTTAGGGGACACCTGCACTGGAGTAGGGGGAACTAGGACCTAAATCCAATGTCATGTCTGCAGTCAAGAATTTTGGTCCCATCAACCTGAAGGGCCTATCCAGCACTGAAAACCTGCTGGGGAATTTCCCAGCCCTCCAGAGAAAGGTTTTACATGTTTTATGGAGCAGGTGGAAATGTAGAAGGAGTGCCCCCCTTCCATTTGCATTCATGGGCATTACTTCTATGAGACAAATTATCACATTAGATTGTGGTGTTGGGCATTCAAAAGTACTCTATGGAACTTAAATGTCCTTGATTGCTTATGGTTGTGTGCAGCATGGTTTCAATTTTTATTGCATTTTAATTTAGAATTTTTTACACATATATGACATTTTTCTTCCACCCTCACTCCAAGGAATGGAAATCCAAGAAGAAAACTAACATTTGAAATGTGATGCTAGAGGACTATGGATAACATGGATGGCTAAAAAGACAAGTAAATGGGCCCTAGAGCAAATCAGGCCTGAATTCTCACTAAAAACCAAAATGACTAAACTGAGGCGTTTGTATTTTAAACATATCATGCAATAATATAATTCATCGGAAAAATGATGATAATGCTTGGTAAAGTGGAAGGCAGTAGGAAAAAGGGAAGATGGATGAATTCAATTCAGGTGGATGAATTCAATTAAAGAAGCCACAGCCCTGAATTTACAAGATCTGAGCAAGGAAGTTGATAAACTACAGGTCTTTGTGGCTGCTCATTCATAGGGTCACCATAAGTTGAAGTTGACTTGATGCCAAATAATAACAAGAAGAAGAATTTCCTCCAAGAAGTGCAAGTTGCATACAAGGCTGAGAGGTGGTAATAGGTTCTATGAACTGCATGGCTAAGGGAATTTTGAGCCCTCATCTCTCTGGTCCTGTTATAACTATCCTACCCTATCCTTCCCTTTTCTATCCTACCCAACCCAACCCTATTTTATATACTATTTGATATTATTTTCTTTAGTGTGAAAGAACCAATTGTGGATCTTAGCTGGAGAGACAGGAGTGGAAATACTTTGTCAACAGGGGAAAATGTAAAGTACTACATTTAGGCAAAAAAATTAAAATGAATGAAATGCACAGATATAGGATGGGTGACACCTGGCTTAAAAGCAGTGCATATGAAAAAGATCTAGGTGTTTTAGTACAACACAAGCTAAACATAAGTCAACAGTGTGATGTGGCAGCCAAAAAATGCTGATTCAGTTCTAGGTTGCATCAATCAGACCATAGTGTCCAGATCAAGGGAAACAGTAGTGCCGTTCTATTCTCATTTTGTCAGACATCAGCTGGAATACTATGTCCAGTTCTGGGCACCACAGTTCAAGAAGGATATTGACAAAGTGGAACATGCCCAGAGAAGGGTAACCAAGATGGTAAAAGATCTCAAAAACATACACTATGAGGAATAACTTAAGAAGCTGAGTAAATTTAGCTTGGAGAAGACAGAGATGATATGGTAGTTATATTTAAATACCTGAAGGAATCTTATGTAGAAAATGGAGCAAGCTTATTTTCTGCTGCTCCAGAAACTAGAACATGAACCAACTGATTCAAATAACAAAAAAGAGATTTTACCAAAACATTAAGATGGATGTCTTGATTGTAAGAACTGTTTGACAGTGGAAAGACTGCCCCAGGCTGTGGGAGGGAAGGATTGGACTCTTCTTCTTTGAATGGATGTCTCTCAGGAATGTTTTAGCTGTATATTACCGAAGTGCAGAGGGTTGGACTACATGGTCCTTATGGTCCCTTTCACCTCTAAGATTCCATGATTCTATGATTCTATAAATAAGAAAGGTCTCTTGCATGCATGGAAACAGGCTGCTGTTTTGTTTCATTATGATTTACTGTGATCATAATCATGATGGTGGTGGTAACACAACAAGGGTTATGAACATGTTCATGTGATTCATTTCTTTCAACCAAGTAAAAATGGGACATGTAAGAACTTAGCAAGAAATTTTTAAAAAGCAATTTATAGGAATTTTCTATAGATCAACCTTCCTGAACAAAGAAGTAATAAAGAGACTCTTTAAAGAAGAAGTTAATGTCTTTCATGACTGTTTCTAAGCTAAACACATTCAAGGCCTCTGGCAAAACCTGATCTCATGCATCATTGGCTAGAAGAACCTGTTGATTTTATCCATCAAGTTGCATCCAAAGATGAATTATTCTGACACTTGATTATGAGATTGTTATTTTTTGCCTAAAGGGGTGTGAATAACCTTAGACAAAAGATATCTTTGATCTACAATTGACAATTTTCCTCTAAAATTGTCTTATATTGCTCTTCTTTTTCTCTCTTCTTTAATAGTAGAGGTAGTTCTTCTGTTTTTCCATTTAGAACTCCTGATTGTCATGACGTCACCTCTTTTTCATTTCTTTTCAGATCCTATTACATTGAAGGGTATATGCCAAGTTCACCTAAAAACTGGTGCTGCTATAGATATCCCAGGCATAGCAGCACCTAGCTATTCTTTCATATCTGTGAAGCATTTGAAGATTTGTCCTTGCCAGTCAATACTGGTGCCCCACGATTGATTGCTCAATCATGAATCATATCAACAGAGTGCGTGGATGGAGGAAGCTTTGGTGTTCTGAGTGTCTTTGTATGGTTACTCAGATCTATCCTATGTTTCCCATGGCAAGCATAGGATTCAAGAAGAGAAGAATGGAGGAGAAAGAAGAAGCTTAAAAGACTGCAGGAAAAGAACATAAGGAGCACCTCAGGAGACTTAGCTGTTCTTAAGACAGATGAGGTTCAGATAACATTCAGTGACAATAGGTGAGTGGGTCAGCTGTAAGTCAAACTCACAGAGCCCAGCTAGCCAATGCTAAAGCTCTCTGGTCCGTTCTGATGATATACAGGACTGAACCTTCCAATAGGAAGTTGTAGAATGTGCCACAAAAGTCACCTACTACACATCAGGGAAGCTGAGTTCCCAGCCCTTATGACTACTCTGACAGAGTGCAGAGGATACCTTCCTGATGAAAGCTCAGATGCCATAATAATAATAATAATAATAATAATAATAATAATAATAATAATAATAATAATAATAATAATAATAATACAGTTGTTTATTATTATTATTATTATTATTATTATTATTATTATTATTATTATTATTATTATTATTATGTATCCCGCCTCTCCCTGTTGAGGATCGAGACAGGTAACAGCAAAAATTAAAACAAATACAGAAATACATAACAAGAAACAATCCCCAACCCCCCTTCAACCCACCCGCCCTTCAATATAAAATCCCTATAACTAAAAAACAATTTAATAATTATAGTGAATGAGTGAATGATTTCAGCCAGAGAGAGCTCCTTCCCCTACAAAGCTCCTTACTCCCTACAGAGCCCTTTACCCAGCCATATGAGAAGCAGAAAAGAAATAAATTTTGTAAAAGCATGAGGTTTGCAAAAGAGGAGAACAGTGAAATTCTATGCATTTAGTCAAATTAGATGTTTTCATTCCACTAATGTAATTTCCTCAGATATGTGTGTCTTACTAATCAGATGTGCCAATTAAATCCATGGAGTTTATTACATAAGCCCTGTTCTTGCCTTAAGAAAAAAGCCAGATACATACTGGTTTGGTAGCATTCCTTATTGCACAACCCCACCATTAATGCTACAGGGCCATGACATAGACTCTCTTTCCCAGACTCCTCCTGAACCCTGCCTCCCTTCCCAGCATGCATTTGACCATCATGCCTATCAGGTTTTGTTGGTGGTGGTTTTTTTAAAACTGATTTTAGCACAGTGTGGAGTAGTGGTTTGAGTGTTGGACTGCAACTTTGGAGGTCAGGTTTGATTCTCAGCTTAGCCATGAAACCCACTGGGTGACCTTGGACAAGTCACATACTCTTAGCTTCAGGTAAAGGCAAACCTCCTCTGAACAAATCTGCCAAGAAAATCCCATGACAGGTTCACCTTAAAGTCGCCATAAGTCAGAAATGACTTCAAAGCACATAACCACTACAAGAGAGAAAAAAGTGAAGAACCCTCCTCCCCAGCCTGCTTGAAGATAATGGTGGGAAGTGGAGTGGGGGACAGGAGAAGGCACTGAGACCATGTAACTGCCCAATGTTGGTGTGAAGTCAAAGGTTTTCATGGCTGGTTTTTTGTGGGTTTTTCAGGCTGTGTGGCCATGTTCTAGAAGAGTTTCTTTCTGACATTTCACCAGCATCTGTGGCTGGCATCTTCAGAAAATGCCCAGTGCTGGGTCTGCAGCTGGAGACATTATCACACAGTAGAGCTAATGGAATGCATGAACAATTGGGAGTCTATTCACCGGACTTCTCTGTGAATGAAGAAGTGCACCCTAAACATGCTTCAGAGAAGCAGCAACCACACTTTGGAGATGACATCATGGGATGAATATTTCCAATGGTGCTTTTTTATGCTTTAATCATGTTTTAAAAGCTGTGTGTGATAAAGTCCCTTACTTACTTTCTAATAACCAATCACAAAATAATATTCTAAACACAAGATACATAGATGAGGAATATCACATACAGTGGGCCCTTGATATCCGCTGGGGTTTGGTTCCAGGACCCACACTGGATATCAAAATCTGTGGATGCTCAAGTCCCATTACATACAGTGGCATAGAAAAAAAGGCAAAAAACAAGGTTCACTTTTTGCAATTATATATGTTAAAAATATTTTCAAGCTGTGGATGGTTGAATCCATGGATAAGGAATCCATGGATACAGAGGGCCGACTGTACTATGACAAAGATCTTTCACCATTTGAGGGAGCACCTCTGCAAGAAATATGCTAAATGTATTGTCTTGTTTGACTCTTACTCGCAGGTAAGTGTGCATGGAATTGCAGACAATATTCTTAAGTTGAATATGTTTAGGTTACATAACAAATATAATCTTCTGAATTTGGCATTTCTTTTTGCATAATTACACATAGCATTGCCTGTGAGTCATTAGTTCACACAATTATTTGGTTCCTAGATGCAGGACCAAATTACACACATCGGGAATAGAAGGATCTTTGTCTAGATTTGTTAATTCAAAATTTTAATTACCAAAACTGTATCCAGTAAAATTTACTTTCATACTGTAAGCAATGATGTTACAAAGAAAGTTTCAGATATGACATAAGCCAAGGTTAACACACATATAAGAAAACACATCTTCCCCACCCCCAGGATTTTCAGACCAATGTATTGCTATAAACGAGCATTGTCTATGTTCATATCCTTTAAATTGGTACTCCTTTTGAGATGCAGATAAAATGTATTGGTTGCTGTATATATGTCATGGTTGCCATGCCTTTCAGAGCTGAACTGCACTTGGTGTGTCCTCCAGGATACTACAAATGACATACATAATTAATAAAGCATAAGAATAGTGCTTCACATTTTATTGCTTCCGCTGGGCAATCTGCAGGAGGCTGGTGCTCTGAAAATAAATATTGTTCATTACCTCAGTTCTTTTCATAGTGAATTTGCCTTCATTAAAATCATGAAACTGGTTATTTATGGGTTTTAAGGACCTCTTCTGATGAAGCTAAGTAGCCCTGCAAGGGAGTCTACCTATAAATCAGAAAGAACTTTTTTCCAGTTTCAAAAGAAGAAGTTATTAAACAGCAGCTCACAACTTTGCTGGCTGGAGTCTCCTAAAAAGTAATGTTTCTAAGCTCTCAGCCGTTTTCCGGACAGACTGGAAGGCACACCCAGAGAGATGCTAAAACCTGGAGTCTAGCATCTTTCAAAGACATTGTTGACAGGGCCCAGGGAATGGTCTGGAAAGAAAAGACCGTGTGGTCCCTCTGAACCTAAGCAGGTGCATATCTAATGAGCAGTCCAGATGGGAGACCACTAGGATCTCCAAGTGAGAATGGAATCTACACATAGCCCAGAAGACCAAGGAGCAGTAGAAGGTTGCTTCCCACAAGCTGGTTCCATCCTCTGACTGAAAAACAAACAAACAAAAAAACAAAACAGGGAGATTACTTCACTTGTTTTCTGCTGGACATATTCTTTAAATAAAACCATTAATGTTGATTTGAATCTTGCAGTCTGGTAGATCTCAGTGGTATGGACTGGCAAACCAAGTCTTAGAAACAAGTGGGAGAAATATCATAGGGTCTAGTAATTCTAGTAATCTAGTAATCTACAGATCTAGTAATTCCAAAAAGCCAGAGGCCTAGTTTGAACATCTTCAGAATTCTTCTACAGTACACCATCCAGATGTTGCACTGCAGTGCACATCAGCCCTGGCTTGCATAGCCAACGATAACAGATAATGGGAGTTGCAGTCCAGAAACATAACATAATGGAATCATAGCATACTTTTTTTCTCTGATACAAAAAAAGGCTTTCATTTAGAGCAGTGGTTCTCAGTCTTTGCTCCTCCAGATTGGTTGGACTTGTGCTCCAAGATTCCATGACCTAGCCAAGCTGACTGGCTGTGTAAAACTGGACATACAGCTAACCTAGCCTAATTCAAGATAATTGCTGGTAGTGTTGCAGTGTAAGGGTATAATCCTTGCTAGGTTTACCCCTTCCTAGACTGAAAAAACAACTGGAGAGTTATCAAGCATGTGGCAGGTCATAATATAATGAGTCACATGGGTCTGCCAGACATCCATTCATTTCTATAATCAGCCAATTGACCTCTTTGGCCTTTTGAAAACTTTTATTCTTATTTTTATTATCCTTGTCATTCTGTATCAGCTTGTAATATCTGAGACAATTGAAACAATAAAAGTGGAAAACCACAATCAGAACAGCATGTGAAATCTGCGGCTTAAGCCATTTCATCATATGTTAAGAGGCCTAAGAAAATGTGAAAGGCCTCAAAATAAGATGCCAAGTAACCCTCACTGGTTAGAATATTATATTTTATGACCTAAATTTGAATGTTGACAAATCATTGCTCATGTAAATTCTATTGATTCAACAAATCTATCTACTCTTGTACAGACTAAAAATTTAATTTAATCTTATGTCAATTGGTTTAATCAGTCTCAAAAATGAATAAAAATATAAATATATTCCTTATGATTGTGCCATCTCAGTTTTTTCAGGGGAAATCATATATTAGCAGCTGGAAAATTAGCTTCTGTATGTTGTGTGTGAATCCAAGTTGTCTGTCAACTTACGTCAACCCCCTAAATTCCATTAGGTTTTTAAAGGCAAGAAATACTCAGGGGTGATTTTGACAGGTCCTTCCTCTGAAATACAGTCTACAACACCTGATATCCATTGATGGTCTCCTATTCATGTACTTAAATACAAATAATTAACTTTGCACTGCCCTCAGCTTCCAGAACTCTCTCACCTTGGCATGGGAGAAGCCCACCTGCAAGCCTGTGTTAAAATTCCTAGCAGGAACTATAAAATAACCTGAGGTATTAAAGCAACCAACATATGATTGACACTTGAAATCTGTAGTCAAGGTTCAACTGACATTTCTTCTCCCATGTCAGATCTTGCCACTTTAGTGACAGCAGATTTAGCTCATCCCTAAAACTAATAATGAAAAGAGATAATATTGTAGGATTAAATGCAATATGTTGGCTGTGGATGGCAGAATTCACAGAGACTGGAGGAGAAAAATGTTAGAAGAGTCAGTGAAACATGGTTTATGGAACTGCATGTGTTAAACAAAGCAATAAATCTCCACATAATATATATCAGAGGTTTTCTGCAGTGCAACCTTGCTATAGATCCATCTAATGCATAACTAAATTTAGACTCAGCAATAGTTAAGATTCTACTTAGGAAACTACTTAGCTAATGATTCTTCTCTTGAGGCTGGCTAGCCATGGAGCACAGAAGCAATTTTATAATAAGCTTAATGGCAAGGCTAAGAGCTCTTTGTTTGACTCATCTCTGACATGCTTTCTACAAAGAATAAGTCCTGATAGAACTATAGATATTAAACTTAACAGAATTATGCACATCTGTTATTACAAGCATCACTCTCTTTGCTCTTGGCACTGGGAGAATTAGTGATATGCAGCTTACTTTTGTCTCTTGCTCATTCACCCATCATCCACTTGCTACCATCACTTACCTACCCATCATCTACTGCTTTGCCCTCTGGAAGAATAGGATGCTTCTTTTCTTTTCACCACATTGGTGATCTGTATTGTTTACCTGAAAGTTTCAAGTGGCTTGCACACATTAAGAGACCCTGGGCTTTGTGGAAATATTAAGCTGTGTACAATACAACAATGCAGAGAAACTGCATGTGAAAATTCAAAGACAGAGCTGGAACTGAAGCATGTGTGAGTAATTGCAATATGTGAGGCAAATAGTTTAGAAAAAGCAAAATCTGAAACAAGATATTGCAGTGACTTCACATGCTAGCAGCAGTAGTCTGATTCAGGGTTCCTACTAGCCAGTGAAGCACTTCTCCAAGATACTATAAGCCTTCCCCAAGCCAGCATCTTCCATATATGTGTTGGATTACATCTCCCATCATCCCCAATAGGCACAAGCATAATTCAGGTACCTTGTCTGTGCCAGCTGAGGGTGATGAGAGTTGTAGTCTAATTTGGAAGGTGCCCCAGCCTGGGAAAGACAACTAGTGAATCTTCTTGGCTGAGGTACCCTGATTGTGGAATGCCCTCCCCTTGAAGGCCCAATTGGCATCTATGCTGCTTGTTTAAATGTTTTTATGGCTTTAATCTATGTAGTTGTTGTTTCCATGCCATCTGTCTATCTTTCTGTCTATCTTTCTGTCTATCTATCTGATATCTAGACTTTCTCCCAAAATGGGATTCAAGGTGGTTTATGCCCATTTCTAAGCACAGTAGAACTAAAACTATTTTAATGCAAAAGTTAAAATATTCAAAATAAATTTCTGTTTAAAATGCATGTTAAAAATATGAACTAAAGGCAATTTTAAAAATATATTTAAACCATAATAAAATAGAAATGCAACATCCCCATTAAATGCTTGATATGTACACGTATTTTCCAGCGTATAAGATGACTGGG
>CM034706.1:24981757-25007343 GCA_020142125.1 Phrynosoma platyrhinos
CACCACACCTTCTTCTTCCTCCTCTGCCACCCAGCATATAAGACAACCCTCGACTTTGGAGAAGATTTTCCTGGTTTAAAATACTGTAGTTACTTTTTTGGACTACAATTCCCAGAATCCCTCAGCCCAGCATGGCCAGCAGCCATGCTGATTTGAAGATTATAGCAGCTGCAGTCCAATTATTTTCCCCATGTTCTGTGTTTTATTCTTATCTTATATTTTCTCAAAAAAGCTCAAGGTGGCAGGGGAATATTCCCATTTTTTTCCCCCTTACAAGGAACTAATAGAGCAGGGCTGGGCAATTTGTAGCCATCCACATATTATTGGACCACAAATCCCATCAGCCATAGTTAGCATAGCCAGTGTTGAGGAATACTGGGACAGCAGTTCAGCCATACCTGGAGGGCTGCACTTTGCCCATTCATTCCATGGAGCAGGGATGGGAATGGCATGGCCCTTCAAATGTTATTGGACTGCAACTCCTAGCATCCCTAGCTGGTATAGCCAATGGTGAGGAATACTGAGAGGATCAAATGTTTCAGATGTGACCTCTGTAGGCTGAGATGGAGTCACTCACTATCTATGTACACCAACTTTGACAATTTTTTAATTATTTTTTTAAATATATACATACTCTTGTTACAAAAAAATAAGATTGACATAATTTCATTCTGCTGAAACACATTATTTAAGCAGCAAAGATGCTTAAACTAATAATTTAAAGAAAAACCTAAAACATTTCCTCATATGTATACTAGATATAAACATTTACTAATTACAAATAAAATTTTAATAACATAATTCCTTATTGTTTTCCCATTTCTTAAGAAATTGCTGTTCTGATTTACCATTGATCATCATTGTTAATTTGTCCATTGTCATTAATTCATTCACTTTTACTATCCGTTCTTTAAATATATATTCGTTTTGACTTTTCCAAGATTTTGCATATATTAAGTGGGCTGCTGTAGACTTATATAAAATCACTCCTATATCGTCTTTTTTCAATTTCATTTTTAACCCCTCGGTTATATTTAATAGAAATAAATTGGGGTTCATCTCAAAATGAATTTGAAAAAGCTCTTGCATTTTCATATGAACCTTTTTCCAAAACATAACTGCCTAACTTTGGAATAAGCCCCACTGAACTCAAATGAACTTACTTGTGAGTAAATACATATTGACAAGTGTTTGCACAATCAAGAGTTTATAAGTGAGTGGGCAAAAATAACCACAGTGCAAGCGATAAATAAATAAATATACAAGAGGCTTAAATGTCCAGCGTGGGTTATTACAAATAAGGAGTCTTTCTCCTGAATACTTTGAAAATGCCAAGGCTCTTATCTAGTAATTCACATTAAGTCATATAAAACCCCATTCTGTCACCTGCAATATATATTTTACGGAAGGCTCTGTATCCTTAGCTTGTCATGAACAGAAATCTTCACTTTCTTCTCTCACCCATAGTTTTATGTGTGCAGAGTTTTAGAAATACAGAAGCATCCATAACTAGCTTTTTGTTGTTGAAGATCAAGTGATAAAATATCAGCAGCTTTTAAAGGTATAACTTGATATTAAATTCTAGCCCTATTCAGGTGAAGATAATGAATGTTTGGAGAGGGAGACAACATGTCGAGAGCAATAAGAGGAGAGCCTTGAGCAGACATGCAGACTTTCCATTTAATCGGAAATCTGGATTAATGAAGGCTCCTGCTTTCATAGAGAAGCTCAGCGCAACGAGAAGGACCTCCAACTTTTTTTTAAAAAAAGTTTATAAGTACAGGTACATAGTCTGTTAAAAGCCATATAATAATTTATTTGTAGTATGGATACTTAACTTGGTAGTTGGAAAAGCTCTCATGGTAGCTTACATATTAGTATCAATTTTGTTGGTGTCACATGCACACACTTCAGTGGTTGTGCGAAAAAGGCCATTGTGCAAAGGATGCATTCAATTCATGGCTGCATCAGCAGTCACACAAAGTTAACCATTTCATACCCTAATGTTAGTCCTAACTAAAGGAGAGCCCTTGAGTCCACTGGACTGATCTCTGTATCGACACACTATTCAACAACTGATTGAATGAATCTATTCGGAGCTACTCTACCATTTCCCACTTTCCAAGTCTCCAGGGACACCCAAAGCCATCAAGACCCATTTTAAGCTTTTGAGATTATTTTTCACCACCAACATGATTCCATGCATCCTAAAGACATTCTCAACCCCCAACCTCCCCCCCCCCCACACACCCAGCAGTTTACTCTTTGGTGGGGCTGCCCTACCTCCTATCCCTGGGAAAATGGGCAAAACATGGCCCAAATAGTAACCAAGAATGATAGCATATCACTTCTGGTTCACTGGCAGAATGTGCAGGGGAAAACATTGGCCATGACCCACTGAATAGTTGACCACCCCACTGTAGAGACCAAAGGGACTCTCCTCCCTTCTTTGAGCTATGTAATGGACAGCCTTCTGGTTGTTATGCCACATGGAAGAAAATGGTGGCCAAACATTGGTCTGGTGATAAAGAGGGTGGGATCATTACTGACAAAGCTATCTACATCTTGTTTGCTAACTGACCTCCCTTCCCTTGCAAGGTCTATGTTATCTCTTGTATCCCTTTGCTCTATTTGGAAAGAGTGCTGAGGAATAAGTGGCCAGAATCCCACCAGCCCAAACATTAGGTGCAATTCTCCATCTTTGCCCTGAAATATTTATTTCAAGCTTCTTGTGAGCCCAGTATAGATCACTTCAGGCTCATAAAGCTGCACATGTGCCCCACATTTTTTTTTAAACTATGCTTTAAAGCTGGATTAAGAGGGGAGTGGCGAGAAACGGGGGGGGGGGGGGGGGGGGAGGAGAGAAGATGAAATTAAATTTGGGACCATTGTCAGCTTTTGAATTGGTGTGAAATTTAATTACCTCCTGATATAGTATACAGTTAAACCCCACTCTTCCAATACTGCATGGTGACTGCCAGCAAGTCCAGTTCACCATTAATTCCTAATTTTCTTTATAGCTGATGTGGATATGATTACTGGACTAGTGAGGACCAGGCAGTTAGTATGATGCCAACTGGTACAATGCAATTGGCAGTAGTGGCTTGGTGGCATCCATGTCATATTCTCTGGGTTTTTGTCTGAACTTTTAAAAAAGTATTGGGATTTTTTAAAGTGTAAATTCAAAGAAAGAAAAAATACTAAAGTAAAAATAAGGTGGGAAGGGAGAGTATAAGATACAAGTATGAGTGGGCATATGTATTTTTATAAGCTGAACATGCATCTTCTTCAAGCTGACATCTATAAGAAATGCCTTTATGTGTAGCTAAAACAGAAGGGATCATCGAATGATGGATGGGGGCTATTTCTTTTTCCAGTCTAAAAACACTAGTCTAGCTTGGACTTTAAAGGAGCCATGCTAGGTGATGAACCCCAACCCAAATTAGGTTCTTAACACCTTGGATAGTTTAAAGCGCCTTTAAAGTTCAGCCTATAACCCTGAGTGAATAATCTAAATTGACATGGAAACCACCAGCCATCACTGGCAATTGGTACAATGCAACACAGTTATCCCTCATCCTGAAGTATTGAGAGAGCGGCAACAGTTTTTGTAATGCTGTAATATCTATTCCTTTGTTCTAATGCATTGCGTCTTTTACTCCCTGCAGAGCTTGGTGGTGAAAAATGCTTTGAAAATGTTGCATCCTCTCATAAGAAAGTGAGAACCTGTGAAGCAATACCACAGTGATCAGAGCTTCAGTACTAATATCAGTGTGAGGCTGAGATGAATCTGTCAATTTTGTTTCCACCCAGGTTCAGATTCTAAAAGTCTTCCTCAGCCTGTTTATGAGGGATTATGCCAAGTTTTGAAATTTCTGATCAAAAACAAGCCAAACAAAATTCTCAGCCATCAGTACTGGCTAAATGCAATCATTCTTTCTGCTGTATTTATGAAACTATTTATTTATCAAATATTTATCCCTTGCCCCATACGCAAGATGGCATAGGATAAAATCCATTTAAACCAGAGGTAGGCAAAGTGAGGCCCATAGGCCATATGCAGTCTCCAATGCCAGTTTTGTGACACCCACCAGGGCTTCCCAAAGGTAAAAAAAGAGAGGGAAAATTATTTTTCTCAAACAACCAACATGTTCTCTAAAGACTTCTGGGGGGCATTTATACCTTATTCCCGACCACTACCACCATGGCCATTTTAGGTTCAAGGGAGGCCTTTTGGGAGAAAAGGAAGTGAATAGGAAGTAACTTCAAGTCCCATCCTGTTGTTCAAAAAAGATCTCTCCTGTGGCTATAATGGTCCAGGCTCCCTGAAGAAAACATGGCAGAAATGTCCCCATGCCCTATAGAGGATGTTCGGGAACATTCGGAGGGGAGAGATTTTTGCAGGATGTGTGTGTATGTGTGTGTGTGTGTCCTTCCAAAGTCTCCTGGAGGGAGCTAATGTGGCCCCCTAGCCTCCCACAGTTGCTGACCCCCAAAGTAAACAGTTTTAAACAATTTAAAACCCTGAAAATACTTTCAACAATCTAAAAGCATATTAAACATTTTGACAAGTGACAAGAAGATAGTTTACAATCAGCCAGAACTGTGTAAGGCAATTTATAGCCATGCATGCATGTGTTTCAACATCTGGATGGATATGCATGAACTAGAGCTTCTAATATAGGAAAGATGTGACGGAAATTGTAATACATCTCATGTGGAAGCATGAGATCCTTCTTGGGATATCTAGAGAGCAGGAGTTCTTAAGAAATATTCTGCAGAGACAAGAGCACATTAGTATGAGGTTAGGAATCTGGTAATATAAAATAAGCACAGTGAACCCATAGTGAAAGCAACCAATTCCATCCAGCATCCCCCCATTCTCTGTAATCAGGAGCATAATCTGTGGTTAATGGCCAGTCCTAGAGGTTATGCAGATGGTGAAAATACTCTGGGTTGAATCTTTGTTGTTCAGATGCATTTCAAATGCATCCAATTAAGATACCAAAACACACACATAACCCAGGATAATAAATGTCGGTGTTTCCCCCTGAATTTTTAAAAATATTTGCATCATCAGCAGTGTGAATAACCAATGAGAATAGTCCCAGGATAAACCAAGACAAAACTCTGCTTGCCTTGAACATGTTTTGAATATGTTTGCATTGTCAGTTCTGTGTTTACGTGAGTGCTGGCATGAGTGAGCACCGAACTCCCAGAGATGTGGATAGATGCGGTTCCATAGTGTGAATAACAAACCCAGAATGCATGAGTGAAATTATTGGCATAGTCAGATTAATGACCCCCTAGAACTACCCATGGCAACTTTTTGGTTATAATATTAGGCTTCCTAATGTCACTGGTACTGCTGTCCAAGAGAAGGATGGCACTCAGACAAGAAATGGCTGTAGAATGTATCCATGTAGTTGCTAGGCTCTGTTTTCTGCTCTCTCTTCCACCCATATTTTGCAAAACAACAAACTGAGGTTGCTATGAATACACAACGGGAGTTCAAGGGAAGAGCGTCAGCCCTTAGAAACATAAAAGAAACAGCTCAAAGCTGCCTATTTTGAAGCTAATGGTAAGAGGTAAGTTTCTCTTACGTGATCATTTAAAGTTTAAACTAATAGTTTATTTTCCTTTTGGAGGAAATCCTTTGAAACTACCTTCTGGACCAACAGTTATACACAAAGTTTAACAATTATGGAATCAGTACTATGGACAGCTACTTGATTACGTTACAAATTACAAATCCCAGCACTTACAGTGAAGCCATCATGATGGTTAAAATGGTATAAAACTAACAGTGCAGTTCAGATAAACCTCTTCTTTCTATTTGGCTAGAAAACCCAGAGCCCTTTCACACTACACTATAATAACACTCTAAATCCACTTTTACTACCATGGTTACAATCTATAGAATTCTGGGATTTATATTTTGGAGAGGCACTAGAACTCTCTGGCAGATAATTTTAAACATCTCTTGATACTACAAAACCCATTTTTCCAGTCAAATTAGGCCAGGTATTTCTTTTTTTAAAGAAAGAAAATGAACTAGATGTGACTTCCAGATCATTTTCTGTTCTGTTGTTTAAAAAAAAAGAGGGGGGACTCTCTTGACCCTAAAATTCCCTAGGAGGCCAAGAGTATGGCAAGAATGCACATGCAGCCCCTACAGAGCATTGAGGGGCATTTGTGAGCAAAATAAATAAATATATTTTTATTTATAGAGTGGAGCCAATTGTGAAGGATGCTAGAAGCTGTAATCTAAAGAGGTCCACAGTTAGTCACACATATACACACTTGATGGATTGTTGCTCTGATCCAGTTGGATTTGTCTTATGTTATCATGCAACATCCTGATAGCAAAATGTATTTTCCCATTGCTGAGTAAAGGGAAAGAGAAGCATTTTTGCCATGAATGTGTTGACAGTTCCAGTGAATGATGAGGCACACATTATTCCTCAGGTGGGTGGAGGAGATGAAATATCCACATAGTGTACATTTTCTTGAAGTATGACAAACAAGGGGAAAGTATGAACTCACTGGGGCTTCTGGAGATAAAGCCAAGCTGTTTTCCGCTTTATTCTCTTTTGATTTGTAAATCAATAGAACTGTCACTGTAAAGTACTTTGAACACTGCACCAATGAGACCTACTTATAGAGGAAGAAGTTATCCCAATATTTGTGTAAGGCTATGTGTACCAACATATGAGAGCCAATGTGGTGTAGTGGTCTGAGCATTGGGCTATGACTCTGGAGAACAGAGTTCACATCCCAACTCGGACATGGAAACCCACTGAGTGACCTTGGGCAAGTCACACTCTCTCTGCCTCAGAGGATGGCAGCAGCAAACCCCCTCTGAAGAAACCTGACAAGAAAACTCCATGCAAGGGTCACCTTAGGGTGGCCATAAGTCAATGACATGAAGGCACACAACAACAACATATGTGCCAACACTTCTCAAGCCCAAGAGATGTGTTCATAATAATAATAATAATAATAATAATATTTTCATACTCTGTACTGCACAACCTATCACATACCCATCAGGCAACACTTTAGGAGTTGGACCACAACTCAGATGGAAAAACACATCTTTCAGATGCAAAGGATGCCAAGTTCAATCATCAGCTAAGGCAGAGGTGGAAAAAGTGCATGCAACAGGGTATATGATCCCCAATATCCTAGTGTGACTCCTAGCATCCCATGACCCTGCTTCAAGGCTCCAAGTTCTTTTAGCATGAAAATAATCAATGCTATTTAGGATTCCCTGGACCTTAGCCTTTAAAAAGGTACAATTGAATTAGGCCAATCATTTCCTATTTCTTAAAAAAGCCCTGTTATTTAAGGCCTTCAAAATCCTTGTGAGGCTGACCTAGCTATCTGGCATGGGATGTTCCGCCTCAGAGCCATTGCTGTTTTCCTCTGTCTTCCACCCTTTGACTTTTGCCTTCGGGTGCAGTGTTGGATGCTATTCCTTTGTATTTAAATGATGGCCTAACTAGCTTCAGTATCTGAAATGGGGATGGTGGCACCATCTTCTCCTGCACCTCAGGCAGCAAAAGGTCTTGGACAGGCCCTGTTCTAAGCTATTCTTGGGCCTCCACCAGGAATCAGAATGCTTGAAAAGTTACACATGAAGGTATAGCTTAGTCAGCCATGAATCCCACTGGGTGACCTTGGGCAAGTCACATGCTCTCAGCCTCAGGGGAAGTCAATGGCAAACCTCCTCAAAACAAATCATGCCAAGAAAACCCTGTTATAGGTTCACCATAAGTCAGAAATGACTTGAAGGCACACTGCATGCATGCATGTATGGCAGCATCTCTTCAGGCAGGGAGATTCTTCCCATCATCTATTACAGGTTGCAGGGCTTTATTAGTGGTGGCACTCCAGTTAGGCAGCTCCCTTCCACCAGAGATCCAGTTGTCACACCAACTTTTGTTCTTCAAACATCTTTACGTGCACTCATATATCAACAAGCATTTGAGGAATAAGCAACTTTTTAATATGTCTTTCACTGTAGGTTGTTTGTATTGCTTTTTTTCTATTTTAGTAGATATTTTAATTAGTGATTCTAAATGACAATAATTTTCAATGTGAACTTTGTGCTTTTGATACCTATAATGTGTGATTTTATTGTTGTTGCTGTATGCCTTCAAGTCATTTCTGACTTATGGAGACCCTAAGGTGAACCTAGTATGGTTGTTGTTGTTGTTGTTGTTGGCAAGATTTATTCACAGGAGGTTTGCCATTGCCTTCCCCTGAGGCTGAGAGCATGAGCATGAGACTTGCCCAAGTGAGTTTCATTTCCAAATTGGGAATTGAACCCTTAACTGTGTACTTTTATGTAGATTGCTAGCTGTCCTGTACTCTTACAAGAAAGTTATTGTTGTGTCCCTTCAAGTTATTTCAGACTTCTGGCAAACCTAAACTGAAGTGTAGCATGTTTTTCCAGAAGGGGGTTTGCCACTGCCATTTTCCAAGGTTGAGAGAGTGTGGCATGCCCAAAGGTACCTTGTGTATTTCCATGGCAGAGCAGGATTCAAACCCTGGTCTCCAGAGTCATAATCTAACACTCAAAACCACTGCACCACTCTGGCATTACAAAAAAAAACAGGGTATATATTGAATAAATAATATTAAATAGTTGACAAGGATTGAAATTGGGATCTGCAGCACATAAAGTATGTGCATTTACTGCCAAGCTATTTAGCAGTCACATATGACACCAGCTCTTATATCACTTGATGACTACAAGCTGAACTTGTGACTTGCCTCCACTGAGAAACTTTGCAGTTTGAGTGTTGTGAACCAACTTTGCCTGCCTTGCTTTGTAAGACCATGGCTGTTTCACAGAGCCAAGTTTGCCTATATCCATGGCCACAAAGTGATGAAGGTGCATGTGAACATGTGCATGAACATACCCGAAAAAGAAAAAACAAACAAACATAGGGAGTCTTTTTACTAAACCGATGCTCCTTCTCGTGCTGCCTGATTCATCTTTCATGCAGCTTTATTTAGGTTTACAGGAGACTCCAGGTTGCTATGCTTTTTTCCCCTCACCACCTCCACAGCTGACAACTATGGAAGAACAAATTTATGTCATTATAAAAGAGCACAAAATGGTCTGCAAACACTTTATTACTGATGATTTGAAAACAAAGGATCGGAAAGACTTTTCCATTCTGGCCTTGTCTTAAAACCTGACAGTTGAGTCACCACTCATAATCATAATCATTGCCATTTGAGATAATGCTTTGCTGTTATTTTCTGCCCACCTAGTCTCTCATTACCCTGCCTCAGCCTTCTCCCATTTCTAACTCTCAGGTTCTCCTTACTATGAGGAATTCTTTAATTCAACAGCATGCTGAGAATTTATTTATTTATATGTTGGATTTCTGACTCATCTTTTTGCCAAAAAATGGGAATCAACATAGCTGACTATCATCCATCGTGGATGCTTCCTATTCACCCCTCTCCTCATTGTTTTCATTATTGCTGTACTATAATTTAATATTCTATTTTCTCATTCAAAGATCTTATGTCTGGAGCTCTTTCTTCCCTACCCAAAGTCGAGAGGTTGCACTATAAATGGCCTTATGTATTTAGTGGATATTCCAGGGGCAGAAGGTGAAGATGATACTTTTTAGACTGCAACTCCCAGAAGGTCCAACAATTATGGGAGTTGTAGTCCCAATGCATTTTTTCCAACTTCTGTCCCAAAGGAGAACCAATCTGCTTGCCTATATGTGTATGTATATACACATATACATACATTGTGTCTTGATGCAAAATTACTGGAGTTCTGCACACTTCTTTACAAACAGAAAGTTACTGAATACAATTCAAAACCTTCAATTTTTTTTTTTTGCCATTTAACCTTCCATTTTTCCTACAGAGAGATCCAATCCTATGTTCGTGTGTTGTGTATGTGCCTTCAAGTCACCTCTGGACATATGGGGAGCCCATGAATTTTATAGAGCTTTCTTAGGCTCAAGAGGTGGTTTTGCCAGTTCCTTCCTCTGAAATATAGCCTACAACATCTGGTATTCACTGGCAGTATCCCATCATAGAATCAGAGTTGGAAAAGGCCAGAAGGGTCATCCAGTCCAACCCCTTGCCATGCAGGAACTCACAATCAAAGCACCAGCCTCTGTTTAAAGACCTCCAAGGAAGGAGACTCCACCACTCTCCGAGGAAGTGTGTTCCACTGTCATACAGCTCTTACTGTCAGGAAGTTCTTCCTAATGTTGAGGTGGAATTTCTTTTCCTGTAGTTTGAATCCATTCTTCCAGGTCCTGTTCTCTGGAGCAGCAGAAAACAAGCTTGCTCCATCCTCAATATGACACCCTTTCAAATACAAAAACAGAGCTAACATATCACCCCTTAACCGTCTCTTCTCTGAGCTAAACATATCCAGCTCCCTAAGCCTCTCCTCACAGGGCATGGTTTCCAGACCCTTCACCATTTTAGTTGCTTTCCTCTGTACCATCCATGTGCTAACCAGGGCTGACCCTATTTAGCTTCCAAGATCAAACCGTGCCTTTAGGGTACTTATGTTCTCTCAGAAGTAAAACCAGCTAAGTCCAACGAGGTTCACTCCGAGGTTCACTCCCTAGGCAGGGTGTTCAAACCCACAATCCCAAAGGTGTGGCTCTGGCTGAGTTTCAACCCCAGCAGCCTCTTTCCAATGAAAACTCCCTGTCTCTCCCATAGAGGTGTAGGTTCCCCATAGGAACCAGCAAGGGCCCTAAGATCCACAGGGAAAGCCTTTCTCTTGCTCCCACCACCATCACAGGCCCCTTTAGTGAGGACATGAGACCAAACCTTCTTGGTGGCTGCTCCTACCCTCTGGAAAACTCCCTCCCACAGGAGACCAGCCTGGCCCCCTCCCTGCTTTCATTTCACTAGTAAAGATGTTTTTATTCAAGCAGGCTTTTATAGTATGATCGTCTCAAGGAGGTTTTGATACCAAGTGTGTGCTCTAGTTATATTTTTAAGCTTTTGCATGTTTTGTGTAATTTTATACTGTTTTTAGCCAGATGATTTAAAAAATATTGTAGTTTATTGTTTTTTTAAACAACAACAACAACACATTTTTATCTGTGAGCCACCTTGGGTCCCTTCCTGGGAGGAAGGCAGCATAGAAATGAAATGAAATAAATAACGGTGTCTGCGATGCACAACAAAAACAACTCTTTAATGGGTGCTCAGCCCACACACTCAACGTTGGAGCATAGGAATCTGGAAACCAGGGTTTGAATTCTGGCTCAGCCATGGAAACCCTTGCCTAAAGGTGCTCTTAGTCAAGACACACTCTCTCAACCTCAGAGGACAGCAATGACAAAACCTCTGCACAAATCTTGCCAAGAAAACCCCATGATAGGGTTGCTTTAAGGTCGCCACAAGTTGGAAACAACTTGAAGGCACACACTTCACACACACACACACACACACACACACACACACACACACACACAATAAATATAGTACATCTATTCCAGTCTATGTAATAGGGCTGTAAAGAAACTAGAGGAGATGAATTTCTCTTTCTATAAATGTTTTTAAGCTTTGGTCATGCCCTACATTTTTGTCCTACCTTTTGTCCTCCTTTCAGGGTGACCAGAGATCCTCACCACCAAGGAGGACAATGGGCCGCAAAAGGTAGGACAGTTAGATGCAGGACGTTGCCAAATAAAAGCAAAAAACCAAAACAAGACCACTCACAGAAATATTTTCTAAAAAAAAAAATCCTGCATTTTAGTCATGCTCCAAATGGAGGACCTTTTGGAATTCCTAATGGCCAGAAGGTGGACATGGAGGACATGTCCTGGAAAAGGAGGACACCTGATCACCCGGCCTCCTCTGCACCTCGGAGATCCACCTGTTTGGCAGAGAAAACAACCTTCTGGAGCAAAAATCCCCCCCCCACCCAGATCCCCTTTGCTGGGCTTGCAGCTGTCCTGGGGAGTGGCAGACCCATTGGGGGCTAGGGGACTACAGTTCCCAGCATGCACTGATGGGGCTCCTCCCAGCAGACGCATCCCAGTCCAAATCTCTCTCTCTCTCTCTCTCTCTCTCTCTCTTTCAATCTCTCTCTGGCAAAGAAGAAGAGGAGGAGGAGGAGGAAAAGGAAAAGGAAAAGGAGGAGGAGGAGGCAGGCAAGCAGGCAGGCGTTGTTGGTGGTGATGGTGATGGCTACAAGTGCTTCTGGAGCGGAGACTTTTGGAGAAGGACCAGCCCAGGATGATGGGACAGGTAAGAGAAGGAGGGAAAGCCCCGGGCAAAGCAAGAAAGGATCGTCCCAGTCCTCCTCTTTAGGTCTCCTCGAGAGAAGAGGCTGGGAAGAGGAGAAAGAGGAGGCATCCCTCCTGGAGGAGCATCCCTCAGTCCACCTCCACTGATGTCCAGGAGGCAGCACTAGGGTCAAGCCCTCTCACCCCCAGGCAAGCTTCCTAAGGAAATCTCTGGCCATTCTCATTCTCATCATCCCTCTTCTTCTCTTTCTCCTCTTGGGCTGGGATGGCAGGAATAATCCAGTTCGATCCCACTTGAAGTGCCAGGGCTCCCTGCTGTGTGGACTTCTGGGAAGTGTATCTACTTTGTTGTGGCCCCAGAGCTCTCTCTGACAGAGAAGGAGAAACATCTCACAAAAGGACAGCTCCCAGTATCCCAATGCATGGAGCCGTGGCAAAGCGGTGTCAAAGTGGATTATTTCTGCAGTGCGGATGCAGCCTTTATTATTACTGCCACCCTTTTTTCCCCATCAGGGCTCCAGGCTGTTTGCAGAAATTAAGACAGGTGCAACTAAAAGGCTCAGGTCACTAGGTTCTGATCCTAGCTGAGAAAAATTCATTCTATTGATCATTGAACTGTATGAACTTTTTTAAAAGAGAGAGAGAGAGAGAAAGAAAGAAAAGAAAAGAAAAGAAAAGAAAGTTACCATACAGTTCAACAATCAATAGAATGAATCGAAGGCAGCTAGGATTAGAGCCCTCTCTGTAAAAGATTTAGACATCCCTTGACTCTTGTCTCTTGTTGCAAATTTTGATACAAGTTTTGACAATTTGTATCTCTCGACTGTATGAGTAAACTGTTGGGTCGATGGACTGTAATAAATTATGACTGACTGGATGGAGTTAAAAGTCATGCTAACATCTCTAGCTGTTTAAAAGCAATAGGACAGAAGGGGGGGAACAACAACACATTATTATTTAAGACAACATAAATAATTCCTAAAGGAAATGGTTGTATACACACACACACACACACACACACACACACACACACACACCCATTTACATGTAGGTGTGATCATACATGTAATACACATCCAAACACAGATGAATGACAATGAAATTGCTAACAAGTGAATTCTCGGTGAAAGTTGAAAACTATTTATGCACATGAAAATATACATCAAGGACAGTAAAACAACTGACTCATGTATTTATGCATGCACAGATCCATACATATATTTTTTTAGATGTTGTGTCCCAAATGAAAATATATTTCTAAAAGTCTGCAAAAGATTGCTTCCTTCTCCCTTTTTAAGGAACGGGGCTTTTCTTTTTGCATCCCAAGTTTTTCCACATCTCTTTCTCCCTGTTTCTTCTAATTGCACCAGGAGAAATAGCTTCCGTTTCTTGGAATCATCTGTCTTCTAGGCATAATTTCATTGAAATTTTTTTTTTTAATCAGGGCTGGAGATCTGCTTTCAAAAAGTGCTGCTTTCCCTTCTCCTGGGATTATCAGATTTCCATGGGGAGAAGAGAGATCCTGGATTACTGGGCTAGAAGGGATTTGCAGCAAGCTTCTTCCTAATTAGACCCTACATTTGAATGAATGATTGGGCAGGTGCTCACTTTTTTAGTCTGTCCTTCCTGTGGGCTTTGCACTCTCAGATCAGTAACTGTTTTGTCCTTGAGCCCTGGAGAGACAATCTTTGCAAATATTGTTCCTTTCTCCCCCCGCTGCCAGTGAATTTTTCTTCCTCATAATTAGATAGCAGTGTCAAAGGTTGATTAGAATTCCTAATAGATTTTCAGATCAGCAAGCGGATTTCAGCTCTAAGTGCTTGATTAAAACAATCACATTTGTCGTCTCCCCCTTCTCTACCATCGCCTCCACCGTGTGCGTACTCTCATGCACACTGGACAAAATCAGGCTAATGACTCAAGTCTGTATTACATTTCTGCTACACTCCTTTTTGTCTAATAATGTCTCAAGATGATGAAGCTTTTTCTCCTCCTGCCCTTCCCTTCTCTTTCCCCTTTTGCATTTGCAGATTGAAAATAAATGCATGTCCAAAGGAATTTGTTTAATTGGGTAATGGCTGGAACAGAATCATGGAAGGAACAGTGGCTATAGAAAGTGGAAAAGAGTGCTTTAGGAATTCCTCCATGTGCCTTGCTGCTGCCGCTGAGGAATGGTGAAGTTATGATCAACCACCTCTGCTTTTCAATGGCCAGTGGTGGTTTCTCAGAGTGGTGCTCCTATGGCATGTGTGGAACTTCTGTACCTCATCAGGGAGAACAGTCAGATAGAGAGAGGCCATAGCACAGACTGGCATTTGCATGGTCCTCCGTGTCAGGGGCAACCCAATGAAAGGGACGGACAGACCAAACTGCTAACCATGGAGGCTGAATCCTATGAAGGACCCAGCAAGGCCATCCAGAGGGTACCCCAAGAAGACATGCTTTCCTTCGCTGCTGCATCATCGCTAACCTCAGAGGTTGCAGGTGAAGTTGCCTGTCATCCCAGCCTCCCAAGAGAAGAAAAAGAGAGGATCCAAAAGAGAGCCTGTTGCTGTGAATCAGAGACCTCCTTCATATGTGTGGATGAGAATGTCAACAATCTAGACCACAAAGGAAGCCCAACCCACCAGAGCTGCTGCCAAGACCCTGATCTCCTTGTCCATCCTGACCCTTGTGGAGAGCTGGCCCTCGACTGGCCCTACGATCCTGCCTCATTAGTTTCTGAGGATGATGACGAGGGTGGCTCAGAAACTGCTGGTGGCAAGTCCATTGATTACGGCTTTGTCAGCGCCATCTTCTTCCTGGTGACTGGGATTTTGTTGGTGATCATTTCCTACATAGTTCCCCGAGATGTGACTGTAGACCCCAGCACAGTGGCAGCGAGGGAAATGGAGCGGCTGGAGAATGAGAGTGCCAAGGTTGGGGCTCACCTGGACAGGTGTGTGATTGCGGGGCTCTGCCTCTTGACTCTGGGGGGTGTCGTGCTCTCCAGTTTGCTCATGATGTCAATGTGGAAAGGCGAACTCTACAGGAGTCACCGGTTCGCGGCCTCCAAAGAATCAGCCAAACTGTATGGCTCTTTCAATTTCCGTGTCAAATCCTCTCCAAACGATAACATGGAGCTATCATTGGTTGAGGAGGATACTCTTGCCATAGATAGCTAGGTAGGCATTGTTGCTGTGGAGTTGTGAAAGAATGGGAGTGGGGGAATTAATTGAAATGAATTAAGTTTAAAACAGTTGATAATGACTTTTCCTAGCAGATTAAAATGGAAAGTGTGCATTATATAGACATGTATACCAAAAAAAGATAATATTCAGACTAATTTATTTCAAGTTTGAATTAAAACTTGACTGAGAGTGGCTCCCACAGTACTTTTGGAAAATGTTCAGCAGCTGAAATCCTAAGAACATGAACTTGGATGTAGGTGCCACTGAAACTGGTGTTATTCAGAACTAATTTATGTATTTGAGGGTCTCACGTTTGAGGAGCTCCTTCTTCATTAGTGAGGGACCCCATGTTGGTGGGCTAACCTCAGAGCATGGAAAGTGACCTTTAAGAAGAATGAATATAATGGCATACTGGATCCCAGATCATTATCCTGTCACAGTTCAGTCATGAATGGGTGGCTTCACCATGTTGTTGCAGTTATCTTCTTAAAAGCCACCTTCCAAGTTGGTGGTAGTAGTACTAGAGCAGCAGTACTAGGATTACTGTCACCATCAGGCAGCACTCAATAGGAGGTTGGGAACAGCCACTTTAATTTTTCACTATTCAGACTTCATAGTGTTATGGGAGTTTTATAGCACTATGGGATGTTTAAATGGTGGCTCCCCAGAGGGAGCCACCATTTTAATTTTTCACAACCCCTCACAATGCCATTATATTGGCGACATTGTAGGAAACTGAAATAGCCTGATAGTGAGAGATGGGGTGAGGTGGAGCTAGTATTTAATGAGAGACGCACCAGGCTGAAGATGCCCTGGATACTGCTGAAGGATTCTGGAAGGTGCTGACAAAGGCCCTGCTAGGAGATGGTTTGGAGACTGCAGGATTGATTGGTAACTTGCACGTGAGCATCGGTAATCCCAGACTGACATCTCATCACTTCAGTGCAATGCTTTTTGCGATGAAAGTCAGTTGACACAATCGGCTGCAGGTCACCTTCTACAAGGGCAAAGGTTTCTAGCAATGTTTATTTCTTATTTCTTATTTGTTCTATTAAACTATTTATATTCTATCCTGTATCCTTAGCTCTCAGGCATACAAGTAAAATCAAGCAACTTAATTCAACATTTAAAACAATAAAATCATTTAAACAGAATGAGAGCCAGTGTGATGTAGTAGTTTGAGCACTGGACTACAACTCTGGAGACTAGGGATTGAATCCCCACGCCCACCCCAGCATTCCTTAGCCAGTGTTATTCCCTAGCCATGGCTGAGGGATTATGAGATTTGTAGTCCCAAAAGGAACTCTTTAAAGCTCTATGTACATTGATCAGTGAACAGCCCAGGGGAAGTCTGTGCAAATTGGTTTCCTGGAGATGAGAAGTTGCACAAGTTCTTTCCAGGGGGTTGTAACTGAATGGGCCCCCTTCACAAGTTACTGCCTATGATGGTTGAGTGATTCTGGCAGCTGTAGTCTGAAAAATAACTTTCCCCAGCTTTGCCCATGCCTATGGTCTTTGGTAAGAGTCCAACAGAGTCAAAGTTTGCCTGCTTAACCTCGTTGCCTTAAGCCCCATGTAACTGTGGTTCTCTGTTTGTCTTCTGGGTATTATAATGTGCCATTATAGTAGCTTCTTGTCATCAAGTTCTTTCCAGGGGTTGTATTCAAAGGGCCCCAATTCACATATAATGATGAACCTGCTCGCTCATCTGTCTGACACAATGAGCGTAGCAGTGCATCTTATGTCTCAAGAGAACTTTGTTGTTGTTATTGTTGGGTCCCTCCCAGTCATTTCCAGCTTTTGGTGATCTTAAGGTGAATCATGCAATTTTCTTGGCAAAATTTGTTCAGAGGGGGCTTGTGTGAATTGCCTAAGGTCACCCAATGGGTTCCCATGCCAAAGCATGGATTTGAACCCTGGTCTCTAGGTTCCTAGTCCAGTGTTCCAACCACACCACCACACTGGCTCTGTCTCAAGATAACCACTAAGATCTGATACAAACCATACCTGGGCAGAGTTGTGCTAGCATTCCAGTTGTGCGGTAAATATTCCCTGGAGCATTTTGTGGCAGTCTAGTTGAGCTTTCATTACTTGTCATTTTCCCAACTCCTCATATAAAATGTAATGCCCTGTCACCCTGGGGAAAAAACCCATAAACTGTTAGCAACTTACATGGGAGGTTATTAAACAGACAATATGGCAGTTTCTTAAGGGATACCAACAATTAAACACCAGGATGACCATCAAAGAGCTATAGTTAAAGGTAAGAGTGTTCATCTTAAATTTGAGTAGATTTTGTTTTCTCTCTCCAAGTTTCCAGGATATAGTTTACCTTTCTTTATATCCTTATTAATCTATGCTGAATTTAGAACTCTTTTTAAGGCTTACAAATAATGGATTCATTGATTAGGTTTATAAACTACACTGTCCTCAAAGGCTTTGGTAGGTCAACAACATGATAAAAGGGTTTTAAGACAGATGACTGGGGAAATGATCCATAGTTACCTATCTCTACTTTCCTGATTTGAACTGTTAGTTAATATGGGGAGAAGGGCACAAGCTTTTTAGCACAAGGGCTACATATGTCAGCTGGCTGGGGGGAAGGGGCTGTGTATCTGTGCACCTTCCCACACCCACACTATACAAACTCAAACCATAGGGATTGCACACCAGGTCTTGGAGGAAGAGAAGTTCCATACTCCTGATTTAAGCATATTTTCTCCACTCTTGCATGCACACAGCCCACAATTCTTTAGAGCAACGTACAACTATGAACAAGACCACTTCTGTCCTCGGGCTACCAGTGTAAAAGTTATGGCACAAAAGGAAAAAAGGATTGTAAGGCAGGAGGAAAACAAGCAAACAGGCATTCATTATATAGGTAAAGGTATTCCCTGTTGACAAGTTTGTCAAGTCGTGTCCAACTATAGGTGGTGGTGCTCATCTCCATTACTAAGCCAAACAGCCAGTGTTGTCAGAGACAGCATGATTTCACAGAATGCTGTCTACCTTCCCACTAAAGTGGTACCTATTTATCTACTTGCATTTGCATGGTTTCATACTGCTAGGTTGGCAGAAGCTGAGACTAGTGACAGGAACTCACCCCATCACACAGCACCTGGGCCTTGAATTGCCAACCTGCTGATCTTGCACTGCATCCCCTAAGTCATTATATAGATTTTTTAAAAGTATGCTTTTGGGGTGAGCGGAGGGAAGCAAGATCTCTGCAGCTATTCCTTCTTTGTCCAATGGATGAGGACCAGACTGACCTTCTCCTTACTGTGGTTTTTTTCTCTAGGAGGTAGGGGAAGAGCATATCAATTGTTCCACCATGCTTGGTAGACAGCAAAGTCCACTAGAGAGTGGAATGGGAACCAAATGTTCTTTCAGGTATGGACAGGTGAAGCAAGCTCCTACAACGTCTCTGGTTTGTGGATGGGTTGCAATTTCCTCTGACTGTTCCTCTTCCTAGCATGTGTGGGAAGCAACCTTCCAGTGGTCCTTGGTTCTCTGGTTTCAGTGGACTTCTGTCCAAACTGCTCATTAGAGGTACACTTCCTAAGCTTCAGAAGTGCCACACTGTGACTCTAATCCTCCATCATCACAAGTAGCGTAAATTTAGAGTTGCCAGATTGGAAAGTGGAGAAGGTTTCCTGTACCTTTTACAGTTGTACAGAAGAGAGAAATTTGAGCTGGTATTGCCTGTTACCTGGTTGCATAACAAGCAACCCCTGGTGAAATCATTTCTTCTACATAACTGTTGCAGGCACAGGACCCCTCCCCAGTTTTCAGTTCTGCAACTCTAACTGACTGGCTGGATTTACACATTGTCAAACAGAATGGCAACATTGTGTAACACATACTCAGGAATGGGCATGCCTGGATACCTATTACAACCGCATGATCTAACCTTATGTACATACATATGCACAGTGATTCCACATGCACAACTCCATTTCTGCCACTGTCAATTGAATACAGGTATTGTGAAATGTCAAAATTATTGTGCCACATGTGTAGCACAACATGTGCCTGCATAAGTCACTAACAAGATGATAGCTTATCTGTCTCTTTCCAGATCATTCCCTGACCTCTGTCAACAGCACCTCTTCAAGATGCTGAACACTGGGTTTTAGAGGGTGTGATTTCCAGTTGCCCTAAGAATAGTGTATAGATGGTAGTCCAGAGCCTGAAAATATTACTTTATCTTGGACTACAATCCCCACACATCCCTCAGATAAAATGACCACTGGGAAACTTGGGGGAGTCAAAACCTTAAAAGGTAACTTTTCTAAACTCTGTCTTTTATAAACTGAGATTTGAAATGGCTTTTGAACATTGAAACCTCAGGCAAGGAAGGAAGACATGTAGTTTTATGGGGAAGTTACACTCTGTCGAACATGCATTGCTGTGAAACAGCCATTGCACTGTGGCTGTCAAATGAAATGCTACATTAAATATACAACATGCAGTCAAATTTCATTTTTAGTCAGCCTGCAGGGAGAGAGGAGGACACTTCCATTGGTGCATACAGTTGTTCTTCATTCCCCATGTGCAGGACAGAGAGAGGAATTTAAAAGGAAATAACTTGATGGGGGATGATTAACTTTCCCTACCCATTCATGTGAGAAGAATAGGACCCTACTTGTTCACTTGAAAGCAAAAAAAAAAAGAGTGATACTCAGCTACATATTTAATGGAGCATTTAGTGCAATCTTAATTGTTCCTCCAAATATGCTAAGCAAATCTTTTCAATTTCATAAGCCTTGTCCAAGAGCACTTGCTCCTAATTGCACCTAAGTTTTCTGATTATTGTACCCAATGTACATGGCAAGCTAGGGTCTGTATAGTTGTAGGCTTTCATGGCTGGCATCCATAGTTTTTTGTGGGTTTTTCGGGCTGTGTGGCCATGTTCTAGAAGAGTTTCTTTCTGATGTTTTGCCAGCATCTGTGGCTGGCATCTTCAGGGTTTTTCTCTGAAGATGCCAGCCACAGATGCTGGCGAAACGTCAGAAAGAAACTCTTCTAGAACATGGCCACACAGCCTGAAAAACCCACAAAAAACTAGGGTCTGTATACTTTGCCTATCTTTTTGCTGTTGTTGTCAAGTCATTTCTGATTTTAGCAACTCTAAGGTGAACCTATCACAGGGTTTTCCTGGCAAGTTTCTTCAAAGACGATTTGCCATTGCCATCTTCTGAGACCTGAATCCAAATCTCTTCCCTGCCACAGGGCTTTTACTACATCCATTATTTCCTCTCAGCCTAACCTACTCCACAAAGTTATTGTGAGGTTAAAGAGGAGAACATATATCCCAAGGTCTCTTAAGGAAAAGCAGGTTGCTTCCTGTCGATCTATGCCTTCAATTCAATTCTGACTTATGACAACCCTGTCATGGGGTTTTCCTGGCAAGATTTGGTCAGAGAAGGTTTGCCTTTGCCTTCCTCTGAGGATGAGAGAGTGTGACTTCCAAGGATGAGCAAGGGTTTGAACTCTGGTCTCTAGAGTTGTAGCTCAAACTTATTTATTAGAATTACAGTATTTCTATCCTGCTTTTCCACCACTGAGCATGTGTGGCATTCTTCCTCATTTGATCTTCACCACAGCTCTGAGAGACAGACTGAGAAAGAGTGACTGGCCCATGGCGGTCCACTGAGTTTCATAGTTCAGGTATGGCACAGGTCATTTTCCAGAACAATCTTCCCATGGTTCCTTGACTTTAAGGACCCCTTGAAATTAGGCATTCAAGGAGATGATGACTTTGGGCCAGCCTGTGGGGGTGGCACATGGCCACTTCAGCCATCTTCAGTGTGCTCACCACCACTGCTGCTTGTCCACTTGCAGAAGGCCTTGGATATGTCCTTGTATAAGCATTGGGACCTAGGATATGCCCTTGCACAAGCACTGAGGCCTTGGATATACCCTTGCACAAGCACCAAGGTTATCAACGATTTTGCATTGCACATTATTGTAATGTGGCTTAGCGTTCCCTAACCACAATAACCATTACATCAGATTGGCTCTTTGTGCTACCCTCTTTGCCAGTGGGCTGTATTTGGAGGGTTGGGATGGTGAAGTAGAACAGTATTTTGAACTTGGTGCCCTCCACCCATCCATCCACAGTCCACCCAAATCACAAGATCCCTGGAAACGTTTTGTTTCATCCTCATGGATTTTATACCAGTACAATTCAGCTCATTTTAATAACTTCTTTTAGGGATGATAATTAGGAGGAATATGTCTTGACATGACAAACAAGCCTCTCACAGGAACACTGACTTAGCAGTGCTTCTGAAAGCAGTAATGATAATTAGACCTAAAATATCACTTCACATCTGAATAAATAGCCATGCTAATGGGCTTTTCCCAATCCCGACTGACTGACTTCTGGGAAACCATTTGTCTTCTATGTGCTTTTTCTTCTAACAGTTCCCTCCACCCAGGGAAACTGGAGAATGCTTAGCTATACAAACTTTGCACTGGACTGGTGCACACAAGAGATGCTAGTTATGCTAACAGAGTGAGCAGGCCTGTGGTATGAATGAGCCTTTGTCTCCTGCTTGACCTGCTACCAGCTACAAAAAGAGAACAAGAGACTGACACCACTGTCTTCCCCTTTGTGTGTTCTTTGGCTGCTTTCAGGAACATACAGTGGTGCCTTGGGCCAGAACTTTGGAACAGAAGTCCGGGGACCCACTTTGCAGGAGGCGTGAGAAACAGAACTAGTTTAACACATCTTGGAATTTGTGAACTGTTACACCATGCTATCCAAAACAGCCACAGGGAAATTCAGAGCCTAGGGGTCCAATCTTCCCTTCTAGAATCTCAGCCCAAACCTCTACAGTTCCCTAGACGCTCATGTCCCTTTCCTCATGATACCCTTGTGTGATGATTTTTTCAGCTTGGATACACTAGGATGATACACTTTGGCTCTTTTAAATAGCTTAATGTGGCAGCTGTTACCTCAGTGAGCTAATGTTGGTGTGAGATGTAGATGGATAGATTTTCAACAGGTGATAGCAGCAAAAAAAAACTTGAAAAAGTTCTCGTTCTAGCCTGGTTCAGAGCTTGGGAAAGTACATTTGTGTACCCAGAAATACGACTCCCAGAAATCCCTTGCCAACATGCTTTTCCTAGTGCTGGACAAAATATGAAATGTGTGCCCTCTCATTTCACACATGGACTCGTGTTTGAGTTTGTCTTCAACACTGGCAATTAACATTAACATTCTCTATGTACAATTAATAAATAGTTTCCTCCATCGAGCCCCTGGCTCCTGAATGCAGTAAACTAGCTCAAGGGACATAGGGCCATGCCATCCACCACTAAGGTTGCCAGTCTAGAATCAATATGGACCCTGAGATTTCTCAGCTGAAACCTGAGACTGAAGGATAGCTCTGGTTATGACATTGAGAATTACATACACAGTTGCTCACAGCTTGTCATTCAAACACATGGAGAGAAATAGAACACACTTTCCAGTTTGGAAGTTAAAACTGAAATCTTAGCTGAAAGGGCTGTTCCCAGATCAAAGTAAAATGGATTATTCCTTCTTAGGGAAATGGGATAAGGAACATGGAATCTAACCTATTTGTTTCTAGACAGAAATTGGATGCAGAGCAGAGTTGAAGGTGAGCCCTGGCAATACAGTAATTAGAAGGGAAGGAGGAAGCCAACTGAGTAAATAAATAAACTGCCTGGACAGTCTTTACAAGTTCCAGTAATGAATTAGTGAAGCTTGCAAATTGTAACATGCTGCTGCTAGCTGAGCTGGAGATGTGCACACAGCCTGTTCCTCTTGTTTGGAGCTGCATCCATCAAAACTGGAGAATTTACAATCTTGTCTCTCACCTGGAGATGACCCATTTAAATTGTCAAATCAGGGCTAGGCCCTGAGATATGGCAACCCTCTATTCACCACTCTTCTCCACTTCACTGCCACCTTCCAGCATCTGTTTCCAAAGGCGTCCACCTCACTACTGTTTACTGGTAGTGCCAAGCCCTGACCCATAAGCACACCAGTTACTTTGGACACAGTTATCATAGAATCATAGAGTTGGAAGGGACCCCAAAGACCATCCAGTCCAACCCCCTGCCATGCTGGAATACATCAAAACCAAATGGGAAGGAAGGAGTCCTGTGGGATCTGTGGGATCATGATCTGTGGGATCATGAAATTAGCTGAAATAGTATAATATTTGAATTATGTTTCTCCACATAGAGAAATACCGATATTCTGGAAAAGTTAGGTGAGGAAATAAACCAAGTGTCATTTATTTATTTATTTATTTATTTATTTAATATCTTACCTTTCTCTAGGGCAAGACCCAAGACAGCTTCCAGCATGCATTAGAACAACATTTGCATCTGGAAAGTTTGTACACCTTTAATGAGCTCTGATCATGGAGAATGGTCAGAGGGCTGTTGGGAGAGATGTTGAACTAACTGAATCATGGGAGTGCTTGTATTTCTTGAATAAATCATTCTCTCTCATGTGAAGAAATTTGAAAGATGGATTCTAGTTGGGACAATCTGAGACAGGACAGGAACAGAGTTTTAGACTGCCCTGTGTGGTTTGTGACAGATTGTGCAAAAGTGATCTGGTACAGTAATAATAGTCTTTCTAAGGAAACAGATAAATTATCTGGTAAAAAATAATTATGAAAGTATTATTACTGACTCCCTTTGGGATAAAATTGTACATATTTACCAACTGCCTTTGTTTCAAACATATATATATATATGCTTAGATACAGTACTCATTAGAAGTGGCATGAATAAAATTTTGAGGATTTCAGTGGTCTCATGCCTTCTTAAGAACCACCAAGTTTAATAGCCTGCAGCCCCCTTCGTCAGATGGATCAAATGCTACCTGAGATCTTTGTTGTTTTCACTGCTTCTGACTACCATGGCTCCCTTCTCACCTCATGCCCCAGAAATTTTAACAATTTGCGAGTGCAAAATTGAAAAGCAACTGCAGAATTTGGTGACCCACAAAGATAATTGTGGAGCAGTTTGCTCTTGAAACCCCCCCCCCTCCCCAGACAGCCAAGCTAGGAAGGTTATGGTGTCCCTAAGACTATTGGTGACTGGTATTCTGTTCAGCTTTATGGGTCACAAGCTGTGCAACCTATTGTAAATCTTATTTCCTTCTGGTTTCTTTAACAATCCACAGTCAATGACACAATGCAAGGAAACATTTTCTAAGAGAAGTGCATCAAATAAAATGAAGCTCAGGATAAATGGGAGAATCACAGCATGCCTTAAAACTGAATTCTCTTCTAATGTGAAGAAAGTGCATTGCCTTTGGAAAGGCAGTATTTATGCTATTTACTTTCTTGCACTTTGTGTAGAAGTATTTGACCAGTCATAAAATCATTTTGTTTCCATCCTTGAGATACAAACCTGAACCATATGATCAGTTGTTATATATATGGAGGATCAGGCTTCAGGCAGCAAAGTCTGGGGAAAAGCAGTGGGTCAGAAGAGGGGTCTGGTGTTCCAGTTGGTGGGATATATATGCAAAAGAAACCCAGAAAAAATACAGTGGGCAGGTAATAAATAAGTTATACCCATCTCTATGGCTTTAGAGAAGTAGCAAAGAATGCATGCTGAACATATGGTTCAGCCACATTCACAGTATAAGTTTCTAGTCCTTACTGTTTCTTTTTAAATCCTGAAAACTGACTGAATCACTCCCATTTCCCAGGTGTTGTTCCAAACTTTTCTGCTTCAGGACAAACTATTAATTTCAAAACCTATTTATTGAGCCCGTGGTGCTCAATAATATTTTAAAACATTTTTCATCATTCTGCTTCTCATTTTTTAGAACATGCATTTGTAGTAACCAATGTGAGCTACCCATTTTATTTTGTAGAGCCTGCATAATGAATTAACTCAAGGGCAAAGTCTGAGATTTTGTGAGCTTCTTGGCTGTATGTGTGATGCCTTATTATAGAAAGATTAATAGTGTTCTGTGGAAGTGTCAAATAAACATTTTAAAAAATCAGTGTGTTGCCACCTTATTATTATTTTGTCCTTCTACTATAGCAGGGATGAGGAGCAATACAGAACCCTAGTTTTGTTGACTTACATCTGCAAACATGTGTCTCTTGCCTGTGCCGGCTGGAGATAATAGGAGTTGCAGTCCAAC
>CM034706.1:25017004-25028914 GCA_020142125.1 Phrynosoma platyrhinos
GCCTCATTTCCACTTTATTATCACTTTTTGGCCCACGTGTGATAATGTGCTGACAGTCTAGAAGAAGAAGATGGCTTGAGAATTCTTGGAGAACAGGAGGCGTCCCATCAGACTGGAGAAGGGAGAATGTTATCCCCATCTTCAAAAGTGTGTGGGAGGGGGAGGACAGTTGTTGTTCCTTTCAAAAGGAATTCTGTCATTACTAACAGCTGGCATGGGTTTCTCAAGAACATGTTATGCCAAACTATTCTTATCTTTTTTCTGACAGAGTTACTAGCTTGATAGATCAGCAGAATTCTGAGGATGTAGTGTATCTTGATAAGGTGTCCCATTATATTCTTGCAGATAAACTAGTAAAATGTGGGCTATACAGTGCTATTGTTGGATGGATTCGTAATGATTTGACAGACAAAACCCAAAGAATAGTTATGAATGGAACCATAACAGATTGGAGATCTGGTACAAAACTTACAAAATGAGGTATAAATGCAAGAATTTCAAGAGGCTACATGAAATTCACAAATATAGGATGAGTGACATGAGCTTTGGTAACAGTACATGTGAAAAAGATTCAGAAGTCTTAGTAGGCCACAAGCTAAACATAAGTCAACAGTGTGATGTGGGGGGCCAAAAAAAGCCAATGAAATATAGGCTGTATCAACGGAAGTACTGAGAGAAAGAATAGCACCATTCAATTTTGCTTTGGTCAGACCTCACATGAAAAACTGTGTCTAATTTTGGGCATCACAGTTCAAGAAGGATATTGACAAAATGGAATGTGTTCAGAGGAGGGCAAGCATGATGGTAAAACTTGTAGAAACCAAGAGCTATGAGGAATGACTTAGGGAGCTGGGTATATTTAGCATGGAGAAGGCAGAGATATTGTAGTTATATTTAAATACTTGAAGGGATGTTATGAGCTTGCTTTCTGCTGCTCCAGAGACCAGAACATGAATCAATGAATTCAAATTACAAGAAAGGAGATTCCACCTATAAATTAGGAAGAGTTTCTTGATTGTAAGAGATATCCAACAGTAGAATAGATTGCTTCAGAGAATGTGGACTCACCATTTCTGGAGATCTGTTAAGAGAGCTTGGATTGCCTTCCTTCAGAAATGCTTTAGCTGTATATCCCTGTATGGCAGGGGGTTGAAACAGATCATCATTGTGTCCCTTTCATCTCTTTGATTCTATGATTTCACTATTCTGTACTAACCTGATTAAGAAAGCTATTATTTAAGAACACAATATCATTGTGTTCAATGGAGTTTTCCCCTGGTTAAGTTAAGTTTTATCTGTCCTGGGTGTGTTTTTCCCCCTGGATTCCTTGACTGGTATATTGTGGTGTACTGATCTGAGAGATGGACTAGGGTTCAAATCCCTGTTCTGGTATGGAAGCCAACTGGACAAGTTTTAGTCTCTCAGCCTAAGAAGAAGGCAATAGCAATCCTCATCTGAATAAATCTTGCCAAGAACATCATATGTTGCGTGAATGTGCCTTCACATCACATGTCAAGTTATAACAATCCCATGGGGTTTTCTTAGGCAAGGAATGCTCAGAGGTGGTTTTGCCTTCCTCTGAAATATAGCTTACAGAACCTGGTGTTCATTGGTATTCTCTGTCCAAGTACTAACCAGAGCTGATTCCACTTAGCTTCCAGGATCAAATGGGATCTGGTGCATTTAGTATGTAGACCTCCATCATATGATAGGCACATACCAACAGCAACATACATTATTTCTGTTGCTCGAGACTAGAATTTGAATCAATGAATTCAAATTATGAGAAAAGATATTCCACCTACAGGTGTATGATGTAATAACAGAGATAGCTCTGCCATTGGATATTACTCTGGATAGACACAGTTGATTCATTAGATCCTAAATTCTAGCATTCAATGGAAGGGGAAGGTTGCTCATCTTTTGTTTCATTTCTCCTCTCCAGTTTTCTTATTAACAGAATCACTTTGTACTTTCTAATATTTCACTGAGTCCCCACTTGCCAAGCTCATAAATGATGTCATGCAATTGCTCACTCTTGTAAATGAGCTCATGAATCAAACCTAATTTCATTTACTAGGTACAGGAAAGGTTTATTACATGATGAATTCCTAGTATGACCTTCTGATAATTCACTATTATTCTAGAGTCTGTGAAGTGGGGTAAACCCCACATCTATATATAAACAAATGAGTACAAAATTCACAAACAGATCAGAAGAAAATTCATTAATAATATTAACTAAATTAATATGTTTAATATATAATTTTAAATTAAAAAGGTAAAGGTATTCCCCATTGACAAGGTTGTCAAGTCGTGTCTGAATGTAGGGGGTGGTGCTCATCTCCATTACTAAGCTGAAGAGCCAGCATTGTCAGAGACTACTCTGTGATCATGTGGCCATCATGATTGCACAGAACACTGTTTACCTTCCCACTGAGAAGTGGTACCTATTTATCTACTTGCATTTGCATGCTTTTGAACTGCTAGGTTGGCAGAAGCTGAAACTGGTGATGGGAGCTCACCCCATCATGCAGCACCCAGGCCTCAAACTGCCAACCTGCGGATCTTTCAATCAACAGCATCAGTGTCTTAGCCACTTGAGCCCATGGATTAACTAAGCATAAATTAGATAAGTAATTCCTGTTCTTAGTCCCAACAGAACCATTGAATCAATGGGAACATGGTCAGTCATCATCACTTTTGCAAGTGTCGTTGCTGCAGTGGGTGCCCTCTAATAAGGACATTCAATTGGATTTATGCTTTTTGTTCCCACAATCATCAGCAACACAAACCCTATTCAAAAACCATCTTCCAACAACATCAGAGAATATATAGAGTGGGAGCACTTCCATTCCTGTAGCACTGCTCCACTCCCATTATCTCCACCTCTGACCTCATGCCAAATAGGAAGGGCTGACAAGGGCATTTTCATATATTTGGCTGAATGCACCTAGAATGTTCCCCATGAGAGGTGGGGAACCTCAGGCACTGGTACCAAATCTGGTCTTCCAGATTTCCCAGATGGTTAACTCCTTTCCTCATGACACAACCATTTGTTGGTTTCCCAGCTTTTGTATTGCCATGTCCACCCCGTTCTAAGGTTGAAATGCCTTTTTTAAGGCATAATGACAAAGATCTGTAAAATAAAATAGGTTGGTATGTTTGCTCCTTCCTTTTGTCTTTGGTCCCATCTACCACTGGAATATGGCCTCCAAGAACAGTTGAATTCAGCCTTGGGCTGGAAGAGATTTCCTTCCACCCACCCTGGTCACCTAGTTTCTGATCACTTGGAGAATTCTAAGACATTCAATTAAACACATAGAAAAACTACCTTTGGTGTTTCACAAAGTTTTGTGTCACATTTCCAGGGACTTGGACATTGGTGAAGGGTGAATGGGTCTATTTCCCTTCCATGTATTGTTACCTAGGAGTAAAGCAAAGCAGCTTCAAAAGCAGCTTCATTTATATACTGCTTCATATCGCGCTATGGGATGTCTAAACGGTTTACAACTGTGAGCTGATTGCCCCCCAACAAGCTGGGTACTCATTTTAGTGACCTCGGAAGGATGCAGGCCTGAGTCGAGCCTCAGCCTTGGCTGGTATTGAACTCGCAACCTTGTGGTCTATGAGTGAGTGCCTGCAGTACAGGCATTTAACCACTGCGCCACCACTTTTGCTGTTGTTGCCCTTGAGTCAACCTCGTCTTATGGTGAACCTGTGGATGAGAATTCTCCAAGACCCCCTATCCTCCACTGCTGTGCTTAGGTTCTATAGATTCAGGCCTGTGACTTCTCTGATTGAGTCTATCCATTTGATTTGCATTCTTCCTCTCTTTCTACTGCCTTCTAGCATTATCATCTTTTCTAGTGATTCTTGTATTCTCATAATGTGGCCAAAGTATGACAGCCTCAGTTTGTCATCTTGGCTTCCAGGGAGAGTTCAGGCTTAATCTGTTCAATAACCCACTTGTTTGTCTTTTTAGCTGTCCAGGATATCCTCAGCACTCTTCTCCAGCACCACATCTGAAATGAGATGATTTTCTTCCAGTTGGGTTTCTTTCTGGGCCCATGCTCACATTGTACATGGTGATTTGGAATATAAAGGCTTGCATGATGCTGACTTTAGTGTTCAGTTGTATATCTTTACATTTTATGATATTGTCTGATTCTTTCATGGCTGCCCTATCCATTTCGAGTCTTCTGATTTCTTGACTGCAATCCCCATTCTGATCAATGTCTGATACAAGGTATGGGAAATCTTTAACTATTTCAATTTCCTCATTATCTAGACTGAATTTATGTAGATCCTCCATAATCATTATTTTTGTGTTTTTTTATGTTCAGCATAACTTGCACTTTCTTTCTTGACCTTGCTTAGTAACTGTTCCAAATTATGATGTTTTCCACTAGTAGTATGGTGTCATCCGCATATCTTGTTGAAGTTACTTCCTCCTGTCTTCACTCCTCCTTCTTCTGAGAGTAAGCCCTATTGAATTCAATCCAAGTAGACTTCTAAATAGATGAGTAAAGACAGTCTTACTGATGACATACACCAGCTTCCCATACATTAGTGGAACTACTTTTGTATCAGTTTTACAGTGGCATATCTTCCAACATTTCAGAAATGAAAATTAGGACGTGCTTGGCAAAGAAAATCAGAGTGTGGCCAACAAGACAAAAGTTAATAATCAAGAAGAGCACACAAACTAGAGGAGGCTTCAGAAGCTTGCTTTTGCCTGGATCAGGGAAGATTCAAACCCTTCTTCTACTGGAGGGGAACCTGTACATGTATAAGACATAATTGCGCTAGCCAGCATGGTTTACTGGTTTGAATGTTGGTGTAGGGCAAATTTCCCCTAAATAAACGTTGCAAGAAACCACCATAATAGGTTTCCTTTAGGATTCCCTTAGGATTGCCATAAATTGGAAATGACTTGAAGGCACACAGTATAAAAATGTGTGTGTAACTTCCACAAGGTTGCTACCTATATAACAAAAAAGTAAATGATAACTGAAAGTTGAGAAGGTGGCCACTATCCTGATCCAGAGAAAGATCTTGAGAAGAGTGGACAACACCAGACCCCTCAACTGTCAGCTAATAGCCATTGTTTCAGAAAACAGCCTAATCCATTTCCATTCAGCTAGTCATTAGAAGCAGTGAACTTTCTTTGCTTCCATGGGCCTTCTCCATTTCTTATGCCAGGGATGGGCAACAGCCACAAGCTCAATTTCTCTCATCCCTGTCTTATTCCTTGTGTGTCATGTCTTACATTTTAACTTCTAAGCCTGAAGACAGGGGCTGTCATTCTAGTTGTCTTGTCAGCCACCCTGGGAACCTTTTAAGCTAAAGGGCAGGGTGTGAATGCAATGCAATCAATCAATCCAGCCATGCAATTAATGCTGCTTGGCCTTTCCTAAATGTTGCTTCACATGGCTTTTACATTATTGGTGGGCAGCATATGCAGTTTGTTCCTCTGACTTAAATAAAAACTTTCTACATTTTGTTTTAACATTCCTTGTAAGCTTGTGACTCGAAAGACATTTTCTGTATGCATTTCACCCTGGTTATGTAATGACAGGGGGATGCACATATGCATGTGTCATTTGCACATTCAAGCTATTCCCACCTCTGGCAGGTTACTTGACTTGTTAATTAATCATGCACAGGAACGAGGGCATACATCGCCTACAGTAATAATCCAATAAAGTGCACATCCTTGCTGACAAGAAGAAAAGTACAAATTAGATGAAAATGAAACAAATTCCAACCCAGAGGTAAATTTGATCAAATGTTTTTTTAAAAAAAGCAGCCGAACTGAAGCAGCCGTCTCTAAGTTCTTGCTCTTGTGCTTGGTGTGCAAAAATAAAGTAAAATAAAAATTCAGAGAAAATAGCTTAATCTGGCAAGAACAACTGGGAAGATGTTTTACTTTTTCAGTCTTATAAACTAGAACATACTGCAATGGAGCAGGCTAAACTAGGGAACAGAAGGTATTGGGATTACATTGTGCTTTACGTAAGATAGACAGAGCTTGGGAAAGTTACTTTTCTGGACTAGAACACTCAGGATCCCCAAGCCAGTATGGCCTTATGAATGTCTCAGTTAAGAGGCAACTTCAGTATTTCTCCACTCCTATGCTGGCTGGAAACTCCCATGTCAAGGGGGCAGCAAATCAACTCCAGATCTAATTTTGGATTTTAGAGGAACTATTCAAGGTGCTGAACCTTACCCCCAAAGCAATTTATCGGATAGCTCTTTTAGTTGTTTGAATAATTCAGCAGGTCCAAAATAATTAAGCTGCAGTGCTAACTAGAGATGGTTACAGGAACATACAACTTTCTTGTTGAAATAGCTTTACTGAGTACCAGGCACAATTGAAAAGTGCTGACTATGATGTATAAAGCTCTATTTGGCTTAGATCCAGGCTATCTGAAAGACTACAGCTGCTGCCACCCTGCAGAAATAAAGCAGTTCTATGGCCCAGTGCTATGGAATATGTAGTGGAGCAACAGAGTTCTCTGAAAGACTAAATACAGGTATCTCACAAAACTATCTCACAAAACCCCAGGATGCCATAGCCCTGAGACATGGAAGTTAAAGCAGTGTCAATTTCTATTTCTGCAGTACAGATACTGCCTGTGTTCAGTTTCTAATATCCGTAGTTGTTGTTTTTGAGGAATCATATAGAATGTAATTGGGGAAAAACTTTGCTTGGGACCACTTTGAACCAAACTCAACTCAATCAGATAAAGTTCAATTTTATATTCTAGTTCCCTAGAAGGGTGGGAAGAAAACCAAAAATGGTGGCAGGAAGGAAGAATATACCATCACCTTTTGAAACTAAGCAATATATTTTACCATGAGCTTTTGTGGGTTGCACTTCTTCAAATGCATCTGCAATGAAAAGGAAATGGGCCTCACAGTGATAGCCCTAAGGATGCAAGCTGCTGGAATTCATTCCCCAAGGCTTTCTGTAAGGAGTAGATTTTGCAGACATTATTTTAAAAACAAAAACCCTTTTTGATCAGTAGCAATGGTAGTTGGAGACTTCTTTGTAAACCAACACCAACAACAAAAAAGTTCTGAGCTCTGGATACAACACACATCCGCAACACACATCTGTTTGCAAAGGCCTTTGGTAGCTGAAGGAGGACCAAATAATTGATCACTGAGGTGCCGCTATCTCCTATTCTTGCAGGTATTTTATTATGCATTTTCAGGGGTTATTATTGTTCAAAGTGAGCCTGGGCTTAGGAGAGACAGAAGAGAAGAAAAGAAAGAAATATGAGCTTTCTCCTAAGCTATTTGGATAAGTGAGAATTATTTGCATTTAAGGTCCAAAACACACTGCAGAAATAATCCAGTTTTAGACTACTTTAACTGCCCTTCCTCAGTGCTAGGGAATCCTGGGAATTATAGTTTATTGTGGCACCAAAGCTCTTTGACAGAGAAGGCTAAATGTTTCACAGCACTAGTTCCCAAAATACCCTAGCATTGAGGCAGGGCAGTTAAAACTGTCTTAATTGGATTATTTCTGCAGTGTGCTTTGGATGTAAGACTTCATAAAGCTCCACTGATATGCAAGCCCACCTCACTGCACTTGCAACCATTCCCAGTTAGTGTCCTGGAAATATCCAGAAAAATGAGACCTGGAGCCTTTTCCATTCTCTCTTAAAACTAAACAATAACACAACATTTGTGGAAAGACTGTAACCATGGGTTACTCAGCACTCAGCTCTGTGTGACTGATAAGACTCAGGAGGGAAATGTAGCAAATATCTTTCCCAATGGAATAGTTTTCCTGATTAGCCACACTAGAGCTCCTACTGCTAATTGTCTGCATCTACAATTTGCTCTTGTGGTGATTGTCATATGAACGACATCAGATGATGCCTAGTCTTGGTCCCAACTGCATTTATTTGAGGTTCTTGACTGCCATGTGGGCTGGTAGCATTCCAGAGACCAGTAGCATGAGAACAGGCACAAGATGCAGTTCAATTCTAATGCTTTGCACACAACTGATGAGTGTCTATCCAACTCATATATTGAATAAATAAATTATCCTACATCCCACATGATAAGGCCCAGAAGAAACAACTAAGGCAGCTTACAAAAGTTCTATTAAACAATAAAAAGGGATCAACAAACAAACAAATAAACAAACAAAACCAGGATCAAACAAGATCAAAATTTGAACAAATCAGTCAATACCATTACCAGAAAAAGAATACATCACATTGTATCTGTGAATTAGAAATTAACATCAATGTTCCTGAATAATAAAGTTCATAAGACTTGCTGAAAGGTCAACAGCAAATGAACAAGTGGACCTTCATTGATCAGGGCTGAGATACTACACATGTGCAGTTATGCATAAATTGTGCTATGGCATACACAAGTTGCATGGCTATGTTGAGCAACTGAACCAAGCCACGAAATGCAGAAACCAATGTGGAGTTACACATTAGTTGTGCTATGCAACACCTTGTGCTGAATGGCAACACTGCACAATTGAACTAAGACATCAAATGTGCAAATGCGTCGAGACCCATCGCAATGCAGTGTGTTACTCAGCAATAGCACTGCATGCATAACTCTTGCTTCCATAACCTTCAACTTGATGTTCCATGTTAAACAAAAATATCCAACCACTTCTGTAGTGGAACTTACTCATGCCAAGAAGATTCCAGTCTGTGGTTGGCATCTTGTTTGAGACATACACACATGTAAGTTTTCCTTATCCCTGTGAATGTTTCTTTTAGACACTGCAATGGTTGACATTCCCTCCCCCTGACCTATGGCACAGCATTTTATGGCTTGTGGGGAGTGGGCAGCATTGGAGAAGCTTCTGACTATGTCACCATAGCCAGATGTAAAATGATTACATCAGCACTGATACCTCCAGAGGACCACAAAAGATCTCAGCTATGTCGACAGGGACATAGACAGACATTTGTCTGATGCTGCCTGCTTATATGAGGCATGTAATGGCCATGTGTATTTGTGGTATTTTAATTTTCTCAAGTTTAATCCTGTTTTAAGGGGATGGGAGGGTTGTATTAGGGGATGAGGGAATGTTTTAACTTTGTCTGTTTTAAATGTTGTAACCCGCCCTGATTGCCGTGCAGAGGGACGGGCTATAAATAAAATTTGTTGTTGTTGTTGTTGTTGTTGTTGTTGGGGAGGGGCCTTCAGAGACTATAAGGTAAGTCTGGGGTGGTGGTGGTGGTATGTGGTTCAGCCTACCATAGATCTGAATGTGGAACCACTGCACTACATTCAGGCATGTTCCCATTCCTAAATATATAAAGAAAGTAAATATGTTAAAGAGGAATCATTTTCTGCTGTCTGTAGTGCTTATATATATATATATAGAAGATCCAGTATTGTATAAAATTTCTCCTTTTATCTGGCCACTCTCAATGATATTTACAAATGCATTATAAAAAAACACTGATTAATTTAAATGGTACCATAGTTGTGATGCACACTTCAATAATGTCTATTTTTTTAAAAAAAATAATACCACCATAGTGGCTGGTCTTTGTTCATCCAACCAGTTGGAAATAATAAAAATGTGCCTGTCTGTAGCTATATTGATATTTATATAGTTACTTTCAGACAATCATATGGTACAATTATCTGCAAGGAAGCAGCTATATAACTGTCAATAAGCCACAGACAAACATGCTTAATCTTTTCTCATGATGAGCAACACCCATTCTGTCTGAGGACTCATTGGCAATTCAGTGCCAATAGTTTTCTGGTCTTAGTCACAGCCCCTCAGATTCCACAGATGCAATGGGGAATTTCAAAGAATGAAATATTCACAAGCTGATTTTCTCTGAAAAATAGATTTCCTGAAAACTGTTGTCCAGGGAGGTCCACAAAGCATCATGTGAGTGAAAAGATGATTTCCTGGAAGAACAGCAATTTATGTGTTATATTCAATCAATTAAATAAAAATAATGATGAAGCTCTTTTCCTGAAGTGCTTCCACCATCATGGCCAATCTTTTACCATTGTGAGTTTTAGACTGAAACATCTGGAGGGCCAAAGGTTCTCCACTTCTGTTTTATTGGCACAAAGAAAGGTCAATCTTATTCAGTGATGTGGTGGCAAATTTTGAATTGAAGAAACTAGATCTTCATGGCAGAACTCCTCTTTCAAGGAGAATCCACTGTAATGTCTACAGGACACAAACATATACAGAGATGGAAGGAGGGAGAGAGGGAGAGGTTGAGTTCTAGGGAAAAAGTACAAGAATCTTCTGTTTCTCATCTGACTAACATGAATACCACCATAATGCATACAAATTGAAACACTGAAAGTTCATGCCACTACTTTTAGAAACCCATGAGACAGCAGCATATTCTTGCTAGTAATAAGGCTGTGATGCTCCTTTTATATTCAACCTGTATGTATGGAAATGTCTGCAAGTGTCAGAAGCTGAGGAGCTTATCGCATGAGGAAAGAAAACAGAAGTTCATCTGGATAGTACTACCTTTCTACATGCTTTACTACATATCATCATAGTTCTTCAGCTCTCTTCCCATGGGAGATGATCATAGAAGCGAGTCTTTTTCTTTTCTAGCTGAGAAAATATATTCAACAAAAGATTCACTTTTATCACCATCTCTGACAGGAAGAGCTGAAGAACTATGGCATCATGTAGTAAGGTACATAGAAAGGCACTACTATCAGATCCATTTTCTTTCTTCATGTGATAAGTTCATGAGTTTTTCAGCTTACCTGCCGTGGCTTTGAAGGTTGGGCTGAATGGGTTTTATCTGTTTACTATTTGCTGGTATTATGAAAGAAAGCCCTTTAGGCGAGACAACTCAAAAACCAACAACTAGAGAGGGGGAGGCCAGACAGAAAACATGTCCAATAAAACAAGCATAGTTAGAAGCAACACTACACATGCAATTGGAACAGGAACATGAGAAGCATGAGCCAGGGAAAACAAGACATGGTAAAGAAGGAAATGGAATGCATGAACATAACAATACTAGGAGTGAGTGAGTTCAAATGGACAGTAATCTATTCAGGAAATGAAAAAACAAGAAGAAATTGGGTGGCTTTCATACTAAGGAAAGTTATAGCTAGATCACTCAAAGGATGCAACTCAAAAGTCAGACCATATATTATCAATATGGCTTCAGAGTAAACCTATAAACATCACAATAATCCAGGTATATGCACCAACCACAGGTGCAGATGAAGAGAAAATTGAGAGATTCTGTGATGCAGTCCAGGAAGAAATTGGCAACATACCATCACAAGATTTCAAACTAATCATTGGAGACTTGAATGCTAATGCTGGCAACAAAGAAGAATCAAAAACAGTAGGAAGATTTGGAATAGGAATAACAAATAAAGCAGGAGAGTGTCTGATAGAATTCTGTGAGGCCAATGATCTATTCATTGCAAATACTTACTTCATACAACCAGATAGGAGACTATACACCTGGACATCACCAGATGGTAAACACAAAAACTAGATAGACTTACATAATTGGAAGTAGAAAATGGAGAAACTCTATCCTTGTGGCCAAAACCAGATCAGGAGCTGATTGTGGCACAGACCACAAACTGCTCATAACAAAAATAATTTAAGCCGAAGAAGAAAGCAAAATGCATAATTATATGACCTGAATAACATTTCAGATAAATTCAAGGACAATGTAAGAAACAGATTTGAACTACTGAGTATAATTGACTGGGAACCTGAAGAACAGTCAAAGATATAATTAAGGACAAATGCAAGAAAACACTAACAGTGGCCAAAAAGAAAGATAAGAAATAATGGATGACAGATGAAACACTTCATGCAATAAAAGAAGGAAGAAAAGTAAAAACAAAGCCAGAAGTATGAACACAACTGTCCAATGTCTGACACGCAGG
>CM034706.1:25060047-25073571 GCA_020142125.1 Phrynosoma platyrhinos
GGGGGGGCGGCCAGGCGCGCACTTTCTTGCGCATGCGCACTTGCTCCCCGCACGTGCACGTATGACACCATCGTGCGCATGCACGCTTGGCACAAGCACCATTTTGGAAGCCCCCCTGCATGGGGGGGGCTTCCCTGGGCCGTGCAGGGGGGCTTCCCTGTGCCTGGGAAAGGCCCCCCACCCCCACGGCAGGTGCAGCAGCAGGGTGGGCTTCCCTGGGCCTGGGAAAGGCCCCCCCACCCCCGCCGTGGCCAAATTCGCCCACCGCAGTGGCAGGGGGGCCTTTCCAAGGCCCAGGGAAGCAGCCGCAGCAGGCGAATTCACCCAGCGCAGCTGTGGTGTGGCCTTCCGAAGGCTCCACGGCAGCTGCGCAGCCACTGTGGGGCCTTCCAAAATGGTGCCTGCATCGTGAGTGCATGCGCGCACGATGCAGATGCCATTTTGGTAGGCCCCCCACTTGCGACCGCCATTTTGTTTGCCAAAATGGCGGCTGCGACTCGTTTGCGCATGTGCAGGAGTACTGTGCATGCGCAAATGAATCACGGTCACCATTTTGGCAAACAAAATGGTGGCTGCGATGTGCGCGGCAGTTGTCCTCAATTTACTTGTGTTGCTGCAAATTTGAGTGTGAAGTGCAAAAGTAGCTGGTACTCAATTAATTTAGCAGTTAATTCTCTCTTAGCTCTTTTGTTCTTCCTGGTTAACAATTTTTGCCATCTTGACCACACTCTGATGTTGCTTGGCAACTTGTCTCCCAGTTTTAATCTGTGAAATCTTACTGCTAGTTGTGAGGAAGAGACACTATTGTAGCTGTTGAATTTTTTTGTAGAATTTTTATAGTTAAATTATTTATGTTTTGCAATAATTAAGGCATAAATAAATGATTTGATGATTGTACAAAAGGATAATTTCTTTGCAGTGTAACTGTAACAGTTTTAGTAACACTTAAGAGTTACAATGTGTGTGGACATTCTATACTTTAGATGTGTTTTTTTACAGCTTGCAACATTGTGATAGTTTTTTAAAGCAACGTAGGGCCTTTACAGACTACCAGAAATAATGCAGCTTGAGGCCACTTTAACTGCCCTGGCTCAGTGCTAGGGAATCATGGGAATTGTAGTTTTTTTCTGAGACATTGAGCCTTCTCTGTCAGAGACCTCTGGTGCCACAATAAACTACAGTTCCCATGATTCCCTAGCACTAAGCCAGGGCAGTTAAAGTGGCCTCAATCTGCATTATTTCTGGCAGTCTGTAAAGGCCCTAAGTAACTATAGTTATTGTTGAATAATTAGAAAGTAAAGAATTGCTTTCATTAAAATGGACTGTAATGATGAGTACAGTCATCTCTCCTGATTTGCAGAGGATCTGTTCCAGACCCACCCACCCCATGAATTGGAAAAACCACAAATATCCAAGCCCCATTGGATATACCAGTAATGGCTGTGCATGCACCACATTTTGTCCCGCCTGCCTTCCCATCCATGGAAATTCAACACCACAGACAAGAAGTCCTCATACTAAGGGGGGTTACTGTAATGATTTCTTTTGAACCTTAGAACTGTAACTTTTTCTTTTTAAATAATAACTTTCCAACAATCCAGATTGGATTTCAAAAAGAAAATGCAATTACAAGAAGCCAATAAAATTAAATCCCAAACTGCTACTCAGTGGGAAGGAAGTCATTAAGGGAATGAATGGGGGAAGAATATGTAGAAAGAAAGAGTAAGTGAAATAGAAAGTAACGAGAAGGCAGGCAGTAAGTAGTAGGCGATGGAAGGATGTGAGATGAGAAGAAAGAAGAAGAACGGATAAGTTTATAAGAAGGAAGGAGTTGGTCTGGTTGAGGAGGTTATGAGTGAAATATGAGTCGAGTAGGAAGAGAGGAGAAAGAGGATAGAAAGACAAGAAAGGGGAATTAATTGTTAGTGGGGGGTAACAGTTTGGGTAAGAATACAATGTTATGTTGAGATCAAAATAGGGTAAAATGTTACAATAAAATGTAAAAGGGAAAAGAAGAAACTTTCTGGTTAATTAATGTTAATATCAATATTATATTCATGTTTCTAATGTATACAATAGGGACATCTATATACTTCTGTTTTCCCTGTAAAAAGACATATTGAAATATATATTTTCTTCTTTTCTGCATAACTCGACAATGGAAAATGTATATGAAATGTTACTTGTGTTAAATGATCAAGTCATAGTATGTATGCTGCGTTTTTAATTTTAACTAACAAAATGTTTAAAATAATTTTTAAAAAAGAACTGTAACTTTTTCTTTTTAAATAATAACTTTCCAACAATCCAAGTAGAGAAATGGAGAAGCTGGTTTCTGTTTACTATGCTTCTTCTTTATTCTGCACATTGTTGATTATTCCTCCAGTAGTAATAACAATAATTCTTCATTATTACTGGTGCTACTGCTGCTGCTGCTATTTACCTGTCTATTTCTTACCTGTCTCTCCCTATGGATCAAGGTAGGAAAGAACAACAGCAGAGCAACAAATATATAACATCAGTTAAAAACATATATCAATTTAAAAAGACACATGCATATTTAAACAATCTACATTTAAAATTAATCATTTAAAATTTAAAATTTACAATCATCTGGATAAGCCTGCTGGAAGAGACTGGTCTTTAATGCTGTCTTAAATTCTGATAGTATATTCTGCTGTCAAATCTCTTCTGGCAGGTCATTCCACAGTTACAATACAGATGAAGATTCCTAATTTGCGTAAAACTAGGGGGAGGGTGATGCATCCTACTCTAGAGGAGAGTGTTTATTAGAAGGTGTGCCACATATGTCCAGACTGAGGGCTGATGCAGACCGGCAGTTTAGGCTATCCTGGGGGTGAAGTTGGGATGGGGCAACTGCACGGTGGCTGCCCCAACTCCGCTTCGACGCCGTGCACCCATCTGCAAGGTGCGCAGTGTCAGGGTGCTCTTTTGCCGCAGCGTGCACACATGCTGCATCAAAAGGGCACAAAAGAGCTGCCATGGCAGTTCCAAGGGTGGCCTTTTGCTGCCCCCAAAAGGAGTGGCATTTTGCTTCTTTTTTGGGGGCAGCAAAAAGGAGGATCGGGGCCACGGCGTGTGGTTGCTGTGACATGTGTTTGAGGGGGAAGAAGGTTCCAGGAGTGTGAGGCAGAAAGCAAAAAGGGACAAATCTGGGATGAAGCAATGGAGATCCTAGGTTGGGACAGCAGGCCTTGAGTACTAGAATGGAGGGTACAGGTGGAAATGTAAGGAGAGAGAAGTTCAGATAGGTAAAGAGGGGCTAGCCCATGCAGCTTATATTGGATACAGAAGGAAAAGGGGAGCCAGTGAAGAGAAGATAGCAAAGGGGAAACATGGTCAAAGCGGTGAGCAGAAGTAATAATGTGAGCGGCTGAATGTTGGACAGAATTTAAAGGGCAGAGATGAGAGAGGGGAAGCCCAGATAGTTTTATTGCAGTTTCCATCTCACTTTTTAGGATTTTGGGTTCATCTCCATATGGCTCTTCATTCCATGTGTCCTTCATTTTGTCATCTCTTTGGTATAATTTTTCTGTGTATAGCATCCAACATCTTTTTATTCCTTCCTGGTCTTTATTTTTGTTATTTTTATTGTAAAATTATGTTATTTTTCTTGTAGAAGAAGCCATATGCCTGAGAGGGGTAGCATGGGTAAGGAAAACTCATTGCTGGTTGTTGTTGCTGCTGTTATTGTCGTGTACGGTCCCTGGCCTCTGTTTATGGTTCTAGGCTTGGACTTTAAATGCTGTGCAAGATTTGCATAGAAGTCCGTATAGACATTTTAAATATATTTTAAATTTTAATATTTAATATTTTTTTAACTTTTAATGTTATTAAAATAAATGTAAATGTATTAAAATAAATTTATTTTATTTTATTAAAATAAAAATAAGTACTATTTTTAACTTTTTAAAATTGTTTACTTGGTTTCTTTTAAACTTTGTATTTACATGTTAATGCTTTGCATTGTTTTTAACTTGTACTGTTTTAAATTTTGTTAGCAGCCTTGAGTCCCTATACTAGGAGAGGTGGGATAACAACAACAACAACAACAACATAAAGTCAAGTTGCATGCATTCCTGGAATATATAATATGTAATTCCAACAAGGAAGCAAAAGAAGGGAAAAATTGGCTTTCAAATTGCCCTTTGACAGCAAAGCTTGCAAATATTACTCTAAACGCTAACATGATAGTGTTACTTTCTTTACATTTTGATTACATTGCACAATAGGGGACGCCCAAAGAAGCATGTTGTGTTATTGGTTAGTAACCCACTACCTTAGTTGCTGTGGAGAGTGTTGTCTCTTACTTTATTATATTATGTGAACAGATGGATTTCTCCTGTTTCCGCTTGTTTAAAAAAGGTACAGAAACCTGCTGTTCACTCTGCAGCTTTAAAATGAGGAGAGAGTGACATGATGCAGAGATGTGGCCAGCAGCCAACTGCTAGCCGCACTTCTTTGGAGAGCCCAGAGCTCTGGGTTGCTTAGCTGCCTCACTTCCCAATGTAGCTAAAGCTTACCAGAGGGCCTTCCAAAAAACTTATACCCTCCAATTGTCTGTAGTTGGCAGGGACAATCCTGATTAATCTGTCACCTCATTTTTTTCAAATACTTTTTAAAATGTCTCAGTTTCCTCCCACTTTGCTCCTTTGTCCCCAGCTTACTTCCATTGCTGCAAACTGAGTTCAAAATGCAAAAGTAACTTGTACTTGATCAATGCAACAAGGGGGAAGAAGGGGAGAGGTTAAAAACTTGCCTTTCCCACTAACCTGAGGCAGAAGCAAACTGCTGCCACCTCTCCTTGGGTGTTCTTCCTTATTAATAACTTTTGCAATCTTGACCACACACTGATGTTGCTTGTCCTGGTTTTCATCTGGGAAATGTTGGAGGGTATGAAAACCTGCTTCCAGCACTAGGCTTGACATTCAAAAGAAATTATTGTGGCATGCAGCCACCTCTCTAATAGCTATGGCCTTGTCCTACAAGAGTTGGCCTTCCATAACCATGTGTATTTTTTTTATCCACAGATCTGTGCATCCACAGATTGAAAATATTCCAAAAACAAAAAGCAAAAAACCAAATTCCAAAAAGCAAACCTTGATTTTGCCATTTTTGTATAAGGGGCATCATTGTACTCAATGGGACTTGAGCATCCATGGATTTTTGAATCAACAGAGTCCTGGAACTATATTCCAGCAGATACCAAAAGTCCAATATATTCTAGAATTCAAAAAGCTGGAGCGTGTCCAGAGCATGTCCAGAGGAGAGTGACCAAGATGGTGAAGTCTGGAAACCATGCCTTATGAGAAGAGACGTAGGGAGCTGGGTATGTTTGGCTTGGAGAAGAGACGTTAAAAGGTGATATGATAGCCCTGTTTAAATATTTGAAGGGAAGTCATACTGAGAATAGAGCAAAGTTGTTTTCTGCTGCTTCCGAGACTAGGGCACAAAGCAATGGATTCAAACTACAAGAAAAGAGATTCCACCTAAAAAGTAAGAAGAACCTCCTGACAGTAAGAGCTGTTCAACAGTGGAACAGACTCCATTGGAGCATGGTGGAGTCTCCTTTGGAGGTCTTTAAACAGAGGCTGTCAGGATGCTTTGATTGTGTGTTCCTGCATGGCAGGGGGTTGGGCCCGAGCCCTTGGGGTCTCTTCCAGCTCTGTGATTCTATGATTCTACATCCATGCCTTACTGTATATTGCTTTGGAATTACTCCTCTAGACCTACAAATGCGATGCGGCCCATTTCTCATCCTCTCAAGATTCATTAAGGACAGTCTCTATGCCTCAGGGCTTGGTCTGAAAATCTGAGGGCCTAGGATGCTCCTGTCTACTCTCATTAAGGTGTCTGACTACTTCTTTTCTGTTGGGCCTAAGCAGACGGGTGGCCATGGGCTGCCCTGGGAAGGTGCGCCGCGGGACTGAGGCATCCCCATGCCTCGATCCAGCAGCACACCGTCAGCGCCCCTGTAAAGGAGCACTAAAATAGCGCTCCTTTCATATGTCACCGAAAGTGCACCGCAAAAGGTTGTGGCGCACTTCCGGTGACTTTTCCACCACAGCGTGTCCGGACACTGCAGCGGGAGGTCCTCCTCAGAGCGCCGGCTGTGCAGAGGGCCGGCTGCTCTGAGGATGACCTCAGGAGGGGGAGGGGGCGCCGAGCATGCGGCTGCCCCTCCCCTTCCCTGCACTGAGGATGGCCTATTAAGCTGTCTGCTTAGGCCCTGTTAGTAGCAAAAGTTACAAAATACCAGCGTGGTGTAGTGTTTTGAGCATTTGTCTACAACTTTGGAGACTAGGGTTTGAATCCCCTCTCGGGCATGGAAGGTGTGACCACTCTCAGCCTCAGTGAAAAGCAAAGGCAAACCCCCTCTGAACAAATCTTGCCAAGAAAATCCTGTGATAGGTTCACTCTTAGGGCTGCCATAAGTCACAAACAACTTGAAAGTGCACAACAAAGCAAGAGTTACATCTCTACTTCTAATAATTGATTCCTTTGCTCAGCCGCTATTTGGAAAAGGAAAAGGTGCATGCATGCATGTGTGTGTGTATTTGCTCCCTCCAGCCTAGTATGAGATGCCAGGTTTATAAATTGAAATCTTCAGGCATCTTATTCCAAAACATTAGGAAGTCTGATTTCTCTATAACAGAGATTGGCAGCTTTTTCAGCAGCTCTTTTTACTAAGACACACTTTCTGGCAATAAAAAGGCGATAGCAACTAATATAATTAGGCCTGAAAAACAATCTCTAAGTAGAAATTTGTCTCCCAATAGAACAAGCATAAAATTGTTCATTACAGCACTCTCCAGGAATAATAGCAAGGGTTCCCAAAAATGTATTATAAATGCACATTCCCAGAATTAATAGTAAACCATACCAGATGTTCCTCAATAGTTAGTCTGCATGGGAAGTTAATATGCCAAACTGCAAGGCCTGCCACTGGAAACCTTAAGGTTATGTGCAAGGATGCACTGGACTTAAGTTTATACTTTTTGGTCTAAAATTCCCAGAATATCCTGGTGGCCATGCAAGCTCGGGAATGGTACAGATTACAGTTCAAAAACCCAACACAACTAAGGCTTAACAACAGGTTGAAGCTACCACTACAATTTCTCTGGTACCATAGGATTTCCATTTTCATTGCAGTAGCAATTCTAAATTATCTGCAAAGTATAGGCTTATATGCCCTTTCCACAAAAAAAGTTGTCATGGTGACTAATACAACAACTTCTATTCCAAAATTCTGCCTGTGTAAAAATTACTTTGCTTGCTGGGGAAAGAGCAACAGAGAATGAACAGACTTACCTTTCTTTAACAGGGAGTTCCAGAGTCTGAAATAACATCTTCTCTTCCATCCCAGCTAGTCATAAGGTTGTCATTTGAGGACTTTTCTGGGCCCTGATATTTCAGCACCAAAGCCCAAGACCTAGGGCAACTTCTTGTGATATCACTTGGGGCAGCCCCAGGTGATTTCACTAACCATTAACCACAGTTGCATAGAATATGCTATTCAGATTTTTTTTAAAAGTCTGAGGAATGCACACACACACATTTTTCAAGACAGCACCCTAGAGTTGAAATTTCTCCTTTTTGCTCTGATGACTGGAAAACAGTGGCTAGTCACTGATACCTGGGAACTATAATCTCTGGTGGGGCGTCTACTGAAGAGCTTAAAACCTTGTCAGGCTCCTATGCGAGAATGCAGTCTTCTATATATGGCCTCATTTTAGATCAGTCAAAGATCAGGTATTCTCCAGTTTTCCAGAAAGTTTGAATTCTTTTGAAACATTTCAGGTACAAGGAGTATGCATGTTTAAAGCCAGAATATGTAAACCAGGTTAAGACATCATATCCTCTATAGTGGTCTTGTTACTAAAAAAGGGAGGGAGACTGGGAGGTCTGCACCATGGCATTGTTTGGGGAATGTTTGGGGAATTGTTTAGATCAGTGGACACTTTGCAAGAGGCTGGGTAACCTTATGATCATTTTCACCTCTGTATACCAGTACACTTGTGTATACCAGGGGACACAGTGGCTCAGTGGTTAAGACATCTATTCTGACAATCACAAGGTTGGCAGTTCGAGACCCAAGTGCCACATGACGGAGTGAGCTCCTATCACTAGTCCCAGCTTCTGCCAATCTAGCAGTTCAAAAACATGTAAAAGTGCATGTAGATAAATAGGTACCACTTCTATGGGAAGGTAACAGCATCATGTGCAGTCATGCTGGCCACATGATCACAGAGGCATCTTTGACAACACTGGCTACCTTGGCTATGTAACAGAAATGAACACCACCACCTACAGTTGGACAAGACTTGACAACCATGTCAAATGAGAAACTTTACCTTTTTATACCAGTAATAATTGTGAGAGAACTTCAGATTTAATGTATAAAGAATGTTTTTATTTGGAAATAAGCAAAGTATGACTTACATACATGATGGTAATTCAAACAGACACACCATACAAGGCTGACTGAAATGGAGGTATGAAAATTGGATAGGAGAGGCTGAGGGTTGCAATGGGGGTGATATTTGCCTGTCCTGAAGAGAACACCACAGAAAGTGGGGTGTGGCTCAGAAGGCATCTGAGGGCAACACAGTGAATGTAGGAGATTCTCTGTGCACACACAGAGCTAGAGCTGGGACTGATATTTATATCTGATTTCTAGCCTTTAGGGATACTTGGTGATATCTTGTAGTGTAACAAAGACTTGAGAGTCTTCACATGGAACCAACATTGGGATTCTGGAACTGTTGATGGCTTTGACTTTGGATTGACAAAACAGTGGTTGAATTTAGGACAATCCCAAAGACAGAGAAGCTGGTTGTGAACTTCCCTGTCTACTGTAGGGAGTAGGCATGAGATACTTACTGGGTTACTAGCCTTGGTACAATGATACCTCTTTTGTCTCTTGGTGCAAAAGGATATGAAGAATGTTTGGAGGAGGAAGAAACACGGCCATTTAATTTTTTTTCCTTGATACTATCTAGGAGTTATTTGTGAGAAGAATGATAGAATGAGCAGCCCAAGTCTTCTGGTGGAAGGATGATGATAGGATAAGGTGTGTCTGGGTGGAATTGTTCCAAATCATAGGCTGAAGGAACATGATGGAACCACTTTTTTAAGTACAAAGGAAACAAGTGGAGAAGCAGTACCTTTGACACTAGCAAATACATTTCAACATATTTTTTTTCAAACAGTCCACTAATTCAGATGCATAGAGTAAAGCTTCTTGGACAGAGTTTCACTCTGTATAATGAGTTATGTCTTGGGCTTTAACTGTGTATGCTGGCAAATTTCTAAATGACAATAACCTTCTTGCTTGCTTCCACTGGAGTGGAGCTTCTGTAAACATAAAAACAAATGGGTGGAGTGTGAAATGTAAATGGAAGTACAAAGCATGCTTGTATGTTGATAGGGTGACAAATACTGACTTAACAATTGTCATAAAGAGTAGTTGCAAGGAGAAAAATAAGAGCATAGTACAGGAGCTTAGTACAGGAGGCAGGTGGGCTTGAGTCCCCAAGGCTAGGCTGGTTGAACTGAGCTGTTACTGAAATAATCTGAAAAAAATGGATGACCAAGGCTCCAATGTAACTGAGCCCACACCTGAGTTATCAATCAGATGGGTACTAAATGATAAAGCAGTAAGAAATATTAAAAGAGCAATTCTCCTTGAGCCCTTCTGGGACTAATAAAGGCTCCCTGAAATCTATTCTATGTACACTTTTTGGGGAGTAATCTACACTGAACACTTAGAGGACCCTTCTAAGTACATGTTGTGTTTGTAAGAAACTTCATATTTAAGGATATTTGAATGATAATGAATGGGGAAACAGATGAGTAATCACAAATGTCTATGTCTATTAGACTTTCCTAGTGTTTTTTTTAAAGCATTTCTAACTTTAAATTATCAAATATTCAAAAATTGATTTTGGTTTTAACAAAACTGTTTCTGTTCCTTTACTACCTTTACTGTGATTTACATAGGGATGAGGTGGTAATCATTTATTTATGTATTTATTTTAAAAAATAAGATGTATGTTTGTCTCTGTGACACACTTTGCACTTTGGAGGAAAGATTACTGATAAATATACGAATTATATATTTATGTAAAGTTAGGTTGGCTCCAACATTCCTGTAGCAGAGTTCTGTCTATGGAATTGGGCGTCCTCAGTTTTCTTTTCTCCCTGAAGCCTATAAAAATCTGCTCCAGAGTGTTGGGGGCACTTGCTGGAACAGAATGGAAGATATCACGAGGGTGGGAAAGGGGAACTGAAAGAGACCAGGAAGTAGGGGGAAGATGGTTCTTGCTCATTTTCATTCGTAGAAACCATGTTGGATCCAGCTTCTTTCCATGAGCAGAAGGATTCCTTCCATGAATGGAAAGTGTTGTTGGGATCCACCCTATTATAAATCAATGTATTGAACAAAAAGATCAGAGTGACACTCAAAAGAATGGGCCAAACTTTACTGTGCAATAATAGCCCATCATGTGGCAAGATGAGACACATGGAATAATGAAAACACACAGTGAAATCTTTAAACAAACCACTGGTGAAGCATCATCAACCTGCCTGGAGGTTATACATAAGGAGGAAATCAATGTGGGTTCTTGCTTTATTACTTTTGCATGTTCCAAGATGTGTGTCAGAGCCATTTACAATGCAGAATGGTAGCCCAGAAAGTAATGGCATTTAACTGGCTTCTGTGTCATACAAAGATTTTTCAATTTAACATGATTCAGAAAGAGCAACAGCCCACCAAACTATACACATCAGAGGAAAGACCACTTCTGACAGACTGAGGAAGTTGAACAGTGGTGAATTCTCAACTACAAATCATCTTCCATGAACTGAAATGGCTTTATGACTACTCCAGACCCCTATTCAGAATGTTTGCATTAGAAATATATTGCCCTGGAAATAATAAACATAGCAGTCATATTCTTAAGGACACTGCATCTGTCATACCAATGTGGGTGGGTTTTGAACTTTGGTATGTCAAATCCAAGTGGGTCTGCAAGTGGGTTGCTTATTTTTAAATTTCCTTATTTAATTTAATTTAATTTGCAAACTTATTCCCAAAGATGTAGTTTAGGATGAAATAGACCTAATTCAAGCAAGAAATATTTTAAATACGGTACTAAAACAGATGAGGAACTCTTAAGTATATGCTATAGTAGATTTTTTTCAAAAAAAAAATCTTTATACTGTTTTAATTAGTAGTGGTTTAGCAGGACAACTTATTTAATTGGTTTTTAATATAGATTGTATATTTTGGGTCCCATGTCAAGAGAAAAGGAGTATATATGCTAAATAAATATAAAAATAACAACATTGTTGTTAAAGCAAGACACTCAAATAGGAATAAGAGAAGCTACCCGAAGCTTTTGAGTTCTCAATAAAAGTCTCAGCTTTTTCTGGAAGAATTATTCAAAAAGGCACAGAAAGTGTCCATGCTGAATCAAGGAAGGCAGGTTTTGCCTATCAGTAGAAGGAAATATTTTAATATGGTATCGGGTAGGAATCCTGTATCTCTCCAAATATTGCTGAGCTACAACTCTCAGCAACCCTTGCTGGCATTGATGTTGCAGTCCAATCACATCTAGATGGAATCCCTTCTTTTGCAAAATGGCACCCGCCAATTTTGGGAGATGTGAGAGGGGCCTCTCTAGCCAGTCTAGGATTCTGCCATCTCATTGTGTCAATGCAACTGACTCCCTGCTTTTTCATATCCCTGAAAAGTTGGCAAGCCAGCAGGGCTGCAACCTTCCCATCAAGCAGAACAAGGCATGTGTCCTGGGGACCCCTGTTCACAACTGAGGACCTATTCTGTGCAAAATTTGCACATGGTTGTTTTGTACAGAAAACAGTACAGAAATAGTATTTTCTGTACACACATAAAATCTGTTTCCTGTGCAACAGGCGTTGACTGTTCTGCTTGAGCTTTTCATCCATTCCAATTTGTTGGAGGATAGTGCGTCGTGGGGAATTTATCTGTCTTCTTGCTTTGTTGTGTGCCTTCAAGTCATTTGTGACTTATGATAGCCCTAAAGCCTATCACAGGGTTTGTTTTGTTTTTAAGACTGAGAGTGTGATAGGCTTTAGGGAAACCTATGACCAAGTGAGGACTCAAACCCTGATCTCCAGAGTTGCAGTCCAATGCTCAAACCACTTAACCACCCTAAAGTAGGGGTAAGCATATCCAATAACATCCAAACAATGATACTTTTATCGGGCCAACCAAAATGCACAATTACATGTTGCAAGCTTTCGAAGTCACACTGGCTTCTTCATCAAACAAATATGTTCAAGAGATATTGGGCTCAAGAACTCTGGAGGGTCACAGCTGTGATATTGCAGCCACTGCTATCAGTCACCTCTGACACCTCGGGGAGGGGGGGCATGGATGCTTCATAAAACATATGAAATACCTAGCAAAGTGTGGTGATTTGGGAGGTGGGAGTTGTCTTTAAAATCTGTGTGGGTTTTCAGCAGAAAAACAACTTTTTCCCAGCTGAAAACAAACCAAAAACTGAGGATAGTCTGGGCCTTGGATGCTGAGGTCAAGGGGCTGCATAACTCCGATCCCTGTCTTTAATAGGATTGTATGATGGCTTCACATGTAACTGGGTATGTCCCCCCCCCCCCGGGCTTTATTCTGGATTTTAGAGGAGTTTTCTGAACTTTAAAGGAGATGCACCTATTTGGAGACTAGGGTTCAGGATCTTTAAAGTTTGGATTAAAACCCAGAGAAGATTGACCACCTCACCCACATTGGAGGAAGCCACCAGCCACATTTGCCCTGCTGCTTTCAAGTGTGATGAAGGATGCTGTACTATCACCACTACAAGAATAGAAAAAAATATTTTAAAAATATTGGGGAAAAATATTGAAAAACATGTTTTTGGCATGTTGAGAAACCTAACAAGAGCAATCTTGGGCTGAAGATAATGTTCACAGTTAAGGACAGAAAAATTCATTTGCAATTGTTTTGTGCATAAAACAGCATTTACTGTACAGGATAGAGAAAATAATATTTCTAATGTGTGCAGAAAAGGCTGTTTCCTGTATTGAAAACTCTATAACTCTGCACAAAAGTCATCTGTGGTTGCTTTACAAATAATTTTTTGCACAGAATAGGTCATCAGTTGTGAACAGGTGTGCATCTACACTGTAGAAATATAGGCGCCCCTCCATTTTTGCAGGGGATCCATTCCGGACCCCCCCTGCGAAAATGGAAAACTGCAAATATTAGGCTTGAATGGCAGCCACAGCCATGGGTGCATGCCCCATTTTGTTCCCCTCCTTTTGCTGCCCATGAACAGGCAAGGGACGCGGACTTCAAGACTTCAAGTCCACAAAAACAGAGGGGTGACTGTAATGCAGTTTGACACACCACTTTAACAGCCATGGATCCATCCTATAGAATCCTCAGATTTGTTGTTTTGTGAGGCACCAGCACTCTTTGGCAGAGAAAAAAAAAAA
>CM034706.1:25084341-25115807 GCA_020142125.1 Phrynosoma platyrhinos
CATAGCAGTCAAGGCAGCTTACATCTAAAACAACGCAAAAACTACCCCATAGTGAACAATAACAAAAAATGGGGAAAATGGAAGGTGTCTCAAGAAACTGGGCTGGATGACTAAGGAACTTTCAACTGAGCTGAGTTTTAAATGGGGCATGTATAAGAAATGGAATTCAAGCAAATAGCTAGCATATGTAAGGGGAAAGTCAGAAAAGCAAAAGCACAGAATGAGCTCAGGCTCACTAGAGAGATTAAAAACAATAAAAAGGGCTTGTTTGGATATGTCCATAGCAAAAGGAAGAAAAAGGAAATAGTAGGGCCACTACATGGAGAAGATGGCAAAATGCTAACAGGGGACAGAGACAAGGCAGAACTTCTCAACACCTTCTTTGCCTCAGTGTTCTCAGAAAAGAAAAAAGGGTGCTCAACTTGAAGAAAATGGAGCAGAGGACACAACAGGATAAATGCAGCACATAATAAGTAAAGAGGAAGTACAGGAATACGGTGTTAATCTACCTGAATTTAAGTCTCCAGGACCAAATGAATTACATCCAAGGATATTAAAAGACTGGCAAATGTAATCTCAGAGCCACTGGCAATAATCTTTGAGAACTCCTAGAGAACAGGAGAAGTCCCTGCAGACTGGAGGAGAGCAAACATTGTCCCCCATCTTCAAAAAGGGGAAAAAAGAGAATCCCAACAACTGTTGCCCAGTTAGTCTGACATCGATACCAGGAAAGATTTTAGAACAGTTCATTAAACAAAGAGTCTGTGAACATTTAGAAGGGAATGCCATAATCACTAAAAGTCAACATGGGTTTCTCAAAAACAAGTCATGCCAGACTAATCTGATCTCTTTTTAAAAATAAAATTACCAGCCTGGCAGACTAAGGAAATATTGTAGATATAGCATAACTCAATTTCAGTAAGGCCTTTGACAAGGTCCCCCGTTATATTCTTGCAGACAAGCTGGTAAAATGTAGGCTAGACAATGTGACAGATAGATTTGTAATTGGTTGACCAGCTAAACCCAAAGGGTGCTCAACAATGGCTCCTCTTGTGACCAGTGGGTTGCGACAGGGTTCTGTCCTGGGCCTAGTGCTATTCAACATCTTTATCAATGACTTGGATGAAGTAATAGAAGGCATGCTTATCAGATTTGCAGATGACACCAAATTACCCCAGAGGACAGGATCAAAATTCAAGACCTTAATAGATTAGAAAGCTGGGCCAAAACTAACAAAATGAATTTCAACACAGAAATGTAAGGTCCTATGCCTAGGCAGAAGAAAATGAAATGCACAGATATAGGATGAGGGACACCTGGCTTAACGAGACTATGTATGAAAGGAATCTAGGAATCCTAGTAGACCACAAGTTGAACATGAGTCAACAGTGTGATGCGGCAGCTAAAAAGGCCAATGCGCTTTTAGGCTGCATCAATAGAAGTATAGTGTCTAGATCAAGGGAAGTAATAGTGCCACTGCATTCTGCTTAGGTTAGGCCCCACCTGGAATACTGTGTCCAGTTCTGGGCACCACAATTCAAAAAGGATGTGGAGAAACTGGAGCATGTCCAAAGGAGGGCAACTAAAATGGTGAAGGGTCTGGAAACCAAGCCCTATGAGGAACGACTTAGGGAGCTGGGTATGTTTAGCCTGGAGAAGAGACGGTTAAGGGGTGATGTGACAGCCCTGTTTAAGTATTTGAAGGGGTGTCACATTGAGGATGGAGCAAGCTTGTTTTCTGCTGCTCCAGAGATGATAACATGGAACAATGGATGCAAGCTACAGGAAAAGAGATTCCACCTCACATTAGGAGGAACCTCTTGACAGTAAGAGCTGTTTGACAGTGGAACACATTCCCTTGGAGTGTGGTGGAGTCTCCTCAGAGGTCTTTATACAGAGGCTGTATGGGGATGGTTTGATTGTGATTTCCTGCATGGCAGGGGGTTGGACTGGGTGGCCCTTGTGATCTCTTCTAACTCTATGATTCTGGAATCTAGTGCCTTTTGAGTACGTAGGGCCTTTCCATTATTTCCTTTTATGTGACGTATCCTTGCTTAGTGATTCATAGCCTTATTGCATGAGAAAAGAAAGCCAAGAGTGGGAGAGTAGCTCCATGTCTCTCCGCATGCTACCATAGCACTTCTGTTCTTTTCCCAAAAGAAATTGTGGTGAAAAAGCATGCCTTTTATCAAAAGGATTTTTCCAGCATGACAAAAGGCACACTTTTCTGATCATATCAGGAATAAAATGGAAGTGCACCAAAGGCATGTGGAGGGGCACAGAGAAAACCACTACTCTTCTCATGCAATAAGGCTCTCCAAGAAGAAAAAAAAAGATTGCCTCCACTGGGAACCTACACTGCTAATCAATAATGATCAACTGCAAAGCTTAGCAAAGTCCCCCCCCCTATTTTTTTGCACAAATGGTCATACTAGGAGTCTTGGCCAAAAAAGTAATGTTTCTATGCTTCTGCCGTTTGCTCTCTTCTTTTGGAGAATCCCTTTAGGAATGTCAAATCCCATGTTAGGCTGATTGAAGCCTGATATCATCAGCTGAAGCCTTTTTCTTGGGCCTTCTGCACCAAAGGAAGGCTCCGCTTTTCAGTCAATGCTGTCACCCTTAGACACCACTCCTCCGCAAAGTTAATTGCCAGGCATTTTGAATCTTAAACATTACATTTTCATCACCCCTATCAGCTTTATCTGCTGTTGGTTCTTCTTGCATTTTGTAAGCCTACCAGAAGTGTGTGTGTATTAAATGATTACAAACTCAACTTTTGGAGTGAGTTGTTCCCAGCTCCAAATTTCAAGCTTCCTCATTCAAAATCTGAAGTTTGAGCTGATTTTAAATTTGTGCACTGAGAGCAATGTATGGCAACAAAAATACTGCAAGTTCACTGGGAGGTAAACTGCCAGCATCTCAGCAACATTATTAAAGTTAATTATAGGACCTCAGAGTGCTCATTTCTATATAATAAATCCTCCTGACTCTTGTTTCGTTTATTCAATTTTGTTTCCACTCTGGGTGGCTTAGAAAATGTTTATTTATCTACATTTAAAAAGTCACCAAACAAAAAGAAGTTATTATTTCATGACAATTCCAAAACATGTTGGGCTATGGCAAGGTTTCAGGTGTAGTTATGAGCAGAATAACTAAGCGTATTTGATTTAAAGGAAGTAGCGAAAGCCAGCACAATGTAGTAGTTTGAGTGTTGGACTATAGATACATCTACAAGTAGAAACAATGCAGTTTGACACCACTTTAACTGACATCCTACAGAAACCTGGGATTCATAGTTTTGTGAGGTGCCAGCACCCTTTAGCAGAGAAGACTAAATACCTTGTAAAACTACAAATCTCAGGATTCCATAGGATGGAGATACAGTACTTAAAGTGGTATCGAACGGCATTATTTTCACAGTGTAGATACACCCTATGAGTCCGGGAGACCAGAGTTTGATTTCTCGTTTGATCATGGAAACCCACTGCATGACCTTGGGCAAGTCACATTCTCTCTGCCTCAAAAGAAGGCAATGGCCAACCTTCTTTGAACAAACCTTGCTAAAAAATCCATGGGTCACATTAAGTCAGAAATGACTTGAAGAGACACAACAACAAGGGGAGATAATCCAACTCTGAAACATTCCCCCCCCCCCCATGGTGCGGAGCATCACTGTCTTACTTCCTTTCATAGCTGTAGGGACACATGGCTCAACTTATAAAGGGATTTTATCCCAGACTTTCCAACTTCTAACATTTTTCTTTAAAGAATTATTACATGTTGTACTGTAGTGAAGTAATCTGATACATTCAGTGCTCCACAGAAAAGTAAGATTCCACTGAATATCAGTTTTGGGGCTTTTACTTAGTGAGCCCAATAACTATAAATAGGTAAAATTTCAGCTTTTTTAAAATGGTATTATTTTTACAAAGCAGGATCAACTGAAGAAACAGTATCCATGCTCTTTTCTCCTCTAGATGGCATGTTATTCCAATATGTTTGCAGATGCAGGAACAAATCTGTCTATCCCTTTAGAAAAAAAAATCCTATATTCTGATTTTCAAAATAAAAACTACACAAAATAAACAGATACAAGCAAACAGAAATGCATATAGCAGAAAACATAGTTTTATATTATAATGCTGTATTTAAGCTCACCATAATAAGTGTTTGCTTTAGGATCAGCCCAAAGACATTTTTAAAGTAATATTCCAATAATAGGGGAGGGGAGCAAGGGTCCAGTTTAACCCAGAAAAGAAGCTGGAGGCACAGGGCAGAACTTGCTCACTCAATTGTACATAGTTTTTTCACTTAAGAGCATTAGTGCTGGAAGGGACTGCAAATGTCATCTAATACAACAGCCTGCCGTGCATTCTCCTCTGCCAAAATCTAGTCGAGACAGTAATCTCAGGTGGGCAAAGGACACTTGGGGCAAGCTGTTGAAGTAACTGGAACACTGTCACACATACCCTGTTTTTTCCTGTTAAAATTGGATGTTACACACATGCACACACACCTACCTTTGGGGCAGCTCTGAACACATGAAACTGGCATCATCACCTCACTTTTAGCCATGGTGGTAGAATTCAAAGATATAGCCATGCTAGTCTGTAAAATCAGTATGGGAAGAGATCTTGTAGGTGTTACAAGATCTTTTTCTATACTCACTCTTAACCACTAAATCTTGCATGGTAAATTGTATGGGCATTTGGTAACTTGGCTGAAGGACTTCTAAAAACACAATTGTCTATTTCTCCCCCTTGAGTTAGGACGTTATCACACGGGGCTCAATCCAAACAGAATCCAAACGAAATGCCGACCGAATCCGGATTATTTGCCCGTGTTTCCACACAACGTCACACAGAACCCTGACAGAAAGTGGACAGAAAGTAGAAAGAACCGAGATCTTTTGAATTTCAGTTTCTTGAGGAATTGCAATTGCGTGACGGGAATCATTTCGCATTTACCGTGGGTCTGACAACCAAATACATATTGGGGAGCATTTCCCCGTCATTACCCATGGTTCCCGCGAGCATTCCTCTCTCTGCGCATGTGCAGGAGGCTCATTTCAGCTACATTTACGTTTTTTTTTCTCTTGTGTGTGGACATTCGATACACTTACTGTAAATTCGCAATGAAGGTAATGACGTTTGCGGAAACAAGGTTTATTTCCCGTTTATTTTCCGGATGCCTCATTTCCACTTTATTTTCAGTTTCTGGGCCACGTGTGATAACGTCCTTAAAGTAGATAAGGAGATTTAAAACAAATCTTGCTGATAAGGTCATCAACATCAACAAGTCTCATACATAGGATGAGGTATAGACAATGTATTTGTGCTCTTCCAGGTACTTCACAGTTCATGTTTTTGCACAGTAACAGGCGTTGTGTCTGCATAATTCTGTTGGGAATGCTCAACTTCGTTGGTGCAAATCTAATTTGTTTAGTATTTTTTTAATGCTTGAAGGGAATTATAAAACCATCTTAATTTTTTTTTAAAAAAAAACCCAAGCTGTACTTTTTCATTTCCTTCTAGTTACCTACATTTTTACTCAAATTTATACTATCTTGTCTCTCAAAGAATTATGTTGTCAGGACTGCTGAGTATATAAAAATCTGCACCAAAGTATGTATTAATTCCAGTACTATTCTAAAACCATTTTGGCAGTATTTAGCCCTCTGAGCATCTTCTTTCACACCACACTTCAGTTTGTCCCAGATTGGAACCAATCATGAATTTACTGTTTCAACCAGCCAAGCAAAATTGGTCAATTATGTTTTGATTTGCACTTACACTGAAAACAAGGTCTGGAAACTATGTTAAACTATGTAACGTTTGCAGTGAAAATTGTCAATTTAGGAAAAACATGAATCTATGGTTAGCTGCAAATTAAGGAGAGAAAGTCTGGAATTCTTTAAAGGCTTGTTGCTGTTGTGTTTCTTCAAGCTGTTTCCGACTTATGGTGGCCCCAAGGCAAACTTATCATGGGTTTTTCTTGGCATGTTTCTTTCTAAGGGGTTTGCCATTGCCATCCTCCAAGGCTAAGTGTGTATGATTTGCCCAAGGTCACCCAGTGGATTTACATGACTGAGCCAGGATTTGAACCCTGGTCTCCAGAGTCCTAGTCCAATGCTCAAATTATTACACCATGCTGGCTGTCACTCACATCTATACTCTGGCATACCTCCTACAGCAAGATGATATAAAAGCTATGAACCGATTCCGTGATGTTCTCCTACATTTTTCAAAGATCTCAAGCTCAATAGCTAAAACACTGGCTAAACAATGAAACAGAATCACAGCATTTCTTTCAGCACATGCATGACTTTCTTAGCTTCATCTAAAACTGTAACTGCATGGCATTAAATCACCTCCCCTCCTCCATCCCATCACCTCCACCTCTTTGTCTCCTGGGGAAAACATTAACCCCCATGCCCATACCACAGAGGGAAAATGCTGTGAAATTCTGCTCATTTCTGCCATAGCTCCAAGGAAAACAAGAAGCTGTGCTCTCTTGCTGGCATGAGCTTGGGACCCTGCACACAAAGGTTGTGTTCATACTGAATTCCAACAGTTTGCTCTAGTGCTGTATTTAGACCTTGGAAATGCTCCTGGTCCTGGAGAACTTGTATGAAGCCTGTTCTAAATGAGTCTCTAACACTGGAAGAGAAAGCCTTACTTATTCTCTCCCTGCAGTTCTTCTATGCTAGAAGGCCAGTAAACAACTAGTGTATGTGTATGTGCTGTCAAGTTGCCTGTCAGCTTATGGGGACTCCATGAATTTCATAGGCAAGGAATACTCAGAAGTGTACTATCCTTATTTATCAGAAATCTGTAAGCGCAGCCAGAGTAACAAATTCATAACTAGACTATCCCATCTGACTCTTTAGAAAGCTAATTTTCCAGATGCTTTGAGATGCATTAAAATCTAGGACTAGTTTAGAACAGAATGAAACCCAGGTTAAGAATAGAAACCAAAATTGGATTGCTTACTACAAAGCATAGAATCAATACAACCTAATCTCCTATTAAAGAAACTCATGTTAAAATATTTGTTGTTGTGCCTTCCAATCATTTATGGCGACCCGAAGGTGAACATAACATGGTGTTTTCTTGTTCAGAGGGGACTTGCCTTTATCATCCTCTGAGGCCGAGATTGTGTGACTTGCCCAGAATCAACCAATGGGATTTCAAACCCTGGTCTCCTGGAGTCTTAGTCCAATACCCACTCCACGACATCATGCTGGCTCTTAATCATGTCAAAATATATTGGAGGCATTTTGCTGTTGTGTGCCTTCAAGTCATTTCTGACTTATGGTAACCCTAGCATAGGGTTTTCTTGGCAAGATTTGTTCAGAGGGGGGTTGACTTTGCCCTCTTCTCGAGATTGTGACTTACCCAAGATTACCTTGGGTTTTCATGCCTGAGTAGGGATATGGACCCTGGTCTTGAGTCATAATCCAATGTTCAAATCATTACACCATGCCGGCTTTCATATATGCTCAAATACATTAATGCTAGACTCCATTAGAGCTCTGAGGCCCTTGTCTGTGCCACTACGCTCTTAGGCTTGTTTGGTGATAACAAGGGAGAGGGCCCATCCCTGATCTGCTTTCAAAAAACATTTTTGTACCATCAGGCTTTTTCAAATTGACAAGGGTTGGGTTGTGTGATTCAGATTTATGGTTTGTATATAGTTTTGTAAATACATTTTAATATTTTAATGTTTAATATTTTTAACTTTACAAACTGTTTGTTGTTTAAACGTTCTACTTTTTAATGCTCTTGAAAACTAAAATACAAGACTAATATTTGGGGTCTTACGACCAAGTTATTTTAACATAATGTGTTAACTGTAAGATCTGTTTCCATGGTGGTAAAAAGTCTTCTCTTTCTTACATACTACTTACCTTGATGCCACTTCTTTTTAGTTCCACATTTATACTTTATCTTCTTTGCCTGAGCTCACACATTCTTCAAGTTCACTAGTATTTTAATATCTTGTAACTAGACAAAAAGTTGCAAGGCCTAAGGTCATCAGTCATCGACAAAACTCCATTTTAAATTTTAATTCAAGTTTTAGCATTGAAGCTTCTTCCAAGCTATATTGGTCTTCTTCGAAGCAATATGGGATGGCTTCTTCCAAGCTATGCTAGTCTTCCAAGCTTTTGTGACTCCATATTTTCGCAATGCCAGCAGCCTCTGACTGCCTTCCCTTCACCCTTGCTCCCTTACTGCAATTCGATCCTTTCTCTCTGACACACATGTATTTGTTTTTGGACTCTTTCCAAATGCAGCAGCCATTGCAGGAAAAGGCTGGAATCATGTAAATAATAATATGAGTAGAAAGATTTTTTTACGTCTCTTTAGTAACTGCATGCAAGTAACCATAGGAGCAGTTTCTCTAACACTGTGGAGGCATAACTTAAACTTAGTACTTATGTCTTATCTGATCAACTGTATGGACACACTTATTTTCATACTGCAGAAGGACATAAAAATAGCAATGACAATTCATATCACTTTGCAATAAAGAATGTACAGAAACAGTAATAGGTAATGCCTCTATTTAGCCCATGTATAGTTTTAGAACTGCTGCATCAACTGCTCTGGTTAGAAAATGTTATCCACCATATGGCATTCATTTTTATACACAGATTTCCAGCACTCCTACTTATGTACAATAAATCATTCTGCTTTATCATCACTTAAGTTTATTTCTACATCAGGTTATGGGCTTAAGCATTTACTGTAAGTTCAAGATCTGAAGAGACTGATGTTCAATAAAATTCACTCTTTTTATTTATTTCAGTGGCTTTTCATCAAGTGGCAATAAATAGGAATCATATCTTATAAAACACATTATTTAAGATAGTCACTTTCACTTACATGAAACCACTGTTAACACAGCTCACAATTTAAAATTAACATAACTTTTTGATGACTGGAGGTTGGACAGAGCTAGAAAAAAGATCTACTTCTGGGCAGCTTTGCTATGGCTTAAGACTGGGTGATCTGCAGGGCCTCCAACATGTCTTCTACAGCTTTCAAAGAGTACTTAGTCTCCTTCTTACTGCGACCAGCATACTAAGGAGAAAAGAAGAAACACACTTTGAAATCTCTGGTGGTAATAACCAAATGGCTACAAGCTGTCAGAAGCAACTGGAACATCTGAGAACCAGGGATTATTTAATCATGCAGGAGCCCTTCTGGTTTAGGAGCATTACATGTCTGTTATGTGTATGTGCATTCAAGACGCCTGTCAACTTATGGTGACCCCATGAATTTCACTGGGTTTTCGTAGGCAAGGAACACTCAGAGATGGTCTTGCCAGTTCCTCCTTCTGAAATATAGCCTACAGCTAAAGGTTAAACCTACCCACATCCCATCCCTATGGGACTAAAGAAAAAATCTTTTCCATCCCCCATAAAAGGGAACATTTTGGCTCAAAACAGATGGGCCAAAGGAAGTGGCTTCTGGTTGCTTTGGGGACATGGTGTTCAGATGATACATACCCCCAAAGTGTCTGGAAGCTGCTCCAAGGCTGCCAAAGTTTGCCTGAAGCCACTGGAAAAAAGAGTGGATTCAATCCGCTCCTGGCAGCAGTCTGTTTGGGACCGTGGAAGTGGCCCGCTTTGAGAGTGGGCCATGCAGTCACTGTGGTCCCAGGCTGATCAGGGCCAAAGGCTGCTCCTTGCCACCCAACTGTTTCGGGCCTTTGCTTTAAAAACTGATTGATGAAAAGATTGACCTGAACATGGTAAATCCGACCACTTACAGAAACCACCTCAAAGGTAGATACTACACATTTAATTTATCTTCTAGTCTGATCCTATACAAGGTGGCAAGGTGACTGACAAAATCAGTGCCAGAGTGAATGGCCATTCACAAAGTAGGCACTGTACTGGACCCACCTACCCACAATATACATTTTACAGACTCACACCAAAAATATTCATACAAGACAACATATAAAACCACTCCTTTGAACCTATAATTGTTGTTGGACTTCAACTCCCAGCAGCTCTAGTCCGCATGTTCATCTGTGAAGGATGCTGGGACTTGCAACTCAAGCAGTATCTGGAAGCCTCCACATTTCTCATTCTCTCAATTATTTTTAAAAACCATCAACAATGTCTCCATCATAACATGTTATTTAGCACCGTGTCAGTTAATACATAATGTGAAGAAAAGCAAAAGAACTTAATCTGAATGCATAATGCAGGTTAAAATCTTTAAAGTATAAATGAGTGCTAAAAACAAAGTAAACACATTACATTTTAAGATAGCAACACCATGTTATCTGAAAAAGGGAACAATTTCAATATTTGAAATAGCAACATTTAACAATAAAATACAATTAGATAATACTAATATTTTTTCAGGATGGCAACAATACAAAATAAATAAATAGAGACAATGTAAAAAAAATAAAAATTATTAACATGGCAAAGTAGTGAGATTTGCCACACAGTTTAGGATATCTACAAAGCGCTATCAATGGAAAACCTGCTTTATGTGGATGATTTCAACTGGTGTTATTGACCAATTTATTCAATTTCAGTGATTTAAATCAATCCACCTTGATGGAAATTTGCTAAGTGTTCCATATTATCTCTAGGGACACAAGTCAGTGGGAACTTTTTAGGTCAACTGAGCATGTGTAGGAACAAGGAAATAGCAAGAATGCTGTTGAAACATTTTTATTTCAAATGATTCACACAGAACAGGCCAGTGGATTGTTCCTCAAGCGGTTAACTGTAGTACTACCGTATGTCTATCACTAAGTCTGATTCTTCACAGCCACTTTATCACTCATGGATACATTTACCAAGAACTCTTCTTGAAGGTGTAAACAGGAATTAGAGCAGAGTGTTTAAGCACACTCTATCTAACCTGAATAGGTTTGTAAAAGAGAAGTTCCTGAAGAATAATTTGGTCCGTACCATCTGTCCTGAATTTTAGTGTAGCGGAAAACACACACACTATAACCCTTGGAGCATTTAATTTCTTTTCAAGTACCCACTGTAAGTTATTTTTTTCATTTATGAGAACAGCCTATTCTCAAACATGAACATCTAAACACCCAATAAATTTCCAGTTTAATGATTTTCCCCCTTCTGTCCTGCATACTAGATTCCTTGATTTACAACGTGTTCCTCTTTTCTTGTAATTAACTAAATTTAGCAAAGTATCATGAGCTGTCGACAAAATTTTGTGATCAGACAGGTAATATCCCAACTGAAACAAGATACGGAAACTGTTAACCTTCTTTGGCCCTCTTGGACTACATTCAAATCTGAGGAATTTTATCTCTGCATGCAAAGTTTCAAAGAAAAAGAAAAGGGGAAAAACACACCCAGGAATAATGCTAGATATATTCAGAGATGGAGAGGTCTCGCCTCTGAAGATAACGATCACAGAAAAATCCTACCATTAAAAAAGTGTTTTTAATAAAAATTAAAGCAATTTGCTGAAATGTACTGTTCCACAGCTGTGCAGGAATATGGAATTCAAAATAAATAGTTTGTCTATTCAGTTTTAGCCATACTTAGAATCAATCTAACCTGACCTAAAACACTGAAGAAAGTTAACATAAAGAATGACTCCCCTTAATAACACTGGCATAGTCTTCTGGTTAAAAACAAACGAAAGCAAATGGTGTCACAATATATACAAGTCTAGTTTGACATTTAAAACACTCTGAATTAATGGCCAATTATTTTGTCTTGTCCAGCATTAGGCATCAATTCAGTTGAAAATGAAGCATTTATCTCCATTTTCTCTCTAAAATAATGATTTAATTTTCCATCCTAAATAGTTTTAAACCAAAGCATTCAGAAACTGCACGTGGATATCTAATATTACATAATTCAGCAGCATATTCCAGCATGGTATGAATTTTCATGGACTATTGCCCACTTCATCAGATGTATGGAATGTTATCAAACAAATAGTCTACAAATCCACTCATCCTATAATAAATGTATTTGTCTTTGAAGTGCTACAGAACAGGCTAACATGGTTACATTTTGTTCCAAAAATCATTTATTTGGTATATTTCTGAGTGAATCATGCTTTTTAGACTAAATTTTATTAAACTCTCTGCTAACATATTTCTATTGCACCCACATTTCTCCAGCTTAACCAATATGAAACTGCATTTTGTTTTCATATTAAGGATAGTGAAGGACTTGTCAATTTTTGCACTGTAAATTATTTATAACAATTTCATTTTTTAAAAATAATCTGCATATACTTCCAACGAATCAGAATATCAAAGAGATATTGCTGCTTCTCCCATATATTTCATACATAATTCAGTACATTGATAGTCAAGGACAAGTACAGATTTTGAAATTGAGGTATCATGTAATATCTTCTCTGGATTTTGTCCAGAAGGATCATATCACTATGAAGTTAGGTCTGAAATTAAATAGACAGATCAGAAACAAAAACAGGTCTTGGCAGGACAGGCCTTTATTACTAGAAAATTCTTCATAAAAACATGAGAGAGTCTGCTGGGTCAGATCAAAGGCCTACCTAGCTCAGCATTGTGTTTCCACAGTAACTAAACACACATCTTTGGAAAGATCACAAACATGACGTTAATACAATACCACTCTCCTGGTTGTGTTCTCTAGCAACTAGTCTGCAGAGGCACACTGCTTCTGATAGTGGAGATAGTATACAGCTGTCCTGAGAAGCAGCCACTGGCAGTTTTCTCTGCCATCATTTTTTTTTAAATTGACTTTTAAAGCCATGTATGTTGATGGCCATAATGGGGTAGCAAATTCCATAGTTTGAAATACATTGTTTGAAGTAATGGCTTTTGTCTGTCCTAATTTCACCAGATGAGATTGCATTCTAGAACTGAGTGGTTTCTCCCAATCCACTCTTCCCATACCAAACATAATATTATAAATCTCTATTATGCCCAACTTCTGTGCATTTTTTCTATGCAGACTTTCTCATCCTTTACATTATAATCTTTCCTCACTGTTGCTTCCTCCATACCTTTCAGCTATCCCAAGTAATAGAGTACATTTGGATGACTAGGTATAAACAGACAGCTTCCACTGTGTACTGAAGAGTCTAAAAGAATTCAAAGGTTTGTCATGTATGTGTTTTTCAGTTTAAACAGCACCAACTACCTGCAATTGTGATAGTAAGAGATCACTGAACAACCTTATAGGAATATACCTTATTTTCCTACGTATAAGACTACTTTTTAACCTGCAAAATCTGTGGTTAAAGTGGGGGGGGGTCGTCTTATACGCCGGGTATAAGGATAAGGAGGATAGAGGTGCTAAAACTCTATATTTTGACTGGAAAAATGGGGGTCGTCTTATACGCCAGGTCGTCTTATACACCGGAAAATACGGTAGCCTCTTGCTTGCATGATACATTGACTCCACATATTTGAATACTTTTAAGCCTAGAGAAATTTAAGCTAGTATAATTCTCCAGGAGAAATGCTACCACATATGAAACAAATGTATAACTAATCTTTTTTTCCTCCAAAGAGAATCCCTTACCCTACAAGAGACAAAACAAAACAAAAACCACTAATGCTTTCCAGGATTCAGCTTCAAAACACACTGATACTACCTACATATGTGAAGCTGGATGAAAACAGAATATACTGTGTGAAGAAATTTATAGCAAAGCCATAAGGGACAGGATCCAACAGTGCTTTTCAGTCACCCCTCTAGACTAAAGTACAGTTGACAAGTGGATTTTACAAAGCAATGTATCTCATACAGTGAAAAGTGGTACTAAAACCAGAAAAATGATCAGCACAATTCCAATATAGACTGTGGACTGCTCAGGGATATGCAAGGGGCTGTTGGGATCCAGCCCATAAAGTGTGGGGCTCTTTATTGTTGTTTTGTTGTTAGCTTTTCTTGAGTCGACCCAACTTAGGGTGAACCTGTGGATCAGACATGTCCAAGTCCCTATGTCTTCCACTGCTCTGCTTACGTCCTGTAAATTTAGGCCCATGAACCTCTCTGATTGAGTCTATCCATCTGGCATGCAGTCTTCCCCTCTTTCTACTTATCTCTATCTTTCCTAGAATTATTGTCTTTTCTATCATCAGGAGGGAGAGAAGGCAGGTCAGCTCCATCGGGCCTAGCCAGAAAAGAAGAAGGCCCTCTCTCCTCCACCATCATGAGGAGGAAGAGAAGGCAGAATGTGTGCTGTTTTAATCTTATTATGTTTATTTTAATATTGTATTTAGTCTTTTAAGGGGGGTATTGTATTACTGTTATTGTTGTAATGTATGTTTTTAATCTGTATCTTATATTTGTAAGCCGTCTTGATTGCTTAGGCAAAAGGCAGAATATAAGAAAATTATTATTATTATTATTATTATTATTATTAATCATGCCTTCTCATGAAGTGACCAAAGTATGACAGTCCCAGTTTCATCATTTTGGCTTCCAGGGAGAGTTCAGGCTTGTTTAAGGACCCATTTGTTTGTATTTTTGGCTGTCTATAGTATATTCAGCACTCTTCTCCAGCATCACATCTCAAATGAGTTGATTTTCTTCTTAGCTGCTTTCTTCACTGTCTAGCTCTCATGTCCATACATGGTAACTGGAAATACAATAGCTTGGATGATTCTAACTTTGGTGTTCAGTTGCATATCTTTACTCTTTAGGTTCTTGTCTAGTTCTTTCAGAGCTGCCTTCTGCTTTTAATTAATGTTAGGAAATTCAGCACAGGTAAAAGGAAATACTTTGCATAAATACATGGATGATGGGATCATCAATGGCTACTAGTCAAAATGACTATATGTTGCTTCCAGTATTGCAAGTAGTATGGTGCTGTATATCAGGTGCTGTTGAGTGTAAGATGAAATGCCCTTTTACACTCGTATCCTATTGGCAGGCTCCCGAAGGGCAACTGACTGGCTGCTGTGAGAACAGAGTTTTGGGCTAGATAAGCCTGATCCAACATTGACTCTTCTCATTTCATTTTAGGAGCTTTTGTTACATGTCATAAGCCTTCTCTTAAAAGAAAGGATCATTTGTCACATCAACACTTCACTGTTTTTCTCACAAGATGGCAACCTTTAGCAGCACAGAATATTCACGCTGACAAGTTAACTTGTCAGCTACCAACTTCTCAGTCTATTCACTGGAGACTTTAGGTTCTCCACTGATTTTAAATGCAGATATATGAACAGGACTAGCCATACAAGCACACAAAGATCAAGCAAGGTTTCATCTTTGGTCAGTAAAGATTCTTATAGAGCTTTTTACCAGAAAAGGGTGTAAACATGAGATTCTGGCCAACTTCTAATTTTTCTAATGTAATTTTATCCTGCATACTTAAATTCCCCTTGCAGTTTTCAGCTAGATATGGTATTTGTCACTTTTCCTCTAAAATACAGCTGAAGTATGCAATGCATCGCAAGCATATGAAGTCACAAAGAAGTTCTGACATTTGTTTTAAATATATTTTAGTTGTGTAAAAATGTGAACTGTTCTGGTAAGTATCAACGGAGAGAGGGGCCAATTTACAATTGTTTTGATCCAACTCCAACATAACTTCACAATGGCTATGGAACCCGATCATAAACCTACAAAAATGTAAATGGAATTTTCTAATTCATTCTGCTATGCTCAGAGATAAAGCATATATGACAGTCTGATTGCTTGAGTTCACACACCACTGACATCTCACAGCAGTAAGTTTTCAAATTAGTATCAGTCACTCATTTAAAATTTTATGCATTTTGAACCTATCTATATATTTTAACAAAATCTTTATTTTAGGCAGACCAAATTATTACAAAGGTTATTAAATTGCTTTATATAAACTCCTTAACAAAATGGGAGTATCTAAATTTTAACCTTCTGGTACATTTTTTCTTAGACAAAAGGCCAAGAAATTCAATACCAATCTCTGTAACTAAAAAACAAACAAACTGAAAAGACTCATTGAATAAGTCATGGACTTATATGAAAACTACTTCATCAGTTGTAATCACTTAGAAAAATTATTTAAAAATAGAAAAGAAAAAGAAAGTCATATTTGTGATAGTAGGAGATATGGTGGAATCCTTACGCAGCTGTTTTGTTCTGTATGGGGTGAGAGAGTTGGTTTAAAATTTCAAAACATCAATAGTGATTAAAGACTGAACTTAATCCAACCAATTATCCCATAAATAATAGTCCTATTTATAAAAGGAAGGTAAGCATACTGGCTTTCAGGTCAAACTGCCAGGATCCAACATGGTAACAAGGTCAGCAATTAATTATAGTTATAGCTGAATAAGCACTGAACTTATACACATAAAAATGCACAAGGATTCATTAGTGTTCAACAGTCAAAGCTACATAAAGAATGTTATGATTCCCCCCGCGCACTCAGGTCCTCTGGGAGAAATCTGCTACAGCCGTTGAGAACTAGGTTGACGATAACCTCCCAGAGGGTCTTCTCTGCTACCGCTCCCAGATTATGGAACGGCCTGCTGGACAAGATCCATCTTATTACTTCTCTAGATAGCTTTAAAAAAGCTGTCAAGACGGATCTCTTCCGGCAGGCCTTTCCAGAATGATTCTCCCGGCCTAAAGTTTTAAATAATTCCCCCCCTTTTTATTCTGCCATTGAATACCCAATCTGCCGCGAAACTGTATTGGATATATTCCTTCTTTTTGTTATTGTTTTACCATGTTTTTAAAATTGATTAGTTTAATACTTTTTTAAGGGGTGGGTGGGTTAGGGTGTTGACATTGATGTTTTATTGCTATGATGTTTTATGATTGTAAGCCGCCCCGATTGTGTTGCAGAGGGGCAGTATAGAAATAATTTTGTTGTTGTTGTTGTTGTTGCTGTTGTTATTGTTGTTGTTATTATCTGCATTCATTCAAGAGATTTTTCAAAGTGAAACAACATTGTCCCCAGCCTTCCGTAATAATCCATGTATCTTGGATTATCAAATCTGTGTATGCATAGTGCCTTTTTGACTCTGCTCAGACAAATTTCTGCTTCTGCAACACGTATAAATACCAATATATATAAGTTAGAATAATGCACTGCAGAGTTTAGTTGAGTGCTCACCTGGTAAGCTCTGTTGATTTGGTTCGCAGCCCAACTAGCATACTTCATATTGTCCTTTTTCATTTTTGCACTTGCCTTGGAATTGGAAGCAATATGGCTGGCAGACTAGAATAGGAAAAAAGACAGTAATTGAATTGTGCACAGTAAAATGTTGCATACACACCGAACCGTGTAAGCAAAAGGATTAAAATAAAGCATCACTTTCTCAACTATCTTAAATCAAAAACTGCAGGTTCTTTTCAATAAGATTTTTTTTAGAAATTAAGGATTTCATCCTGGTAAACAGGAGAACTTGATACATATAGTGACGAACTCTTCCACCAGGAATCAGCAACTAAGTCCTGCATATCTCTGTATTTGTGCTTCACAGCTAACATTTCCTAATGCCACATGGCAAACCATTTGTGAAACTCCAGGGAATTTCTAACTCTCTTTGCAATATCTGACATAAATCTCAAGGGATATCTCAAGCAGCTACTTTGGATAGCAGCCATTACTATAGTAACAATTCAGAAACCTTGGAGGCATTACATTTAAAAATGAAGGCCTGACTGTGCATAAAAATCATGTTATTTCAGTTACAAATTCTTAAATATAAGTTGTTAGGACAACTTCAAAAGCAGAATTGCTGTTAACATATACAGCCCAGGAATGATCATGTTTCTAGAAAATGCTAACATTTAGACAGCACGTCCTGACTGCTGGCTCTATGGGAATTTTTATTTGATTTGGCAGCATGAAAGAAATCTCAAATCTTGTCAACAGATACTAAAGCAAGAGTCACAAATAACCTTGAGAGAAAAAACGTTTTGTCAGCTACCATAAAATTTCATGAAATTACTGGTCAATAATTGATCCTCTGCTACTGCCATCAATAAAAGTATATTGTGCTTTAATCATACACATTCCTATAAATTCCAGAACACTGGAATTTAAGAAGTGTTAGCAGAAATCTGTAGCACTATTTTAAAAAGATGGAAATCAGGAATCCAAATCCCCAAAACACTTTATTTAAAAGCTTTCCTAAAATACAAGTCTTAAATACATGTTAGCTCAACTAAAGTAGACCTACTGAATCAGTGGAGCTTACATAAGAGCTAACTCTCCAGGTTTCCCCTGAATCAATGAGTCTATTCTACTTGCGAGTAACAACTATATTTATGTAAAAGCTTTTTAATGTTATCTTTGCAATCTAGCAACTGTATGAGTTTGTTTTAGTAGTGCAGAACAATTACAACACTGATAAAACAAGGCAGCTACACGAGATCTGCTTTTGCATGGGTGATAAATGTGTTAAAAGCCTCGATCTAGAAAGTTCTTCAGTGTTTCTCCAATAAGCAAAACAGCCTTGATTTTCTCTCCCAGATATTTAAACCAGGACCTAACTGGATACATTCACTGGGAACTTGTATCTAGAAAGACACACCTCTTCCTCAGCATCTTTCCAAAGAGGTGGGAAACCAAAGCAAAGCTGTGAATGATATAGGGACCATGGAAAAAAGGAGAGGGTCCTGTAGTGAGTGCACTACCTCTAACATGGGGAGAGAAACCACCTCCTTCTAGGCCTGCTAATAGACTTTTTCCATCACCACATATACCCAAGTAAGGGCCTTTGCAGACTGCCTGAAATAGTGCAAATTGAGTCCACTTTAACTGTCCTGGCTTAGTGCTAGGGAATCATGGGAACTGTATTTTTTTCTGAGACATTAAGCCTTCTCTGTCAGAGAACTCTGGTGCCATAATAAACTACAGTTTCCATGATTCCCTAGCACTGAGTCAGGGCAATTAAAGTGGACTCAATTTGCACTATTTCTGGCAGTCTGCAAAGGCCCTAAGTCCTGGTCTTAGTGCCAAGGAACCTTTTCTTTAATTAGCTTTTACTAACAAATTATTCTGCTAACAAATTATTCTGGAGGAAAGAGAAAAAGAAAGGCTTCTATATATCCCCTCCACTCTCAACATGCGAACTAAAATGCAGTAGCTGAAGAAGACTGATGATTCATGACAAGGAAGCATTTAAAATTTAACGCTGGTCAGGAAAGTTCTCAGTACACATGCTCCACAGCACTTGCCCTGCCTCTGGTCCTAACTTTTCTTACTTTATTTCTCTATCTTCATGAGTTTTGTCACAATGTGAAGTTACCTCTGATGATTTCCTATACAGATTTCAGTGTAGGAAGCTGCACTTAAACCACAAGCACAAATTTATTTTGCTCTAATGAAACAAGGGAGGTTCATGGTCATTACATGAAAGCGTGTATACTTTCTCTCTATAGTAGAGCCATCTATGTAAGCAGAGCTAGTTCTTTCATCACTGAAAAGGTAAGTATTGGGAGTCAAAATAGATCTGCTTTTCTTATAGATATTATTTAGATCTAATCACTGAAAATATGCAATAAGCTACAGAACAATTTGATTACCATAATAAGTGTAATTAGGCACCTTCATGTTTTACAATAATGTTTACATCATGGATATAATATCACTCAGTCATGTAGTGCACCCATTCAAGACTGAAAAAGCTGAAAGTAAGACATAATTGCAAAAACATTGCATTTTTTTTTTCAATTGCAAAAAGTATGAATTTACTGACATTAAGTAAGTCTATCACAAAGCTAGGGAGAACTGGCCTAAACTATCCCCCATGAGTTTAGTAAATTTTTCCTATTCAAAACACCTCTCTATTATTTTCCCAAGTTTCAATATAAAATTCCATTTGTTTAAGATAAAAATGAAATAACCTTCATACTCACCATGTAAAGTCCAAACAATGCTCTCATGTTTCGATTGTTCAGCTTCAATGCCTGTGCAAAGTATTTTCTTGATAATTCAAGGTTTTCAAGACCTCCTTGTGTATATTTAACCTGTTATAAATTTTTGACTGATAAGTAAGTTTTATTTTAACATACCTTTCTACCATAACATTGTGAAAAGTTCTGATAGCATCATTATAAATCTCAGAAACTGAAACAGTTGGGTATTTTCCCTCCCTAATGAAAATGGTACCAGTCTAATACAGCTTGAATTGTTTTTTAAAGTATGTCAGATATTTGATACGCAATTCAAGCATTCCTTCTACTCCAAAAAGAACCCTTTTGAGATATACATATTGAAAGACAAGTTCTGAATAGGAAAAGAAAACATAGCCAGATTTAATAGGAGGAAGGAGGTTGATTCAAGTGTGGCAAAGGATTATGAGTTGTAACTACAGGACCAAGAAGTGGGCAGATGGTAGAAATAGCACAACTTGCCAATTTGTCACTCAGCCAGGACAGCTAGCTGCCCAAAATGTTCTGAAACACTCACCTCTGCAAACTGTTGGCAATATAAGTGGTTGTGAGGGTTAGTCATCATGAGTTCCTCCAAGCAAAAGGCTGCCTTTGCATAGCTGAAGAACAGACAAGAAAGCAACACTTAAAAGAAAGGAAAAGGCAAAAGCAGCCGCCTTCTCTGATCTGATTAATTGTTGTTGTTGTTTTGTTGTGCGCCTTCAGATAATTTCTGGCTTATGGTGACACTAAGGCACAGGGTTTTCTTAGCAGAATTTGTTCAGAGGGGGTGTGCCCTCATCTTCTTCTGAGGGTGAGAGTGGGTGACTTACCAAAGGTTACCAAGTGCATTTCCATTGCTAAGCAGTAATTCGAAGCCTGTCTCCCAGTGTCTTAGTCCAACACTCAAACCACTACACCACACTTGCTCTCCACAGATCTATTTTTTTTTTTATTTTAACATCAAGATCCATTGTCAGAATTTCTGTTGTTATTATTATGTGCCTTCAAGTCATTTCCAACTTATGGGGGCACTAAGGCTTTTCTTGGCAAGATTTATTCAAGGAGGTTTGACATATCCTCTGAGGATAAGAGAGTATGACTTCCCCCACTAAGTTTCCATGCTGAGCAGGGATTCAAACCCTGGCCTCTAGAGTCATAGTCCAACATGCCAACCACTACACCATCTCACCAGAATGCCAACATCAAAAAAATGTGTGTACACATGCATGAAAGTGTGTGTTTGTTACAAGAACAAGAGAAAGCAAAAGTACAAATAGCCAGGCTTCTGCCTTCTATTCTCCTGCTGTTACTATGCAAAGAGAGAACAAACTCAACCATAGGCAAAATACATGGCTCCAGGGTCTAGCTGGGGTTTGAAATACCACTGAAGATGAGATTCACAAGTCCTATTCTACACATTACAGGAGAAGGGGAGAAAGGACTAATGAAATTTAAACCTATTTAAAAAGCTCACCTCCTCCTCAGAAACACACATGGTTAAAATACCTTGTGGAGAAAAATAACAAGGGTGTCTTCTGGCATTTTAAAAAATTTAACAGGTTTGTTTTAGCATTTAGCACGAGCTTTTGAGAATTACAATCAGTTCCATAAAATCCATGAAAGCTTATGCCAAAAGAAGCTGTTAACTTTAGAGATGGCATCTCTCACACATTCTCTCTCTCTGTTACAGTGAAAACAGAATAACATGGCTACCTCTTTAAAGCAGTGAAGAAAGAGTCAGTGTGAACTAGTCGAAGCAGAGACAGTGAGCAGTGATTCCTATAAATATTGCAGTTGAAGAAGGGATACATTGACTGAAAAGCTGCTGACAGATATGTCCATGTGCAGACGATTTCACAGTATTTCTCAGTACTTCTCAGTACGATTCCTGAACAGCTGAATGGTATGGTATAGCATGGTATGCAAAAAAGCAGCTGACTTGCATCTAGAATTGGCTTTAAGTATATATTTTCCCAGTTGTTCTTTTTTAAAAAAATTAAACAACAAAAGTTAAACTAGAGGTGTGACAAATGTAATTTGAAAATTATTGGATGAAAGTCTTTGTCTAACACCAGGAATCAACAAAAGACATCTAGTTTTCCAAAAACGAAAAAGGTTTTCAGGCACGTACCATTCATTCCTAAAAGAACAATAGAAAGCCATATTCTGCCACAAAACAACTGAACATTATCTCATCATCAATGTTTTCTTGGATTTGCATTTTCCAGTTTCCCAATTAACACATTTTTAAGTCATGTCCCCCCCCCCAAAAAAAATTAGGTTATACTTTAGGAAGGGATTTTAATCCAGTTCCCTGAGCTTTCCACCATATAGTTCCAGAGGGCCTGCATAGAAAAGAAGCAAATTACCAAAACCACTTTGCTTTCTCTTCCACTAGCAGAGATATCTGCTGGATCAAAAGCCTTTCTGCAAATGGAAGTACACAACTGTGTTCAAAGTCATGCTAAAGCCCGCAGTGAATAAAATACTAGTGGGGAAAGTCAAAGCAGAATATTTAAAAAACAAAGGAATGTAAAAAAATCCTTCATCTTTATTATCAAAATCATATTTCATCCTGTCTTTCCAAAACACACTTAAAAACAGATGCTTCTTCAAGAGCAAAAAATTCTTATAATTCTAGAGCCACCAATCTGAAAGCCTTGCTGCTTGTTGAAATTAACTTAGTGGCAGTGGCCACCAATATGCAGAAGAGAGTTTTATTTGCGGATCTTAATGCCTGGGGACACAAGCAGCATGTGGAAGGACCAAGTGCCTGATCCGTTCTGCTACACTCACAGATTGTTCTCCGAAAATCCCTCCCATCCCAGCAATCTTGTTTTATTTCTGGATTTGGAGGCTATATACAGAAAGCAATTGCATAGGGAAAATCAATAAATGAGGAACAGTGAAACCACTCTTATGAAAATCACATAGACAACAACCTGCATTAGAATTATGGGACATGGAGTTGGGAATCAGATTAGAAAACTCCTATCTATCTTGAATCATGTAGTTCAATTGTGCTGAATCAATACTGAGTCTCACTGTAGACAATGAACCCTTGAATCTCAATGAGAAACCATTTTAAATCTGATGTCAGGCAGATATTTGTCAGCAGAATCCATCTCCTCCTTTGCAGGCAGTAGGACCAACTGCAAGATCTGATGGGCACTACAGTCCAAAACATAAAGGGGGTGCCAGTTTGGGGAAGAATTTTGCTCGTGCATATGTCAGAGTCTAAAAAATCAAATCACCAGCTGCACAAATTAGTAGGTCTAACATTAACACTCATTAATGAAAATGAGATTTTATTGAACAACATGACTATATTATCGACTGAATCTCTTATATTAGAAATCAAGCATGAATCATTCAGCTAATCTAAATGATCAAGATAGCAACATGGAATGCATTCAGAAACATGAGTGATTAGCCTCAAAACACTCCAGTATAAAAAAAACCATAAAAAATAACTGATCATTTACTACTGCAAACAGGATTGGAATGTATCTGTACATCTATTTTTAAATATATTTTTCTTTAAACAATTTTTTTTATATGTTTTTCAGGTGAATTTTATTTAGTCTTATGCAATTCTTATAAATTTTGTACAAGATTAAAAGAGGGGTTTTAAAACATGATTGAAACTACTGAAAACATTTAGCTCATTTCTTTTTTATACAATACAAAAAGCATACGCCTGCACAGGGGCTTGTATTGTTTGAATTTTTGTAAATGCTAATTTTTTCCAGAATCATATAAGTAATTGTTATAGTTACAAAGGTTCCAATAGAAAATATTACTGAAGTATATATAGTATTTATGAAAGGTTAGAAAGATTTCCAATACTTTTAGTATTAACTGAAGACATTGTAGTACCTTTCTAGTATAGAAAGTAAATTCCTCTTCTTTGTTAGCATAAGGAGTAAAAATGTACACTCACTACAAAATACTGTTGTGATTCGTTCACCATTCATTCATACTCTCTCTCTCTCTCTCTCTCTCTCTGGGATAAATCCAATATTAATCCCAACTATAACAGAAACACTGAAATCAACAACACAATCAAAAGGGATGACTAACAAATCTTACTCTTCTAAATAGATCTAATTCTAGATAGGACTAAGATCAGATTCACTCCCTGGGGCCTACAACTATATGTATAGACACACTGCTACTTCTTCCACTTAATGGCTTTTTGGCAAGGCTGATTGATCTTGATGTGACAAAAACCACGGAAATTTAAATTCCTTACCTAGATGTTCAGGGAAGTTCTATTTAAATCAAGATAAACATTTTGCAGTTCATCTATTTTCTTAATATATGCATACTATAAGTTGCTATCAAATTAATTAATATGCTTTGCAGCTAAATACATGAACACATTTTTTCTCTAAAGATCTGGAAGATGAAATTATGTTTTAAAATAAATAGCCAATGCAAGCTCACATTATTTCTTCTCTGTGAGAAAGAGACCCCCATCCTTTTATGGGGTCTCCAGTGGGAATGAGTTCTTTCTCCTAAGAATCTAATTATTTTCTCTGAAAGAACAGGAAGGAAGGAAGGAAACTAGTACAATTTAGGCCTGGCTCAAAAAATAAAGGCAGGAGCGGGGAAAGCTTACAAAAATTGGCCTTGAAATGAAGATTAGAATTAATACTGTGATATTAGAAAACTTGAACCAAAGCTTTGAACTAATCCACTCACACTGGGGTTTCCTCTTGTGACTAAAGCAATAAAAAGCTAACAAAAACATTAACTATCTAATAAGAAAGTTCCTACAACACTCAGCATTCTTGACACAGCACTGTCTTTTGCCCTGGAGACCATACAGCCTTATTGTAAAGGCTTTTAATTGTTTTTCTTTACTATTTTCTTAATGTATACATCCAAATCGTCTTTAGTATGCTTCCCCACATCACTTCTGCCTTTTGTCTGAGATCAAGCGTAGTATGCTTACTCACAGAAGACAAATCCTAAACTTTAAATTCAATTCATAGATGGTATTTCTTAAATTTAGACCACTTGTATTTGCATCTAGCAAAATAAACCAAGAAATGTTGGCATCTTGTTTGTTCAAAATACATTTGTTTAAATAAACTTTGAATAAAAGGGTGAAATGTATTGCTATAAGCAATTTAAAAATAAAATTTCACTCACTTCAGTAAAAAAAAAAATTCAAGGACTAGATCTGGCAGCCAGAATGAAATACTTATATGCATATTGCTTGTCCTAGTAAAATAAAATTGGGCATTTGCCAATAAAGGCCTTAAGAAAACAGTTGTGAGGGTCTTTATCGTATATAAAAACAAAATAAACCCCAACTTTCCTTTGTGGACTATAAATAACTTACTCATGTTCATTGATGTAAAGTTCTGCAAGTTCATGCCAAGCTTCTTGGTCACCAACAAATCTAATCAAAGAGAAAAAGGGGTTGATGTTTTTAAAACAACAACAACAACAGAACAATCGAAGGATTCTGTAAAATGAACAGCATGAAGGCACAGAAATAAATCAAATGTAAATTCCATTTTAATTAAAAAAGATTTATTAGGAGTACAAAACACAGTATGCATTCTTATAAAATACTCACTGTTCCAAATACTCATTCAGTTCTCGGATGGCTTCTGCATTTTTCCCTTGGGCTTTTCGAATGGCAATCTTGCGCTTTCTTGCTGCCTGTGGGTTGAAATTAACAGGGGATTATGTGCTCATAATACCTTGGCTTTTTTGTGAAAAAGGCACTTTGGCTGTGCAAATTATTATCTCAGTGCCAGAACCATTCTACTGCTGAGCAACAACTCAGCTGGAATTCATAAATGTACCCTCTGACATCCTGCTGAGTGATTTAAAAACTCTTCTTGCTATCACATTACTTTTTTTATTTTTTATGTGCAAACTGTATGCATCATTTCATCCAAATAAGTGTCTGTCCCTGTTCAGATTCTGATAATTACAAAGCAGTGGGGATCCTGGTCTTCATCTAGTCCAGCATCTCTCAGTGTAGCATTCATATGGTCTCCAGCTTTCTATCTCACAGTCAGTCAGTCACTAGAGTAGTTTAGGAAATCCACATACCCCACCCATGTTTCCAAGATCTTTTTCTGCTTTAAGGAAAAACTTCTAAGAGCAGTATTACAAAACTCTCAGAAACAGAAATCAGGGTTTTCTAAAGCAGCCTCTTCCATGTGTGACACTGACCATACAAAAAAGATGGGCAAATGACTCCTGGCAATATAGCAAGCTTTAGGAAAATCTCAGTTTCTAACACAGTAAGCTGTCTGGCATTTGTTCCACCAAGTTAAAAACTTCATAACAGGAAAATAAATTTAAAAAATACACCTTACGAATTTTAGTTTAAGAGTATAAGCTGCCCAGCAAAATTTACTGAACTAATTGATCCTGCTTAAAAAACACACAGAGACAAACAAACTGCATTTGCTGCAACAGAACAGATAGTTCAACATCATGACAGGGACTCTTTCTTTCCACCTCTGAATGCCATTCGTTCAGAAACACACAAGGAGAGCCTCCTCAAATGGTTTGGATTTAGACTTTCCAGCGGCTGCTGCTCTATTTGTAAACCACCGTATTCCCACACAACAGAAGCTATTGACAGCCCTAAGCCTCCTACTAAGGGAAACATTATATCCTTTTCCAGAGCACATGTATCAACTGATCCTTATCTGGCATTAACCCGACCAGACATTTGATCAGAGGGCTACAAAGCTGGTGGAGAGGGAGTAATACCTAATTCTAAGGTCACCTATATTAAGCAGTGCATGGAATTCATTGCTCTACAATCAACTTGCTTGAATTCCAGACATCTGAAATGTCCATCCTTTCTTTAATATAATTTTTAAAATATGTTTTTTTAAAAAAAACAACAACAACACAATTTACAGGGTTTGAAAAATTTGTGAAACAAACTACTGATAGATAACTATTTAAAAAATGAACACTACTTCTAACTATCATCAGACATATTTTTGCTGACACTGTCAATTTATAAGTTCAATATGGGGGGGTGGACCCTACGTTTTATCTATCTGAAATTTTTAACTTGGTAAAACTGCACTGATATAAGAAATTTCACTGGGTTTCCTCAGCTGGCTACCGCACCACTTTGTCTGGCTTCAACACAGCCTGACTTCCCACCGTTTCTATCAGCTCAACCTAGCAAAAGCACAAGAACCTGCATGAAAGAATTGAATATATACCATTCAGTGATCACATACCATCTTTCCTCCCAGCATTGTGAATGTAGAGTGCTACAAAGAGCCATGTCCCTTACTGGAAGCCAGAGCTGTCTATGGGCAGCATCCTCTTCACCATGGCATTTTTCCTATATAGTGCAATTCAAGACAAACTGTTTGCCTTTCTTTAAAAATCATCACCACCACCACCAATCTGAAGCAATTCAGACTGTGCAGTTCTGTTCCAGACCAATTTGGTTTTGTAATTGAAAGAGGCAGTTGCACAATACTTTTAAATACTGACTGACAGATTTAGATAATCAAGGACACGCGGTACTCTGGTTTTCTAATAGGAAAAGCAAATCAGCATGTTGGAAAAGTCATAAGTGGTATAAACATATGAAATCTGCTGAAGGTACATGGCTATGCAACTGTCCCCATAGTTGAAAGAAAACACGTACTACTGTTACTATGTTATAATATAAACACATTGAGTCTAAACTAGCTGTGTGGGAAATAATTTTCAAGTCAGCCTTCAGCTAGCATTCCACTAAAAGCTTAGTACCTGAACTAAATCTTTTCTACGACATCATGGTTGCAATCAAATGGTGAATTTTAGAGGAAACAATTTAAAATAGAAAGATCTTGATGCTATACAACATATTAAACAGTCTTGCTCCAGCCTTCTTTGACTATATTCTTTTCAAGCTAATTGAAATATAGAAAACCTGAGATTCACATCCATTTTGCATTTTATTAAAGCCATTGTGGGATCAAATCTATCATGAAATCATTTTCAAATAAAGTTTTAATTCTTTTGGTTCTATGAAACAATATCTTTCAGTGCTGGATGTAAGAAGTGTAGAGAAATATGTTTAAAATCAATCATTTAAAAAATGATCCAAGATGAAAGCTTTTCTCTGTTCATACTAACTGATTTATGGAACTTTAGCTTAGTAGGTAAAGTAGCCTTTTCTGATAAAGTCATAAGAAATTTACTTCAATGCTAGGATAAAAAGGGTCCATAAAAGTGTTTGGAATTGTTCTCAAAACAAGAGATTCTTGAGAACTAGCTTGACATGCAAGAGGAATTTTTCCCTTTTCAATGAAAAAGTATTTCAGATCCTGGTCAAAATGTGTCTGCAATCAGATCCGTTTTGCTTGACCATGCAGAACTGGTGACATGGAATTTCCCCCCCTATCCATTTCCCAGCATTCAGAACACAAAACTCTATAGAGATTACTAGCTGGCTCTGTAAAGTCATCATTCTTAATGGAAAGATATAGGTCACCTTAAAGAAACACTTATGTTATAATCGGTATCAAATGAGCCAAAGTACTTTAGCATAGTCCACATTTCTTTATTGAACAATGAATTGTTCCAAGCTATACCTCTTAAATGGGCTAATAATCCCAATTTGGCTCAAGAACTAATCCTCCATTTATCATGATTTTTTTTAAAAGTAGCATTAAGTAGACTCAAAGTGGATTTGAACGTGTGTCAACCTCTGAATTTCATTAGCAGCACAGTCTGAGACATGGCTTGTGGGGGAGGAAATTTTTAGCAGAAGTTTTAAGAAGTTGATGACTCCTTAAGAAAAATCCTCCAACATTCTGGACCCAGTTTTCTTCAGAGAACTGATAAGAAAGCAGTAAGTATTCAGTTAGAGTACATGTGTTGTTGTTTTTTTAAAACAAAAATCTCAAAAATTGTGGTTTCTAGTGAAGATCGCTAGACTCTTATATGATTATGGCAAGATCCTCAAGGTTCAGCAAGTTATGAAATCAAAACCAAGGACTCCAGTGTACTGAAGTATCATTACTGACTTTTCTGCATTGGTGGCTGTGCCATGCCTGCCTGCCTATTATTATATTTTGTAGGAAAAATGGGATTTGGAAGTTGCCTGATAAAGGAAGATTCTCAAAACTCTCTCCTGTTTGCCAAAATTCAATCCAATTAATTCATAGTTTCTGATATCATAATTGAAAATGAACTACAGGATATGCCTGTTGGTCATGAAAATTGAATTATATCAAATGGTTCGAGAAGGGGTACACACACATGGAATAAAAGTTCCCACTAAATTTAGACAGTTTTAGTTACATACATGCAAAAAGCATCTTCTTCATTACAAAAATGAATTGCCCTTTATTTTAGGAAGCTACAGATTTGATATCAGTTGGTAGATGACAAAGCTTCTGCTCAATTCACACACACATTTTTCTTCTGCCAGAAAACCAGTGTCCATTAAGCCCCAAAGTCTTGTACTAATAGTATGACAGTAAATTGTTTTCCAAACAACTTCAGACTGTTTGAAGAGGCAGCATGATTGTGGCACCTATATAATGCCCTGATTCTGAAATTCATAAAGGCAAATGCAAGGCTCATTTCCTCTTGTGCACTCAGTTTCCCATGATATGATTCACTTTTATAACCAAATTTCATCTGTTCTCTTCAAGCAACTCAGAATTATTTTCTGGAGAAGAATTTAAACACTAGTGAAGATTTGAAGTAGAAATCTATGAGACACACATCAAGAGGCTGGAGGAGATGAATTCCTGCTCAAGGATTCAACCGCTGAGGCTAATGGACTATAAGAGAATCTGGCCATGCATAAGACGGATTGCTCAGAACTGCTTTTCACCTCACGTCAAGGCTATCTTACATAATACATGGACTATGATTTTTACATGCCCCATTTTTAATTTAGTGTTTCAAGTATTTCTATATATATATATATATATATATATATATATATATATATATATATATTAAAAAGCAACCCAAATCTAATTTACCATCTCTTCTAAACATTAAAATGTTTGCCCTCTTCCACATGTCACAGCTTCAGTATATAACAATGACTGGCACTAAGATGCACTTTTCTATTACATAAGTGAAAGTTTACAGCTTTCAGTACCCTAATGGAAAAAGCTGTTGGATATTAAAGTTGTTTTTCATCCTTAGGCAGCCCCTATCTTTCCTCTTTGAAACTGTCAGCTCCTGCAATGCGTGATTTTTACATGACTTATGTGAACAAAAGTCTATGTCTCACTTGCCAAACAAGAGAAAATGTTTAATATATCTAAGCAACTCCATGTGTCAGCACACCAGAAGAGACTGCTTTAAGTTCAAGTTAGTGCCAAGACAAACTCAGCAATAGTTTCAGTTTAAAACCATGAAGCATTCATTTTCCTACGGCAGCCATATGTGCAGATGGAAATAATTAACAGGTAGATGACATATAAACAACTCCAATACCTGACAATTTATCAAAACTTTCTACTTAACCTTCATTCTTCAACACAGAAAAATCAAATTAGCCACACTTGTCTGAAGAAAAGGCATTTGCTCAATTTTGCCCAGATTTTAAGAATGGTAAGAAATGTAAAAAAATGAATTGTTTTGTTATTTCATTACACAGTACTACTTTTTGGCGAGTCCTACTTTACATGATAATGGCGGCAAGGATTCTTGTGGTTCAGAGATAGAAACAAAAGGAGCTACCGACAATTGATGAATGATTAATGAAGTTAACAGAAATGAAAGAAATTGACATTTTAACAGGCCGGTTGAATCAGAGAGATGCAGAGATTACGGAGACAAGAGTGGTTCCCTATAACTGAATTTTACAATAGCAGGTGGAGTTGGGATACAAGTACTAAAAAGTAAAGACTTGTGAATCATAATGAATATTTAGTTAGGAAAGAAAATTTATGAAAAGGAATGATAAGAAATCTTGTCTTCAACATTTTAAGCAATAAACTGGTTAAAATTTATTGACCAGTTGGTAACCTCCTGTCTGGTAACCTCCCGTCTGGATTTCTGTAATGCATTCTACATGGGGCTACCCTCATGCTTGGTCCTGAAACTTCAGTTAGTACAAAATATGGCAGCCAGAGTGGTCTCAGGTACATCGCGGAGAGATCACATAACTCCTGTATTAAAATCTCTTCACTGGCTGACTATCAGTTTCCGGACCCAGTATAAGGTGTTGGTTATGACCTTTAAAGCCCTAAATGGCTTGGGTCCAACTTATCTTCGGGACCACCTCTTCCCATACAATCCTCCCTGCACACTCTGATCCTCTGGGAGGAACTTGTTATAGCCAATGAAAACTAGGCTCTCGACAACCTGCCAGAGGGCCTTTTCAGTCATTGCCCCTCAATTATGGAATGGCCTGCCAGATGAGATTCGCCAGCTGACAACTTTAAACAGCTTTAAAAAAGCTGTTAAGACAGATCTCTTCCGGCAGGCCTTCCCTGATTAGTTTCCTCAGCCTCAGTAGTTCTTTTATCCCTCCTATATTTGGTTTAAATGCTGCCCCGCCTATTATTTGTTTGTCTGACTATGGCTTGTTTTTAATTATGTGCTTGAATTATTTGTTTTAATGTTAAAATTGTTTAATTTTTTTTAAGGGGTGGAG
>CM034706.1:25121680-25136431 GCA_020142125.1 Phrynosoma platyrhinos
AAAACTATGGATGCCGGCCATGAAAGCCTACAACTTCACATTTTCAAATGTTTTTCTAAAATATGTATCTCAAAACAGAAGTTAAAAATCTCCTTTAGAAAAAAACATAAATGCTCAAGATTTCAAATTCCACATTTTATTAGTAACTCTTACTAGGATAGCAGAAATTCCTCAATGCTATGTGTATCACAGAAGCACCTTTGAAAGAGTTGGACTGACATTTAAAGCTGGTTGACAACTTTTAGTAACTGGACCTTGAAATAACATTTCTTTTAGTTATATCCATGCTAACTAAAGTGTTTTTCTACCAATGATAATCATCTATGTATTACCAAGTATACACAAATTACTCCCTTCCTGGAAATTTTGCATGTGGATTACAGACAGACAAGACAAATACAACAATTGGTGTCTGGAAAAGATTTTTTTTTCAAAAACTCAGTTACCTTTCCATGGCTTCAAATCTCATGCCAGTTAACCGCTTAACTCTGTGGCTCCCAGGGAATTGCCGTCTTAGTTCTTGAAGACAAAACTGTATTTTGAAAAACACCACACACATGAAACCTGGAGTTAAGGAACCTTTTTCTTTAAGTCAGAAACTAACATTCATGTGTTGTTTATCTGAATACAGTAACTGAGAGGATCATCTGGCAGTGGCTTCTTAATACTAGCCGAAATAGCATACCAACACTTTTCCAGCAATGTTTGAGACACTATGACAGACAAAACCCAGACTTCAGGGAACAAAAATATCCTGTAGTCCATTTTCTTTAAAAAAAAAAAAAAAAACATCCAAAGCAAAGCTACAATTTGCAGATGAAACTATTTTGGATGTTTCAAGCATATATTGCAATTTGCACTCCTATGGCCAGTTATGCAATGCAAGAAAATCAGAACAAAAAAAGGATTAAATAAATGTTAGTCCCACATAGAGTAATTATTGACATCCATAAAGCACATGACTTTATTTTGGACATAAAAAAGAACAGTAATTCTGTAATATCATTTAGAACCAACTGTTCTAATCACAGACAGCTTGTCCAGGGGGATACTGTGGTTGATAGTATCAAAAGTTTCCAAGGGGTCTAGAATCATTCCGCTCAGCCCCCCTCTCCAAAGCTGGTCATCTTGATTGAAATGTTTTGTAGAAAATCCTGTTTCTTTGTTTTTGTTTTTTGGTATAAAAAACAAGTGCTAAAACAATAAGCAAATTTATTGCTTTCACGCCTCTGTACTAGAAGACCAGCTACTTGAAAGGCCTCTTTGGTCTTGTATAATCTTTTGAAGATTTAAGGCCAGAATCACAGTTTACATCTTTCTGAACCATTGCCTGCAGTGGCCTGGATGGGAGCCAAAAATATTATATCAGCCTAAATATCCTAATACCAGCTCGCGTATGATCTTGGAAGCTAAGCAGGGTCAGCCTTGGTTAGTACTTGAATGGGAGACTATCAACAAATACCAGGTGCTGTAGGCTGTATTTCAGAGGAGAGAACTGGCAAAACCACCTCTGAGTATTCCTTGCCTAAGAAAACCTTATGAAATTCATGGGTCCACCATATGTTGACAAGTGGCTCGAAGGCACGTTTACACACACATTTTGTTACATTCTGATCCTAATCCTACAATTATGTAATTGTGCTTAAATGCCTATGGTTCTTGTAATATTGTACTGCATAAGTAAATCTAAAGAAGTGAATTGATATCCACAAGACTTGATGCTAAAATAAATAAATTATCCTTGATAGTGCTTTCCCATCCCCTTTCCCCCATTTCTATGTTTAAATCTGTATCATACAAAAGTGGCTAAAATGATGTGACCAGAACATATTAAAATACTCTCCTGCAAAATTTTATTTATTAATTGGATTTGTATCCTCCTTTTCTTCCAAAATTGGATTCAAAACGGCTTGATGAATACTCCCAAGTATCACCAGCCTCAGGAATAGTAGCTCATCTGTCTCTCTTAAAATGCAAGCTAGAAGCATCTCAACACACAGTGGTACCCATCTGATCAGCCCAGCTTACTAGATGTAACAAGTTGAGATCTGCAAGGGCTGAAGATAGAGGAATTTATTGTAAAGGTGCTACTGAAAGAATTACTTTTAAATATATTGGAAGACCCTCGGTCATTTTCTTTTACATCAGAGGGCTCATAGGAATGTTAGGAGATAAAAAGTTACAATGCACTTCAGTGTTATACTGCTGCTAATATTGTAATGTAATATTGCAGAAACAATGAAATCATTTTGAATTTGCCATGTCTGAACAACAACATTGATAGTGCATGCATACTGATACAAATACACGGAAGAACCCTGCATCAACATTTTCTTTCATTGTAAATGATTGCGAGTTTTTTAACGAACAAATTCATACTTATGACCTTAATAAGTGCCACAACACTTTTAAGCTTGAACTTCTGGCCCCAAAGTGTCCTATAAGAAACTCAGCATGATTCAAGTGGTGCAACTGTTTGGTCTCCACATGGAAAACAGTTTAAAGGCTTAATGAAAACTGTAGATTTTTATTGGTCCTCATACTTAATTGAAAGGACATTCAAAATAACCATAATTCCGACTGGCTTTTTACCACAGCTGCAGACATCAGAGTTTGTGATCTAACATCCTGGCTTTAGAAACGTTAAATGAATGGCCTATGTTATGAAGCAACAGTGCCCTCACTTCCAAATGAGATAGATGTGTTAGAACTTCATTTGCGTGTTCACCTGAACTTTTGGTCCCTTAGGGCTGTTTCTTCCACCATGTAACACCTGTTTACATGATTTAGGTTTTTATTTTCCATCCCCAGCTCTTTCTCATGTACATGTGCATATACAAATAGTGCATGAATTTAGTGAGTTCACTTGGTTTTTGGCTGCCACCTGTAGTACTTGCATGCCAGAAATTGGAGACTGGCTTGTTTAAAGGAACCCTAATTAGCAGTTTCCTTTCTGTATTTTAAAATTACCAATTTTCTCCAGCTACCCCAAAATGGGGGGGGGGGGGAATAAAAGGCAAGAAATGAAGGGTAGGGAAGGTGGTAAGCTGTCACATGTCCAAATCAATTAAATTCAGTATGTATAAAATCTGCAGTTTCATACTACTTGGACTAACTGATGTCTTATTTTCCAGTATTGAAACAAAATAAAAACTAAAGGGGGGGGGGGGGGCAGCAGTCTACACCTATGCTTCTTAATCATGTTTCTCTTCCTTCAGGCTTTTGTTTTGAGATCTTCGCTACCCTGCTGCTTACAGTAACTCTACAGTAACTTCCCTATTCTAATCCAGTTTTTCTTCACCCATGATCTCTTTGAAATATAGAACTTCCATCTATAATTGGTTCCCCCTCCCCCCGTTCTTTCATTTTGTTCCTTTTCTTCCATGCTTTCTTTTGCATATAGAATTTTTGGCTCAAATCATCCTCTGTCTTGATTGCCTCTCCAAAATGTGTTCGTTTTGCAGGTTCTTCCATTTAACCTTTTTCAAATTACATCTTGGATCAAATTTCTAGAAACAGTTCAGCACAGAGTTAGTTTCCAATTTAAAAATGCCTTTGTTTGCCTTTTAATACCTATTACAGACTTATCCCATAAGTAGTTGTTTGACCTTAATCAAAAGTCACAATCTAGATTGTAGAATTATAGTGTAATACTATATATATATATGTCTTCTCAGAAGCTCCATTTATTGCATTGGGATTTAATATCTCATAAATACATATAAAACAACACCCTTAATTTATTAAGGACTTTAGATCAAATTTAGAGTTAAGCCTACTTATTGTAAACCCACTGATATGAATACATTCCATTTTTACATTCCATTTTGTGCTTTAAAGTGTGCAACAGGGAGAGGGGAGCTCTTCCTCACTAGATTTTTAAAGTAAAGCCTAAAAAACCATTTGTTGGGAATGCTCTAACCATGAATTTCCATTTAATATTTTTCAAATATAGGCCTTCCTTGCAGTGATACTCACCCAAGCAATAATCTCCCCTTTGTAGTAAGTGCATCAATAACTGCATGCAACACTGGCATGCTTAGGTGTTTACTGAAAAACTTTCTTTTTATCTTGGCTTTTCCTCACCCATGAGTTGTTTCGAACTCTCCCATATATTGTGTGGTTGTGTTTTTTGCTGGGTCCTTTTATTGTTATATGACATTATTGTAAACCATTTCAGGATCTCTATAACTGAGAATTGGTATGGAATAATATTATTAATAGGCCCTGTACATGTGAATGATTATATCATTACACACTATTTACTTGCCTAATATCTTAAGCAAACCCTGATGCTACCTCCATCTTCCTTCTACATAATGAAATATATTTATAAGGTCATAATGACATACTATATTTTATAATAAAAGTGCATCAATATTGTGGTCATGATTCATAAAGCAATGATAAGGTTAATCTGTTTCTGTCATTCTTGAAACCACCAATATTAACTTTATGATAAACTGCACAAGATTGACTTGTGCCTTTTTATCCTTTCCTGAGCTCACATGTACTGCTAAATGATTATATAAACTTTCAGACCAAAAATTCTATATAATTCAAACAATTACATGCTCTCCACCAGAAGAACTAGAGAGAGAGAAATATCACATTAACGAGTTTGCGAACTCTGCCTTGACTAAAAAGAAAAATAATGTCCACAATACAAGCAAGATTTCTGTAGCAGGTATAAAATGAAATCTACATATAAGACAGTGACTAGAGCTTCCACATAAAAAGCACTAGATTGACAGAAAAACTTTCAATTATTTTCAAAGTTTTATATCAACATTTTTATTACAATACAGCAGGTAACACATTATTTTGGCATTAAGCTTGTATCTAAGTAGCAATAAACACAAGCAAAGGCATGGTATGATATATGCATTCTTTTTCTTTTAAGGTCTTTTAAGGTAAGACCCATACTCTATTTTAATTAAAAAGCCCATGTTTTTCCCCATTGCAGTTACATGCATGTTAGTTACAATGGAGCACCAAAAGTGATTCTCTATCCACAAATAAAGGAGGGCATGTTTGTGCAGGAGGAAAAAGATTTATGTTAACTGTTGATCTTTAAAATAAACAGGGGAAATGTGCATTCCAGTAGTGGTTAGAAAGAATGCAGTGTCTTCAGAGAGCTAAATTTTAGAAACACTGCATTTCCAAAATGATGGGTCATAATTGTGAAAAGGGATAGCTTTACTATTATTTATTTATTTGGAGTATTTATACCCTGCTTTTAAACCATAAAGGCTCCCAGAGTGGCTTACATATGGTTAATTAGATGGGTTCCCTGTCCTCAGGCTTACAATCTAAAAAATATGACACAAAAGGGGAAGGGAATGGCAGTGAGGAAGGAGAATAGGTACAGCAGTTCTTCTCTCCCTCTGAGGCCTAGACCATGGCAGTAGGACTGGAGGGAGGGCTTCTTCTTAATCCTTCTTAATCTAGGCTAGGCCCGATGGAGCTGGCCTGCCTTTCTCTCTCTGAGGCCGAGGAGGTAATGCAAGTAACAGACCCTTGTCTATGTCCGTATACTTGTCTCTGTGTACAGTCGGTCCTCCATTTTTGCAGGGGATCCGTTCTGGACCCCCTGCAAAAACGGAGACTCGCTGATATACAAACCCTTGAATGGTGCATGCCCCACTGATCTTAGCAGAGGTCACCCCTCCATGAACATTCAAACCCGCGGATCTCAAGTCCATGAGAATGGAGGGGTGACTGTATATACTACGATATACCGCTAATTTATTTTCAAAGGGCTACCTGAGAACTGTTATATTTTAGCGAAGCAGCAAAGAGACACATCTCTCTCTCCAGAATATAAATTTTTAAAAGGTCAGAAAATAACATGAAGGAAAGAAGTGGGGGGCTAAGTCCTTCTTCATACATTATGTTAAAATAGGTGCTTCTGACACCTGCAAAATGGCTGACTCATTTTGGAGTATGTGTTAGGGCAGGGGTAGACAACCTTTCCCCTTTAAGGGCCGAGAGACTTCAGCTCCCAGAAGCCTCAGCCATGTTGGGCAATAGTCCCATGTTGGCCAATACCTCCTGGGATTCTGGGAGCTGAAGTCCCTCGGCCCTTAAAGGGGAAAGGTTGCCTACCCCTGTGTTAGGGAGAGGTATGTCTGTTTAGGGCAATAATTTTTTGAAGTTTTAATACTGGAAGAATGAGATAGTTCTATCTCTATCAACTAAGGGGTGAAACAGACCGCCCAAAAAAGGCAAATCGGTGCCACCCTGGAACTGCCACAACCACTCACAAATCCAATCTGGCCCACTGCCACTGTTTCAAAGTGGCTTCTGAAAAGGAGCATTTTTACCACTCCTTCTCAGGGCAGCTTTTCTGAATTGGTGACTTGGCAGCAGCTTCCAGGCAGCTAAGGGGTATGTGTCATGTGATCACCACATCTTCCAAGTAACCCAGAAGAAGGCTTTTTTCACCCGTCTGTTTCAGCCAAATTGTCCAGCCAAGTATCACATTAAAAAAGCTAGCCTCTCCAATATCTATCAGTTCTTCTTCTGAATAATGTCCATGACACTCATTCCAGAGGGGTCACTTATCATGAAGAACTATTTTTCAGAACAGCAGATGCAGGATGTAGTGCAAAGGAGATTAGTAGAATGCCCTGTTGTGAAAACAGTGTTCCAAAACATTAGGTTTCATGAGAAGTCAAACAAAACACTTACCAGTGCCAAGTCATCCCGGCTACAGTCCAGTGCTGCAATCATCACCTGTTCATATATTATCCAAACTAGGCAACAGAAAAATACACCAGTCATTAATACACAGGTACATACAAGGAGAAACTCGTATTTTGGGCTAGATATTTGGATGATATATTTTATATCTGGATAGGTGACAATGTAGACCTAAACAGTTTCACATAACTATAAATAACATTAACAGACATATTAAATTTGATTTCAATCACAGCAGGACAGAGATCCACTTTTTAGATCTCTTTACCTCACTATATAAGAAACCAACAGATGCCAACACATATCTTAGCTTTGATAGCAATCATCCAACCACCTTGAGGAATAATCTCCCTTATGGCCAATTCCTTAGATTGATGTAATTGTTCTCATTAAGAGGACTTGAAAGAGTAATCTAATTTACTGTCTAAATAACTAAGAGACGGAGGCTATCCACAACATGTGATCTCCCATGGCAAAAGCAGCCAATAAACCAAGACTGGAACTGTTAAAAACAACAACAACATAGACCATAAACTAATCGTGTACACTGCACTCTGACATTTAATCATATCACCAAGGATATACAGAAGGCTATACACAAACACTGGTACCTGTTAGAAAACTTTACAGAATGTGAACAAAAACCAATGATTTCATTTAAGAGAACCAAAAACATCTGGGACTTAGTAATACATGCTGAGTGTAAACCCTTAAAACAATCTGTTGATAATAATGTGATGGGTCTATCTAAACCAGTAGGACACCATCCATGTGGTCATTGCATATACTGCACTCACACAACTAAAATAACAGAATTCATAAATTACAATGACCAACAGCAAAATAAACTATCCCACTTTAGCACATGCAATACTAGTTTTCTGATCTATGCTATCCAATGTGCATGCAAGAAACTTTATGTGGGACGAACCACAAGACTGGTAAAACGAAGAATAGGGGAACACCTCTCAAATCTAAAAAATAGAAGAGTGGGAGCTCCTTTAGTTGGTCATTTTATAGCAATGCAACATTCCACATCTGATTTCCGGTTCTGGGTTATAAAAAATGTATAATAATAAAGAATATGTTCTAAAGAAAAAAGAGATAGAATGGATTCTAAAACTGAAATCCTTGGTGCCTGCAGGTTTAAATGAAGATTTGGACGGTCAATTTTTAATTTGACTATAATAGAGAAATTGTATGTCAGAACACATGTATGGATATAAATGTAATATAATTATTTAATGACATGAATAGTATGAACCAGGGGTAGGCAACTTTTCCCCTTTAAGGACTGAGGGACTTCAGCTCCCAGAAGCCTCAGCCATGTTGGCCAATAGTCCCATGTTGGCCAATAGCTCCTGGGATTCTGGGAACTGAAGTCCCTCGGCCCTTAAAGGGAACAGGTTGCCTACCCTTGGTATGAACAAATGCTAGGAAAGATTGCATCATTTGTCCCTGTGTCCTGTGCCAAGTCATATCATTGGTTAGGCTTTTCCAAGGTCATCTGGAATATGTATATATACAGAAATGCTACACTGTCTGGTCCCTTTATCTCTATGGTCCTATAATTTGGAGAGTGGTTACAACTCCAGTGATTTCTCTCAAAGGGTATGTATAACTTTGATAAGCTCTATAATGTTAGTTTTATATCACAGTTTGCTGAGCGTTGTCTTAACTTTTAAATACTATATTTTAAGTGTATTTATATTTGTTTTCAGCCCCTGAAGAAGGCCTAGTGTGGCTGAAAAGCATTGAGCCTTTTAAACATGAATAAACACTGAATAAATACTAAATAAACACTGAATAAACAGTTGACCATCTTAGAGCACATGGAGCTTGTCTCCTTTCTGTTTGCTGCTTGGCTATGTGCTTTCAATTCCTTATTTTTACCTTTCAAAACAATCACCAACACATACAGAATATTTCTTTTTTTTTTTCCTTTTTTTGCTAAGATCTCGAAAGATCGGATCAAGAGAGCTTTAGTTATGTGGGGGAGGGAGACACTATTCTTGAGGACAGGAGATCAAGCACTGGAGATAATAGCCCAAATGTTGTACAGAGAACAAGGCAAATAGCACAAGAACCCAACAATTGGAAGAAAATACCTTTAAATAGCTTAATAATTTAAAAGTCATACAGAGGGAAAGGCCCATGGTCTTAGATGTTTCTATACTAATGCACAGAGCATGGGAAATAAACTGGATGAACTTGACCTCTTAGAAGAGCAAAGCAAATATAATATAATAGACATCACTGAAATCTGATGAGATGAGCCTCATAATTGGAATTGAGTGCTAACTATGGAGGCTGTGAAATTTCCCAAATTGGATGAATCGAATTATAACGCCTGGAGTACATATGAGTACATATGCTGAGTCATTGTTAGTGAGAGAAAACGTGTGGAGCGTGGTTCAGACTGGTGTTACTGCTGGGGCTGCTGCAGCAATTCAGGACAATGATAAAAAAGCAAAAGCTACGATCCTCCTTTCAATCTCTCCCTCTCAAATCAATTATGTCAAAGACAAGACAACTGCAAAGGAGGTGTGAGATACTCTTAAAGACATTCATCAATCCAGCTGTGATGTGTCAAGGATGATTTGGTGCAGGCGACTATATGCGTGCAAGATGCAGCATGGTCAGTCTCAGGAGAAGCATCTGGAAATCATCCAAGACTTGTTTAATCAAGTCCAGATGAGAGGTGTTCAGCTCCCAAGAGAACAAAAAACATATATTTTGCTGGGGAGTCTCTCAAGGGACTATGAACATGTGCTGTATGGTTTTCAGGGAGTTCCTGAGGCGCAAATTACAATGGAGCTGGTTGCTTCTCGGGTCTACGTCGCTGGTTCGAGGCAGGACTTCGGAGGCAGCAGCAAGCCATGCCTAGGTCCACGCATACACCAGAGGGAGCTTCTAGGGAGCTGCAACCAGAGAAGGTGGCAGTGTCCAAGGAGAAAAAATGTTTTTATTGTGGGAAATCTGGTCACCTGAAGAAGGATTGCAGAAAATGTGCAGCAGTAAAGAAGCAACTACACAAAGACTCTGGGACCAGGAGGGGTGTTGTAGTTGTGGCAAAAGGCAGTGACTGTGTGACTCACCAAGAGGTCAAGCCCAATCCGGACTAGATTCTTGATTCAGGATCCACAGGACATATGGTAAACACTCCTAAGCTCCTGAAAAGTAAGAAACCTCCCAAAGTGGCTTCAGTAGCTTTGGCTGATGGAGCACCAAGGGAGATCATAGACATGGGAACTGTGTTCATCCCAGGGTTTGCTAAAGACTTTGATAATGTATTGTGTGTACCTAAATTGCAAAACTGTTTAGTTAGTGTGTCTGCATTAACAACCGATAGGTATCATTGAATTTTAAAGGGGATGAGTGTGTAATTACCATGAATGATGAGGTTTGTGCAAAAGCTGTGAAAAGGGATAAAATGTATTATATGGTGGATAGGACAGAATGTGCAGTAGTCAATAATGTGCCTTTGCACTTGGACTGTGCGCATTACTACCACTGGGTGTTGGGACATTCAAGTTTCACCAGTCTTGGGAAACTGGGGGAGGTGTGTCCAGAATTCAAAATGTCTCCTTGTTCAAATCATTTGGAATGTTCAGTTTGCAGAAGGAGAAAGTTGAAAGCTTTTCCTGTGGCAAAATGCAGCAAACGCACAACACAAAGACCTTTTGAATTTGTCCACGCAGATTTAGTGGGGCCATTTGGAAAAAGCCTGGGAAACAACAAATATTTTATGGTAATTGTGGATCGTTTTACCAGGTACTCTTATGTGATGCTCTTGAAGGAAAAGAGTGAAGCAACAGAGTGTTTCAAAGATTGGGTTAACATGATTGAAAGAGAGTTTGAATACAAAGTGGGATCTTTGGTCACAGACAGGGGTGGAGTATTCTTGTCAAATTGTTTGAAAAATTGGTTGAGAAAAAAGGGAATTCGTCACAACACCACAAACCCTGCAGTTCCGCATGGGATTGGTTTGGCAGAAAGACGAATAGGTGTCTTAAAGCAAAGGAAAGACTGCATGATGTTAGATGCAGAAGCATCTGAGCAGTTGTGTGTGTGTGTGTGGGGGGCTATTCTGACAGCAAATCACCTTGCAAATCGTGTTTGGAATTCTACTGTAAAGAAAACTCCATTTCATTTGCTTTATGGTAGAGCACCTAACTTGAAATACTTGAGAGTGTTGGGCAATATGCAAATGTGTATGTATCTGCCAGTTTCAGAAAAAAGGGTGAGCCTAAATGGCGCAGGTTGATGTTTGTGGGATATTCCTGGAATAGCTATAGATTTCATCTTAGTCATGGGGAGATCATGTTATGCAGAAGTGCCAACTTTGAAAAGCACTCGGGTTGGGACAAAAGGACACGAGTACTAGAAATGGAGGGGTGGTAAAACAAGAAACAGCATCACCAGACAGTAAACCTAGTACTTCAGAACAGCCTACACAGACACAACCAACACTTCAGTTACCAACTACAACTAATAAATTTGAGACAAATAGAAAAAGAGATACAGAGGTTCAGACAAGTTCTGAGAGTGAGGATGAAAGAAGCAGAACAAAGGTAATCCTCCAAGGAGGACTCAGAGAGTGAGAAAGCCTCCAGAACGTTTTATAGTGCAGAGTGCTAGAGCCTGTACAGTGGTGGCTGATGAGCCTGAGAGTTTTCATGATTTGCAGAGTTATCCTGAGGAGAAGAAGGAGAAATGGTTTTCTGCTATGGATCAGGAGTACGTCATTGGTAGATAAGGAAGTTTTTGAGGTTGTTGAGAGGCCTAAGAATCACAAGGTGATAGGTTGTAGATGGGTTTTCAAAAGGAAGGAGATGCCGGATGGTACCCATAGATATAAGGCCAGGTTGGTGGCAAAAGGTTTTGCACAGCAGAAGTTTGAGAATTTTAACAAAATGTTATCTCCTACAGCTAAGCCAGAAATCCTGAGGTTGGTTTTGGCATTAGCAGCAAGGAAGGGCCAAGTGGTAAAACATTTTGATTTTGAAACTGCCTATTTGAATGCTAATCTTGAGGAAGAAGTGTTCATGGAACAACCTTTCGGTTTTGAACAGGACAGTGATAGGAGAGTGTACAAGTTGAAAAAAGCTTTGTATGGTTTGAAACAGATTGCCCAGAGTTGGAATCTTTGCATTCATGAGGAATTGGTGAAACTAGGATACAAACGCAGCATTGCTGATGCGTGTGTTTACACCAAGGGAGATGTGACGTTGGTGATTTATGTTGATGACTTGTGCGTCACAGCCAAGTCAGAACAGGAAATTCAGGCAGCACAGAGAAAATTGGCCAAGAAATTTGTGCTTAAAGATTTAGGATGTCTGAAGAATTACCTAGGGAATGAAGTAGAGTGGACTGAGGATGGAAGATGTTTGCTGAGTCAACAGAAGAAGATAGAAAAGCTGATTGAGAAATGTGGACTGCAAAGTGCTAAAGTAGTGAAAAGTCCTATGACCCCTGGTTATGCCAGTAGTGAGTCAACGAAGGAGTTTGACAATCCAGAATTGTTTAGAAGTGTTGCTGGAAGCTTGATGTTTATTGCAAATAACACAAGGCCAGATATTTCTTTTGCAGTTGGAGTGCTTAGCCGGAAGGTGAACAATCCAAAAGTTGAGGACTGGACTGCAATAAAACATGTGTTTAGGTATCTGAAAGGTAGCAAAGACAGAAAGCTTGTGATACAAGGCAGCATGGTTCAACTTGATTGTTTTGTGGATAGTTCATTTGCATCAGAGTTACATGACAGAAAGTCAGTGTCAGGCTTATTGATAAAGTTTGGAGAAAGTTCAATAGTTTGGTGCAGCAGGAAGCAGAACTGTGTAGAAGTCGTAGGCTTTCATGGCCAGCATCCATAGTTTTTGTGGATTTTTCAGGCTGTGTGGCCATGTTCTAGAAGAGTTTCTTTCTGACGTTGCACCAGCATCTGTGGCTAGCATCTTTCTCTGAAGATGCTAACCACAGATGCTGGTGAAACGTCAGAAAGAAACTCTTCTAGAACATGGCCACACAGCCCGAAAAACCCACAAAAACTAGAACTGTGTAGCTTTGAGTACAGCTGAGGCTGAGTTTACAGCATTGTCAGAAATGGTTGCAGAAGTACAATGGATAAGACAATTGCTTAAAGACTTAGGGAAAAGATGTGTGGAACCAACTGTGGTTCATGAGGATTCACAATCGTGCATTGCAATGTCAAAGGCTGAGAATTTGAAGTGTAGAACGAAATACATAGGTGTAAGATAACAGAACATTAGAGAAATGACCCATAACAAGATTGTGCATCTGGAGTACATTGACACTAGGGACAATATAGCTCATGTTTTTACAAAAGTGTTGCCAATTGAAAAACATGAACAGCTATCACGACTGGTGAGAATGGCACCTTAAATGCACAATTCTAGCTGTTGAGCTAAAGTACAAAATCAAGGGAATGACCAAAAAAAAAAATAATAATAATACAAACAAGCAACATGACAAACATCTATACATTTGGAGGGTAATGTTGGAAAATGTAACTTGTGTGAAAATGTATAGATGTGGGAAAATGACAATATGTCACTTCTATAGCTAGCTGGGAAAGTTGCCTGGAGCCGGAATACAAAATAACAAAGCAGGAGGTAGTCAAGGCCATGGTGTGTCTGGGAACACAAAGACAAGATGTAAACATATTAGATCATCATGTTTGATGGGAACTACTGTTCATGTGACATGGGACACAGGAAGGAATCACAGGAAGAGGCTGAGTTTTGAGGCTGCATGGAAAGTGACTATAAATAATCTGAGCACACAGCATGTGTCACTTCCTCTTTTGCTCTCTCTCTTTGTTCTTTGTTTATATGTACCACATCTTCATGAGTGTGTAAATAGTTTTTTCTTTGTTACTACTGCAACTAAAGAACAAATGCCTCTTTGGAGTTAGTTGCTGTCTATGGCTTGTTTCTGGGGAGCTGGATGATTACATTCCACAGCAAAAAACAGCTTCAAGGACAGACGGCTTGAAGATTCTCTGGAGCAAAGAGGAGCAGGCTTCCAGAAGATTTAATCTGAGTACTCACTTTGCTATAACAAAAAAGACAATGCAATTCTAGGCTACATCAATAGGAGTATAGCGGGGCAGGACGGGAAAGGTCACGCGACAAGAGGACCCCGCAGCCGCGAAAGGCGGCAGCGGCAGGACCAGACGGGGCCGGTCCGAAGGCCTCCACGGGCCTTAGGTTGCCAACCGCTGGTCTAGATCAAGGGAAGTAATAGTACCACTCAGTTCTGCTTTGATTAGACCTCACCTGAAATACTGTGTCCAGTTCTGGGCACCACAATTAAAAAAGAATGTGGAAAGCTGGAGAGTGTCCAGAGGAGGGCAACCAAAATGATGAAAGGTCTGGAAACCATGCCTTATAAAGAACAGCTTAGGGAACTATGTATGTTTTGTCTGGAGAATAGAAGGTTAAGAGGTGACATGACAGTCATATTTAAATATTTGAAGATCATGTTGAGGATGGAGCATGATTATTTTCCACTGCTCCAGAAACTAGGACATGGAGCAATGGATTCAAAATACAGGAAGAGAGATTCCACCTAAACATTAGGAAGATCCTGAAGGTTCGACAGTGGAACACACTCCCTCTGAGATGGGTGGAATCTCCTCCTTTGGAGGTTTTTAAACAGACGCTGGATGGCCATCTGCTGGGAGTGCTTTGATTGTGTGGCAGGGGTTGGACTGGATGGCCCTTGGGGGTCTCTTCCAACTATAGGATTCTATGAAACACAATCAATTACATTTCCTTCTGTGCTTGTCACAAGCCACCTCTTATGGAATTTTCAACTCATCACATACTGCTCCATTTAATATATACTTTTCTAAATATTTTATAAAGCCGTGGTATACATGTACAAATAAATATTGAAATGTTAAAACGGAACAGATCTTTATGAAACCAAATAAAGTATGGCAATGATTCAGAATCACCCTAATACAAAAAAGCAGGCTAAGCCTTGGTAGAACAGTTTTAGAAGTAAAAGAAGAAGAAGAAG
>CM034706.1:25201167-25236343 GCA_020142125.1 Phrynosoma platyrhinos
CAGGGTTCAGGAAAGGAAGAGGCACCAAGGATCACATTGCAAATATATTATGGCTAATGGAGCAAAGCAGGAGTTCCAAAAGAAAATCAACATGTGCTTTATAGACTATAGAAAAGCCTTTGATTGCATAGAACATGAAAGGCCATGGAACGCCCTTAAAGACATGGGAGTGTCAACACATCTGATAGTCCTAATGTGAAATCTGTACACAGAACAAGAGGCTACTGTCATGACAGAACATGGAGAAACAGAATGGTTCCCAATTGGCAAAGGAATCAGACAAGGCCGCATCCTATCACCCTACCTATTCAAATTATATGCAGAACATATTGTAAGGAAAGCAGGCCTGCACATGGAAGAGGGAGGAGTGAAAATAGGAGGAAGAAATATCAACAATCTGAGATATGCTGATGACATCATAATACTAGCAGAAAACCTCACAGACCTGGAACAACTACTAAGGAAGATCAAAGAAGAAAGGGCAAAGGCAGACCTGCTGTTGAACATAACAAAAACAAAAATAATGACCACAGAGAACTTACACACATTCAAACTAGACAATGAGGGAATAGAAATAGTAAAAGAGTTCTCATATCTGGGATTAAAGATTGATCAGAACGGGGACTACAGCCAGGAAATCAGGAGAAGACTAAGAATGGGGAGGGCAGCTATGAAAGAACTAGAAAAGATCCTAAAATGCAAAGCCATACAACTCAGCACAAACATCAGAGCCATACATGCCATCGTATTCCCTATTAATATCTATGAATATGAGAGCTGGACAGTGAAGAAAGCAGATGAAAATCACTGCATTTGAGATGTGGTGCTGGAGAAGTGCTGAGGATCCTGTGGACAACCAAAAAGACAAATGAATGGGTCCTGGAGCAGATCAAGCCAGAACTCTCCTTTTTAAGTCAAGATGACAAAATTGAGCCTGTCGTACTTTGGGCATAGATTGATGGACTAAAGAGACCACAAATAAGAATTTGCAGGAGCTGGGCAGAGCAGTAGAGGACAGGGGGGCCTAGAGATGTCTCATCCATAGGGTCACCATGGGTTGAGACCGATGCAAAGGCAGTTAACAACAAACAAAGGCTTTGGTCAATGGAAGAGTTGCTGAGGAAACTGAATTGTTGCTGATTTAGGGAGTGGGTATGTTTATCCTGGACAAGATACTATTAAGACGATGATATGATAGCCCTGTTTAAATATCTGAAGAGATGTCATATTGAGGCTGGAGTAGCTTGTTTTCTGCTGCTCCAGAGAATAGGACCTGGAGCAATGGATTCAAACTACAGGAAAAGAGATTCCAGTTCAACATTAGAAAGAACTTCCTGATTGTAAGAGCTATTCAATACTGGAACATGGAGTATGGTGGAATCTACTTATTTGGAGATTTTTAAACAGCCTGGATGGTCATCTGTCTGAAGTGCTTTGATTGTGCACAAGGCAGGGAGTTGAACTGGATGACCCTTGAGTTCTCTTCCAACTGTATGATTCTATGATTTTATAATTCTATTAAAGGCTTCTTAATTGGAGATATCATACTTTTTAGTGAGATGCTTCTAAGAAGCTTATTGCATGAAGAAAGAAAGCAGAAGTTCAGCCAGATAGTAGAACTCTTCTATGTGTCCTACCATATGATGTCATAGTTCTGTTCTCTTCTCACAGGAGACAGTTGTGAAAGCAAATCTTTTGTTGAATGGATTTTTTCCAGCTAGAAAAAAGAATAGCTTTTATGACTATATCCTGTGGGAAGAAAACTAAAGAAATATGACATCATGCAGTAAAGCACATAGAAAGGCACTACAATCTGGCTGAACATCTGGTTTCTTTTCTCTTGTGATAAGATCCTAAATGGTTTCTATCTTGGCTTTTAACGGGATAATTTATTTACTTGTGCTTTAATCATACAACATATTGTGCTTTTATTTGTATCTATTTAAATATGTCATGAGTTGTGTTGTAATGCAGTCTTGGGAAGAATACCATAGGACATACATAAAATTATTTTTTTTTCCCCTTGAAGCTTTCTCCACTCACTATTCATAAGTACCTGTTCAAGGACTGCATTTGAAAAGTTCAGACATGGGGAAAAATCCACTCCAGACATTCAGTGAACTTTAAGACTGGCATTCTACTCTTTAATTACTTCTCAGGTTAGTTAAAAAAAATGACTAAAAACAATAAAGTAATAATGAATTCTTATTCTCTGAAGTGAGGGAAATGGATAAATTGGGACAGGAGAGGAATAATTGGTTGGCTGAGTGTGGAGGAAGTACATTCTCTTTTCCTGCTGGAATTTTCTCACTTCAAAAGTAGTTTGTACTCTCAGTTAACTCAGCAGTGGGGAGAAGAGGCAGCAGAAACTTGCCTTTCCCAGCAGACAAAAAAAAAAAAAAAAGAAAAAGAAAAAGAAAAGAAAAAGAAAAAGAAATGTTACAGTTTCTCCTAGCTTGTCTATTCTTCCTCAGTAATAACATTATCCATCTTAACCACACTTTGATGTTGCTTGGCTACACATACATCAGTTTTAATCTTTGAAATGTGGGTAAACAGACCAATAAAATGTGTATGTGGGGTATTAAATTGGGTGCCCAATCATCTGAAGGTGTTAACACCAGAGGTTGATCCACCTTTACAGATAAGGTATTCTGAAAGCCAACTTCCAAAGACACCATCACCAGGAAGCTGTATGAATGGACTTCTTTTCCATTCATCTGATCTCCTATTCTTTATATGAGGAATATAACAGCCAATTTTCCTGCTAATGTTAAGCACCCCTGCTTACTCCACGCTGTATTTTGGGGTCCTGATTTTCATATCTCATATCTGGAGATAGCATGTTTTTGAGAGATCGATGACATTTCAGGAATGCTAGTTCAGGTTCCCAGGAAAAAAGGAACACATACACCCCCGAGGCATATGGACAGCCACGTAAACAAAACCATCAAATCTAAAGTGTTTCTTCCTCTCTTCCCCCCTCCAAGCAATCTGTATTTCCTCTTGAAACATGAGACCTAGGGGGGAAGCAGACGGGAGCTTCCTGTGTGCCGCGGGACAGTGCGCCGCTGGACCGTGGCAGCCGCACCACGGCGCACCTCCGGCGAATCTAAAAGGAGCTCCAAATTGGTGCTCCTTTTAGATTTCAGGGAAAGTGCGCCCTAAAAGCAGCGGGCGCACTTTCCCTGACTCAAACGCCGTGGCGCTTGCAGTCGCGCGGCGTGAGGTCATCCCCGGAGCGCTGGCCGTGCGGATGGCCGGCGACTCCGAGGGTGACCTCAGGAAGAGGAAGGGGCGCCGCTCGTGCGGCTGCCCCTCCTCTTCTGGGCCCGGAAGACAGCTCTATTAGCCGTCTGCCGAGGCCCAAAGAATCTCTTTGCACCTATAGCAGTAAGCCAGTCTCTCTGCCCATCCCTTGTTGTTTCCCCAGCCAAACTTCCCTGCCCATTCATCTCAGGGATGTCCTAATCCAATCACTGTTTTTGTCATACTAAAATTAAAGCCATCAACTAGTCCAGAATCTCTTTGTCGGTTCCTGTGACAAGACATTCAGCCTTTGCCATCTAACCAGATAACACATTGCTTGAGGCTAATTTTAATGTATAAATATGGCTTTAAAACATAAGCTCTGTGTGCATAGCTGCTACACACACCCACATTCTGTGTATGCTCTTTGTTGCCCTCAATCTGAGCCACTCCAGCTTTTTGCAGTCTTCTTATTGGACAGGTAATTATAACCCCACTGCAAACCCCTAAAACCACTTTTATCCCCTTTTCATATTTCCATCTTGGTTAGCTCTGTATGCTGTGTCTGTATGAATTGCTATCTAGTGTGTGTGATTGCACTCTGCATTTTTCTAAATAAAACCTTCTTAATTTGTCAAACACTTGGAGTCCTCCTCCGTTAGTACTGGTATGCACTAGTGCAAATGGTCTGAAGGTTACCCAAGCCCCTTTCAAAAGCTACAAAGAGTAACACTGACAGTTGGTGGGAACCCGCAGTCCCCCCCCCACTTGTTCTTTGGGTAATACTACCCTGGTCTGAAAGACTCTTACAGGTCCCACATTTGTAGCTAGTCAGTGGCTTGCAGAATTTCTCCTCTAGACTTGATCAAATGTCACTTTAAAGTAAAGCAAATAATAATAATGTTTTTAATAAATTATGAACTATAAAACTGAGTTACATGTAGGTGAAGGAAGAAATGTTTAGAATCTCACTGTGATTTATGTACATGTGGTACACAGATGTTACTTTGAGCTCTTTCTCTTTCTTCCCCTCTCTTTCACTTTTATATATTTGGACTTTATATATCATTTTTTCCTTTTACTTTTATATATTTGGATCACAACTTCTCTCCCTTTAGCCCCCTCCTGTCCCAATGTGGTGCTTGATGCTTTATTAAAACTTCCTCTAGGATAAAATGGAAGATTAATAAGAAATTTGGTGTCTGTAAGCCACAGAGTGAAAGATAAATATGATGAGGAAATTTTTAACCTATGTATATTCAGCACCAGACAGGTAAGTTCCTATAAGACTGTCTGTGTTACGGTTACCAATGATTTATGGAGATGACATATTTAACACCAGTTCTGGTTAGTCTCTTGCAATTCCTTTTATTGTAATCATCATTCTGCTTCTACCTGGGAGAACATTTCTTACCAAAAATATTAAGGGCATTGTGAAAATTATGCAGCAGGGAAATGTACATAGAAAGTTATGACTACCACACCAGATACAGCTTCTCTTAGACAGAAACAGTTTGGCCAAAGTTGTCCATTCTTTAGTAACATCTTAACTGGACTGCTGCAATATAATGTATATGGAACCATCCTTGAAGGCAGTTAAGAAGCTATTTGTTGTTCTGTGTCTTCAAGTAATTTCTGACTTATGGCTACCCTAAGGAAAACATATAAAGCATTAATATCCCATGCAAGCAAACCTGTGCTCAAATTCTGCAGTATAAACTCCAATCATATATGGAAAGAGAAATCCCAGAGGTGCAAGTGGGGTTCAGGAAAGGAAGAGGCACTAGGGATCACATTGTTAGTTAATGGAGTGCACCATGGAATTATAGAAGAAGATTGGCATGTTCTTCATAGACTATAGCAAAGCCCTTGACTGCATAGATCACAAAAAACTATAGAACACTCTTAAAGACATGGGAGTGCCACTACATTTGATAATCCTGATGAGAAACCTATACTTAGTACAAGAGGCTACTGTCAGAATAGAATATGGAAAAACAGAATGGTTTCAGTTAGCAAAGGGGTCAGGCAAGGCTGCATCCTATCACCCTATCAAGTACATTTCTATATGGCTTATCAGTGAACTTAAGCATTCCCTAAATGGTTTACAATGTGTAATTGGCCCCAACAAACTGGGTACTCATTTTAGTGACCTTGGAAGGATGCCAGGCTGAGTCAACCCTGGAGCCCCTAGCTGGTATCGAACTCACAACCTTGTGACTGTGAATGAGTGGCTGCAATACTGGCATTTAACCACTGCATCACCAGGGCTTCATAACACCATCTGTTCAATTTGTACACAGAAAATATCATATGAAGATCAGGGTTATACTCAGAAGGCAGACGAGTGAAGATAGGAGGAAGGAACATCAACAATCTAAGATATGCAGATGATGCTATACTACTAGTGGAAAACATCACTGACTTGGAACAATTACTAATGCAAATAAAAGAAGAAAGTGTAAAGGCAGGCTTACTGCTGAACATAAAGAAAACAAAAATAATGACTATGGAAGATCTACATAAGTTCAACCTAGATAATGAGGAAATTTAAATAGAGTTTAAATTTAAAAGAGTTCCTGTACTTTGGATCAAACATTGATAATTACAGTGACTGCATAAGATGATCAGGAATGGGAAGGGCAGCCATGAAAGAACTAGTTGCTGCTGTTGACAGCTTTTGAGTTGTTCATGACCCATGATGATGCTATGGATGAAACACCTCCAAGACTCCTTGTCATCCACTGCTCTGCTTAGATCATGTAACTTCATGTCCATGTCCTCCCTGAGTCCATCCATCTAGCATGTGATCTATCTCTCTTTCTACATCCCTCTACCTTTCCTAGTATTACTGTCTTTTCTAATGAGTCCTCTCTTCTCATGATGTGGCCAAAGTACAACAGCCTCAGTTTGATCATTTTGACTTCCAGGGAGATTTCCAGCTTGATCTGTTTAGGATCCATTTGCTTGCCTTTTTGGACCCGTAAGTGGCCACAAGATCGCAGTTATTGGTCCTGGCAAGTTTGGCTCTAGTCAGGCACCTTCCTTTTGCAGTCCCTAAATTTTTCTCTATCAAGCAGCAAGAGTAACACCAGCTTGCTCAACAGACAGTTTGTGCACATCAAAGCAGAGAAGACTCCATCTTCCAAGAGAATCTCTAGCAAGTTCAGGCCACCTGCACTGATGTCCAGTACTTGGGAAACAGTGGTTTGTGGTGGCTCTAAAGACTAGCTGATCATTCAAGACAAAGCTCAGTAGATCTTGAGTGTGCTAGAACCAAAAAACATGGACTAGATCTTACGTTTAAAAACTCTATGAACTTTTGCTGCTTTTCTTTTCTATCTGCCTGCTTTCAAAATATGTGCATCATAATTATAAACAACAATAACAGCAACAACTTGCAAATATATTGATGCAGATGGTGATGATGATGATGATTTAATGGGTCCAGAAAAAAAGAAGGCTGTCACAACCTCACTGCAACTTCCTTGTTCCTTGCAGAAGAACAAGGATCGTTATATGGGGTTGTTTCAGAAAAAGAAGTGGAACAGATGACAGTGGTTGACAGAACCTCTCTGTCTTTGCAGTGCACAGGTGAGAAACGTGAAGCCCTGCAGATAGTGGACGTTATCACACGCGGGCCACAAAGCGAAAAGAAAGTGAAAAAGAATCAATCCGAAAATAAACCGAAATAAACCCTACATTACGGAAATGGCTATCAGACGCAAGTAGCATCATTTCACAATTAAGGAAAGCTCTCCTGGAAACCGTATTTGCCATTCACACACAAGTGAGAAAATCCCATACATGTACTAGAAATGCTCTTCTAGCACATGCGCAATACAGCTGTGGCTGTCACTTGCCACAGCTGTCACCCCTTCCCAAGTCGTCCTCAGTGCAGCCGGCCCTCCGCACAGCCGGCACTTCGAGGAGGACCTCCCACCGCAGCGTTCTCCGAGGAGGTCCTCCTTGGAGCGCTGGCCCCGTGTAGGGCCGGCGCTCTGAGGAAGTCCTCCTTGGACAGCCAGCTCTCTGAGGAGGTCCTCCTTGGAGCACTCCGAGGAGGTCCCCCTTGGAGAGCCGGCACTCCGAGGAGGTCCTCCTTGGAGCGCAGGCCCCACCCCACATAGGGTAATGATGGGGAAATGCTTCAAAATACATATTTGGTGATCAGACTTACGGTAAATGCAAAATGATTCCCGTCGCGCAATTGCAATTCCTCAAGAAACCGAAATTCAAAAGATCTCAGTTCTTTCCACTTTCTGTCGGGGTTCTGTCGGGGTTCTGTGCGACATCGTGTAGAAACACGGGAAAATAATACGTATTAGGTCAGGATTTCGTTTGGATTCTGCTTGGATTGGGCCCCGTGTGATAACGTCCAGTGTTAGGTTGCAATACCCATCCTAGGGTCCTAGGCAGCATAGCAAATAGTGAAGAATTATGGGAGCTGCAATCCAACATTAAGACAAATATATATTCCTTATTGCTCTGCAGAGGGGTGGGATATTGATATTAATAATAATAATAATAATAATAATCTCTGATGTAGAGGTTAATTGGGCCATAAAATGTCTTGCTTATAGGAGAAAGGGAATAGTATCAGCAAAAACCTGTTAAGACCCACCTTCGATTATAGAGTCTCCTAGCAACTCCTGGAGTTCTGGGATTGTTGCTTTTCTTCAGTTCCAGTTTTTGTACAAAATACTGATGGAAATCCAGTGTAGCCCAAAGACTGTCAGATCTAAAAGGGATCTTGTAGCACCATTGAGACTGAGAGAAAGAGGCTTATTATGTAAGATTTCATAGTTGGTCTAGTTCATCATATACACCGAGTCTATAAAAGCTTATGCTAAAATCTTATTTCTCTTAGGGCCCATTCTCACTACACCAGTATAGCACAGTGATTCCATTTTACCTACCAAGGTTCCATTCTATGGACTCTTGAGATTTGTAGTTTGATGAAACACTAGGGCTCTCTGGCTGAAAATTTTAAATGGTTGTCCTTATACTGCAAAATCCAGGAGTCCATAGACTAGAGTTGGTAGTTAAAATGAAAGATAGCACTGTAATTGTGTAGTGTGAACAGGCCATAGTCTCGAAAGTGCTGTAAGATCCCTTTGTATACTGATACAGATTAACATGGCAATGTCTTTGAATATGCATGTTACAACTAACAATAATTTGGTTTAGAATGTTTTTTGTTGTTGTTGTTGTGTTGTTGTTGTTGTTGTTGTTGTGTGCCTTCAAGTTCTTCCAATTTATGGCGACCCTAAGGCAAACCTATCATGGGGTTTTCTTGGCCAGATTTGTTCAGGTTTGCCATTGCCATCCTCTGAGGCTGAGAGAATGTGACTTTCCAAAAGTCACCCAGTGGGTTTTCATGGCCGAATGATGAAATGAACCCTGGTCTCCAGAACTGTAGTCCAGCATCCAAACCACTATGTCACACTGGCTCTCTGATTGTTTATAAAAATAACAAAATAATAAAAAGGCAAAGAATTTAATGACTGGATTAAAAGAAAATATTATAATACTCTGAGGCTGACACTTTTGTAGACACCCAAAGTACTAATTTAAAATTATTCCAGTGTAGTCAGGTGAAACTTTAATTTCTTTTTACGATAGCTTTCAGAGTAATGAAATTCATATTTAAAGTAGACATGCGGTTTGAAAGTTCCTACACCTTTTCTTTTAATACCACCCACATTTCCAGGATCTGTGGCCAATTTACAAATTCTGTAATGGGAAATTGGCAGGTACAAGAATGAAGAGAAAGAGATGGTGATATAAATAGCTATAGTCCTATATCCAGTTACCTGCAAATAAGATCTGTTACACTCACTGTAGGATTTATACTGTAAAATTATTGTCATATGCTCATACAGCTCAGTGCAAAATCCATTTGTCTTGGTGGAAGCAGAGGATGGAAAAAGACTACAATTCCCAGAAACCACAACCAGCATGGACAAAGTATCAAATCAATAGATTGGGGGGGGGATTCTTATAACTCTCTGGAGTGTCACATAGCTGTAAAAGAGAACTGATGGGAGCTGTAGTCCCAAGAGCAACATTTCTAACCTCTAGCTGGAACTTACTTTCAAGTAAATATACAGTATTTGGAGGAGGGATTGTGCCAGGCACCTATAAAATTTGCCTATAAAAAGGACAAAGAAATTTTTAAAATCTGTTGACAATGCACTCTTGGCAATTCAGACTACATTTGTCCTGACAGTGTTCCTAGTACTGGGGGACATTTCCACAACATCGAGAGAATCCCCATCTCCTATAGTTGAATCAAAGAGGCACAAAGGCAGTGGTGAACCAGGTAGGCAGCAGTGCTTGGCAAAAGTACGCAGGGAGAGAGAGAAAGAAAAGTAAAGTCTCAGTTTTCAGATATTTCTCACCTCTTCAGTCAAGATAACAAGCCAAGGGTCAGTCAGCAAATTCTGTTAAAGTCCAATGAATGATCAAATATAATAGTGATAATGTAATAATAGCTTATTTGAAGAGAAGGTGTTTTTGCTTTATTTTAAGCAATCCAATCAGTGAGATGTACAATGATGTAGAATTAAGATGTAGGAAGTGATAAGAAGGTGCTTTACCAGCAATCTGAGTGATGAGATCTCCCTGGCAAATCCTTCTGATGTCCCTTACAATATTAGATGATCTCGGCTGATGTTGAAAACATCCATTTCCCTGGCCCCAAATTTTCCCTAGCAGTCTCTTCCTTAGTTGTCTGCCTAAGCTGCTTGTTGAATAAAAATGAGAGCTGCTGCCACCAGAAGATTCAATGTTGTTATTATTATTATTTTGGCCTATTGGTCTTGCCCATGCTGCCCAGATGCTTAGATTTTTGTGCCTCTGTCCTGAGCTATGTTGCCCTGCTTACTTCTAACCTACAGTAAAGTCTGATAGCAATCCTGGGATCCACTCCTACTTCAAAGTGGTGACAGACAATGTTATTCTTTGGGGGAAGGGAGTGCCTGCCTGCCTGCCTACCTTTTATCTCAGGGGCTTTTTCTGTCATAATGGTGATGTGTTGCTCCCTTCTGCCAGCTTATGATCTTCAGCTCAGATAAACTCCTTTTGACAAGAGAAGCAGATTTGCTCCCACTGCCATTTCTCTGAACCCTTACAAGTCTTACTTGGACTAAGCAGGCTTCTGGCCTGACCTCATAAGGCCAAGAAGAGTTTGTGTTAAATATCTCAGTTGGCAGGCAGATTCATGGAGAAGATTATTCATTTGTTGAAAGGCATTTGAAGGTATTCAGTTGGCAGTTTGAGTCCCGGGTGCTGCAAGATGGGGTGAGTTCCCATCACTAGTCCCAGTTTCTGCCAACCTAGCAGTTTGAAAGCATGCAAATGCAAGTACATAAATAGGTATCACTTCAGTGGGAAGGTAAATAGTGTTCTGTGCAATCATGCTGTCCCCATGATCACAGAGTAGTCTCTGACAATGCTGGCTCTTTGGCTTAGTAACGGAGATGAGCACTGCCCACTATGGTTGGACATGACTTGACAATCTTGTCAACGGGGAACACCTTTACCTTTTTTCCCCCCTCTATTTTTTCCTTCCCTAGGCCTTCCCTAGACCCCCTGGACAAAAACAACTACAGGCCGGTCTCACTTTTGCCATTCTTGAGCAAGGTGATTGAGAGAGCAGTCACCATTTAACTCCAAGCAGTCTTGGAGGAAACTGATTATCTAGATCCATTTCAATCTAGATTTAGGACAGGATAGGGAGTTGAGACTGCCATGGTAATCTTAGGACGTTTTCACACGGGGGTCCCTAAAGCCGGCTGGAGCCATTCCGGAACAGCTCCTGCCGCTGATTCTGGAATGGCTCTGTCGGCGGCAGGCTAATTCCTTTTGCAACACGGAATTACCTTTCCGGTGTTTTTGCCGGAGTTAGCGTTGGTTCTGCCGGAGTGACGCCGGACTTAGGGCTCAGTGCGTTTGAACACACGGAGCGAAAAGCCAGACTGACACAGGGATGGCACCGGAAGGGGCGGGGTTTGCTGCCGCGCGCGTGTGAACACACGGGAAAAGGAGCCGGAGTGGGGCCGGACGGAGGTAGGATTGCCTCCTCAAAAAGCCCCATGTGAAAACGTCCTTAGTTGATGATCTCCATCTGGGCATTGACAGGAGAAGTGTGACCCTGTTGGTGCTCTTGAACCTCTCAGCAGCCTTCGATACCATCAACCATGGTATCCTTCTGGAATGCTTGGGAGAGTTGGGAATTGGGGGCATTGCACTGCAGTGGTTCCGATCCTATCTCTCAGGCAGACTCCAGATGGTGAAGCTGGGAGACAGCTGCTCTTCTAAAAGAGAACTAAAATCTGGTGTTCCTCAGGGCACATTCCTGTCTTCTATGCTATCTAACATTTACATGAATCCGCTGGGTGAGATCATCCGGAGATATAGGGCGAGGTATTATCAGTATGCTGATGACACCCAGATATGTTTCTCTATGTCTCGGACTGCTTCAGTGACTAAGGACGGCATCTCTACTCTGAATGAATGTCTTAAGGTGGCAATGGACTGGATGAGGGCAAACAGACTCAAACTGAATCCAGATAAGAAGGAAGTACTTGCTATAGGAACCCTTAAGGGAATGGAGATATGTCAACCAGTTCTGGATGGGATCACACTTCCCCTGAAGGACTGTATTCACAGCTTTGGGATGCTCCTGGATTCATCTCTCCAGTTGACACCTCAGATAGACGCAACAGTCAGGAGTGCCTGTTATCAGCTTTGGCTGATATACCAGCTGCAACCTTTCCTGGAGCCAGGCGACCTAGAAACAGTGGTACATGCACTGGTAACCTCTCGTCTTGACTTCTGCAACACGCTCTATATGGGGCTACCCTTGTGCCAAGTTCGGAAACTGTTTTAAGATATCTCCATTGGCTGCCAATTAGTTTCCAGGCACTGTACAATGTGTTGGTTATAACCTTTAAAGCCCTACATGGCCTAGGTCCAGACTACTTGCGGGAGTGCCTTCCTCCATATAATCCACCCCGCATACTTAGGTCCTCTGGGAAGAATTTACTGCAGCCTAAGATGACCAGATTGGTTGTGGTAACCCAGAGGGCCCTTCCAACTGCCATTCCTGGGTAATGGAACAGCCTGCTGGAGGAGATCCGTCACATTACCACTCTAGTAGCCTTTAAAAAGGCTGTTAAAATGGATCTCTTCGAGCAGGTCTTTCCAGATTAGCCTACGCTCCACTGATATTAATATATCCTGTCTACCCCAAAAAAGATAATATCTCGCCTCTCACTACCTCTAATTTTAGCTAATTTGTTATTTCTTTTGCTTTTAATTAATATTTTATATTGCTATTCTTTTTATATTGTTATTGTTTTTAGTTTGCTTCTTTTTCTTTTTTATGATTAGGAGGGGGTTGGGATAAGGGTTATTTATCCCAACCCCCTCCTATTTGTTGTTATTCCTATTTGTTGTAACCTACCTCAATCCGTAGGGAGAGGTGGGCTATAAATAAAAAGGTATTATTATTATTATTATTATTATTATTATTCTCCATTAAGGCCTTCTGTGCTGCATCTGCACTGCGGAAATAATCCAGTTTGACACTGCTTTAACTACCATGGCCCAATGCTATGGAGTTTGTTGTGGCAGCAGAGCTCTCTAACAGAGAAGGCTAAGTGTCTCACAAAACTACAATTCCCAGGATTCCACAGCATTGAGCTGTGACAGTTAAAGTGGTGTCAGTTTAGGTACCCCTTCCCGAAAATGTCATCAGAGCGGCCGGCCCTCCGCACAGCTGGCGCTCCGATGACGCACTTCCGCTGCAGCGTCCGCACATGCTGCAGTGGAAGAGGTGCCGAAGGTGTGCCGGAGGCCTTTTGCAGAGTACCTTCGGCATCTTGTGGAAGGAGCGCTATTTTAGCACTCCTTCCTGGGCCTGGGACATGGCGCATTGGGGCCGAGGAGTGCGGATCCGCAGCTTCCCAGGGCAGCCCAGTACTGCCCGTCTGCTTCCCCCCTAAGTGCCTAATTCCAGTGCAGAAATGGGATTTAAATCCCAGAAAAATCCCGCAAATGTGGGACCGTCGTCAGACTCATCGGGGCCACTGAGCATTAAATGAAAATAAGCCGCACAGAAAGTAGACAAAATTGGCTGCTTTTTACTTTTGGAAGAAACCTGATTTTGTCCACTTTCTGTGCGGGTTATTTTCACATTAACGCTTAATGGCCCTGACATCATGTGAAAACAATCCCACTTTTGCAGGATTTGTCCACTTTCTGTGATCATTAATGTCCGACGTTGTATGAAAATTATTCCGCTTTTGCAGGATTTTCCCATTTTAAATCCCTTTTCTGCATGGGATAAACTCCATGTGATAAACTCCTTAGACTATTTCTGCAATGCAGATACATCCCTAGTGAGTAAAGAATCTTGGATAGGGAATAAACTGAATTTGGCCACCAACATCCAGATTTTATGAGATTCTGGACCATTTGCCCACATGGGAAATTCAATGCTTCTTAACAGGAAAAAAATAATAATGTTTGTGCCATCAACAGCACTGAGAGGTTTTCATGTATTATTATTAACATAATAACAAGCAAAGAGAAAGCAGTATTTAATTAAACTGCTCTTCTGTCTAATGAAGCCTTCCAAGTGATCTTGGAGGATTTGTTTTAAGTCTGCAGTCCTCAAACAGTTAACAAATGGTTTATGGTTTTCTTAATAATAAATTGTACCACTTTAACAGCTAAGAATTATTTAAGCACTGGAAAGAAAGCATTTGTAAGATCTCTCTCTCCCCCTCCCATGGCAATAGTTCCTGAATATCTTATGTGCACATAATTATAAACAATGTCTGAGCTATAGGCTCATTTTACAATCTTCTGCATATTTCTCATACAGTATTTCATTACAAAAATAAATAAATGAACCCGCAGTCCTTGGAAGACATCCAATAATCTGAATCTTGGCACTAATAGCTAATATGGTGTTTACTAGTGTCACTTAGTACTTTTTCTTTAAGATTGACTGATTCAGTTTTGCTCTGCCATTTTTCTCTTAATACAGTTGTCCCCTTTTGATGGCAGGAAGGCAGATGTACATCAGAACACTTGTCAAGTGAGGAATGGTGCTTCCTGCTACAATGCTGTTCCTTCTATTCCCATATCAACTGAACACACAGACCCTTCCAAATGTATGAAATAGGGTACCATATTTTCTAAATATTGTTGTTGGTGGGTGCCATCAAGCTGAATCCTGCTGTAGGTTTTCTTTAGGAAGATTTATTCAAAGGAGATTTGCCACTGCCTTCCTCTAGATTGAGAAAATGTGACATTGCCCCAGTAGGTTTCCATGGCTGAGTTGGGATTTAGATCCTGGTCTCCTGGAGTCCTGGTCCAACACTCAGACCTCTTCACCACACTGCTCATTCCAGATATAGAGACATGCGTACTGTATGTAGAGATGAGTGAAGTAGTCTTAGACTGCATCTTCACTGTAGAAATAATCCAGTTTGACACCACTTTAACTGCCATGGTGCACCGCAGCTCTTCTGCACCCTCTTCTGCACCCAGCACCGCAGCTCTTCTGCACCCTTTTGGCACAGCTTGTCTACATGCTGCGCTGGGAGGGTGTCCTGACACCGCGTGCCATGCAAAAGGGAGTGTGGCATCAGGACGGCATAGGGGTGGGGTTGGGGTGGCTGGCGTGCGGCTACCCCACCCCAACTCCATCCCCAGGCCGGTCTGCAATTCCCCTTAGGGCCTTTACAGACTGCCAGAAATAATCCATCTTGAGGCCACTTTAACTGCCCTGGCTCAGTGCTAGGGAATCGTGCAAACTGTAGTTTATTGTGACACCAGAGAAGGCTCAATGTCTCAGAAAAAAATGCCCATGATTCCCTAGAACTGAGCCAGGACAGTTCAAGTGGCCTCAAGCTGCATTATTTCTGGCAGTCTGTAAAGGCCCTTAGTCTTCTCTGTTAAAAAACTTTGGTGCCATTACAGTTTCCAGAATTCCATAGCACTGAGTGGTGTCAAAGTGGATTATTTCTGCAGTGTGGATGCAGCCTTAAAGCAATATTTCTTTCACTGGCCTTACTGAAACACTTCTAGGCTTGTCTACACTTACCATAAAAATCCAGGTAGGTTCCCCTTTTCCCATATTCACAGTGACACTAGGCTTGTCTACACTGTTACTGCAGACATTGAGGTAAATTGCAGCAAACTTGACTTGAGAAGCCACATATTCTCCCATTACAAGGTTGCATCATTGCAAAATGATGGCTCACAAGCCAGCTTCCCCAAATCATTTTCAGCCCCACATCTGTGCTGTGTTGCTTTGTTTATTCCCCCCCCATCTATACACATTTTCACTTTCACATACACATTTTCACTTTCATTGCCCTGGTGCAAACAGGAACATTTGTCAACATGATATTTTCCATACATTCTCATTGGCTAGTATAGGTAGGAACCTTTCAATATATCAGCCCGTGCACGAGTGCCATTCACCATTGCCTTGCCTGGTCATTCAGTCACTGACTAGGGAAATTATCGCATTAGCTTCACTGCCGGGATAGACCCAGGATGTAACTCTCTTAAGGCAGATCTTATCACATTCAGCCATCACTGGGCAGTATGCAGCCCATATGGAACCTGGGCTGCTCTCACAGATATCCAAGAACAGGATTTTCCCTTTCTTGAAAAGATGTGGGACAAGCCCAGAGAAGCCTGGGCTGCATACTGCCTGGCAATGGGTGAATGCAATAAGATTCACCTTAAGAAAGTTACATCCCGAGTCTATCCCTGCAGCAAAGCTAATGCGATAATCTCCTAGCAGACTAATGATGATGCAGTGTTTGCATGGCAGTCTTAGCCTTGTTACAAGCAAGTTAATCAGAGGTGTGCAGCTACAACTATAAATACCATCCAAGCAAATATACTGTATCCAGTTATGTGCACAAATATAGCAACTTTTAAAAAATTGTGATCAGGCCACTCAAACCTCCCAGAGTCTCTTGAAAATTGTAACTTCTGGATGGGAATGATCATGTGACCCTTGCAATCTGTCCTGCGCCACTCACCACAAGTTCCTCCCCCCACTACCAATGCAAACCCACCATTCACACATCCCCATCCAAATTTTCCTACAAATTCTAGAGAAAATCAAGATTAGAGCCCTCAGGTGCCTCAAAACCCTGCACCTGCCACAAATTGGTCAGAACATCAGAATTGGTCAGAATGTCCAAATCACTGCCAATTTAAAGAGAGTGAGGGGCTTTTTAATAGTATAGACAAACTCCTATTTTTAATAATATAGATTAGCTTTTAATAGTGCAGACAAGCCCCTAGTTTCTCTTGAAATTCTTCAAGTGTTTGTATTGAAGAAGACCACACACTCCAATTACTTTAGATTTCTATTTAGGAGGTGTGAACTAAGGCTGTGGAACTCAAAATTTGGTTATGAAACTAGTTCCCAGAATTCCTGAGTAGTGACCGTACTGTCTGGGACTTCTAGAAACTGAAATTCAAAACATCTGGGGAACCAGAGTCAGAGAACAACAGAACTAAAGAATGTGCAAAACTTTCTGAAAATTTTTATCCATCTTATCAAAACTCTTGGCACTCCTCAGAATTCATTAAATAAGCCTTCAACTTTCAATTTGACTGAAATTTAGCAACAACTCTAGCCATCAGTAAGATATGAGTAGATCATAAAAAATGTTTCTCTGATATTATGCAGAATGTGATTATTGTTGGTTTGGTTTGGTTTTCTTTAAAGATTTGTAGTAATGTTGATGTCATAATTCATTTGGAGAACTGAGAAGCCTCATGGCTGATTCACAGTTCAGAGGTCAAGAACCAGAGTATTAGTCGAAAGCTGAGGAACCAAACTGATAAAAGCACATGCAGAAGAGTAATCTGGATTCAAGAACAGAACAGAGTCATGAGCTGGTTTGGATGTTTCTCACAGTGTGGATGATCATTGTATGTAATAAGCATATGACTTGAGAATCTCAGTTCCTGAGGTTCTGAAAATTCACTGCTAACATATCCTCCAACATTTTGCAAAAGAAAACCAGAACACATGTGGCTAAGGAACATCAGAATGTGGTCAAAAGGCTATAGTTAGGCAACAAGAGGGCAAAAGTTATTAATGAGTAAGAATATAGCAATAGCATTTACATTTCTATACTGCTTCATGTGAGCAGAGGACAAAGGAGGAAAACTGAAGAGAGAATAAAACATTTTAAAACCAGCTGAGAAAGTGGGACAGCAGAGGATTAACAGAGGATTTGTGCTTTAATTGGAGCAGATATCAGAACATAAGGAGTACTGCTGAATAAGACCAAAACTTTATCCTGATCAGCATCCTGTTTCTCACAATGCACTGTGTGGGATATTTAGTGGAATTTAAATTTGGCTTCACAGGTGGGAGAAAAGAAAGAGTTGCTGTCACACATGCCTCCTTGCTTATGGGTTTCTGTTCTTTGCTCCCACAGCATTCCAGCTTGCCTTTACTCACTCCAGAAGATAGCTCCAGATGGGAGGAAAGTGGGAGGCCCACCTGCTATCTATCCCAAAGGACATTCCAACAAAAACAAATTGTGAGCCACTACCTTAATATACAACATATGTACTGTAGGGTTGAGCTACGGGCCCCATGAGAGTCATAATTTTAAGAAATATTCTGACTTTCTGTATATTTTAGATCTCTACTATAGCATTACAATAACATTGGGTGCTGGCGAGTGGGGTTGCATTTAATTTCTTTTTGGTCTCTTCTCGGGGAAAATAAAGTGTGTTGGAGCAACATGTTCAAAAGCAGAATACACAAGAGAGAGTGAAATAAACACAGGCAGATAATTTATTTAATGATTGCACCATCACATGTTCAAATAAATGAAGTGAGTGTATTTGATGGAATGTTCTTACAGGTATTTGGGATGACAAACCTTGAGGGTTTCTTCCTTATTCACTCCAATACATAACAGTACTAAATTCACTGAATGGAAAGGGTGAGGTAGTTGTTATTGTTGTGTGGGGTGTGGGTGTGTGCCTTCAAGTTGTTCCTAACTTATGGCAACCCTAAGATAAATGTATCATGGGGGTGTCTTAGTAATATTTATTAACAGCAGGTTTGTCTTTGCCTTCCTCTGAGGCTGGAAAAGTGTGGCTTGCCCTATGACTCTTTATATGGCCATGCAGGGAACTGAACCCTTGTCTCAAGAGTTATAGTCAAACACTAAAACCACTACACCACACTGGCTCTCAAAGGGAGCATACAGCTTTGGCAAACTGAGGATGAGAAATATGCCAATGGAAATCATAGTGCATTGGACTAGACTTCCAATAGAGCTCAACCAAGAATACTTCTGGAAATTCTAAAGCTCAAAACCAGTGCCATGAACATGTTGGTCATTCCCAGTTGTTTGTCCCCTGTGGCTAGCATTCAGTGGCATTCTGCCTCTCCCTTTGGAGCTTCTGTTTAATGATCACAAATCTTTTGTCAAATTCTTTGTTGTTGTTAATTACTGTCAAGTCAACTTCTGCTTAAGTCAACCTCTATGAATGAGAGACCTCCAAGTCACTCAGTTATCCATAGACCTGCAAACTCAGGGCTGTGGCTTCCTTGATTGAATCCATCCATCTGGAACGTGGTCTTCCTCTTTCCCTACTGCTTTCTACCCTACCAAGTAGTATCATCTTTTCTAATGGGTCATGTCTTTTCATAATATGTCCAAAGTACAACATCCTCAGGTTATCTTGGCTTGGGTAACTCTCTAGGGGGAGTTCAGGTTTGATTTGCTCTTGAACCAATTTATTTATCTTTATAGAAAACACTTGTTAGGTTGTAGATTGAGAGGAGGGCTTCTGGTTTGCTAAGAAGGCCACAGATATTGCAGGAATTCTGGACAGAAGACATTTGAGCATTGTAGATGTAATATTCTACATGCCCTAGATCCAGATGCAATGAAATAGGATAGAGCAACCAACCAACCAACAAACCAACAAAAATTGTATTTATCAATACATATTAACCATGGAAACCAAATGGAGTTCAAAGATCTTAAAAAGCTTCCTTTTTTGAATTAGCCATACTGGCTGGGTTTAGGAGTTTTCTTCCAAACAGAAATTTCTTCAGGATCAGCAACTGACTGGTTGCCATTGTGTTCAATGCTAGACTAGGGGCCTAAGCAAACAGCGCAAAGCACCGTCTTTGAGGCCAGGAAAGGGAGGGGTAGCCTCATGCTGGGTGCCCCAACCCCTTCCCCAAAATGTCGTCGGAGCGGCCGGCCCTCCGCACGGACGGCGCTCCGATGACACACTTCCGCTGCAGCGTCTGCACACGCTGCAGCGGAAGAGGCGCCGAAGGTGCGCCAGATGCCTTTTGTGGTGCACCTATTTTAGTGCTTCCTCCTGGAGCAGAGATGCTGCACCATGGGGCCGAGGAATGAGGATGCCCCGGCCCCGATCTGCAACTTCCCAGGACGGCCCCATGCTGGCCGTCTGCTTCCCCCCTAGATGGACTAGCCTTGGGCCTAATACAGAAAAGTGATTATTTTGTTTCTTATGAACATCTTATCATGGTATACCTACTGATATACCTTAGTCAGTCACTTCTTGATCTATATAGTTCCTATGAGTTGCCTAATCTGGTTGCATCGTCTGCCAAACATTCACTCATTCCTAGCATTTTGATGGCTGCTTCTGGTAACACAATGGCAAACTCCATTGCTTGACCACCACATGTATCCCGCCACTGCTGGGACCTTGCAAAGCTGGCACATGAACAGCTGATATGTACTGGTTTGCCAGCAACACTGTTTAGGAAAATTCAGCAAGAAGTGAAAGCAATCAGAATGAAGTCTGGAGACCAGATTTCAAAGTGGGTGGCAGGCAAATGAGTTGGACATTTGGCAGGTTTGACCTGCTTATTCAAAATCGTGCCAGACAGGCCAAGGACAAACCAATACTTAATTAGACGCTGCATTTATGTGTATATATCAACCCATACCCCAGATGCTTATGTCCAACAGGACACACTGCTACTGTTGCAGTTTGGGCTGCATCAGAGTTTCCAGTTGCTATTTGCCAACAGAACAGGCAAGCAAAAGAAAGGCTTCATGGCAAGAGCAACAGGAAGGACTCTCATTAGAAAAGAATTGGATCCAAGCTATTCAGGGCTCTATTTTCTCAATAGAGCAAACAAGAACCAGTGTGGTATTGTGGTTTGAGCAGTGGACTAGGACTCTGGAAGACCAGGGTTTGGATCCCCCTTAGTCATGGAAACCCACTGAATGACCTTGGGCAAATCACACACTCTCAGCTTCAGAGGAAAGCAATGGCAAATGCACTCTGCATAAATATTACCAAGAAAGTCCTAGGATAGGTTTGCATTAGGGTCACCATAAGCTGGAGCCAACTTGAAGGCACGCAACAAACATTTGCTTAGTAGGCCTTCTTTGGGGGAGCCCTGGTGGCACAGTGCCACTACTGTAGCCACTCAATGACAAACCACAAGACTGTGACTTCAGTCCCAGCCAGGGGCTCAGGATTGACTCAGCCTTGCATCCTTCTGAAGTTGCTAAAATGAGTACCTAGCTTCATGGGGGCAATTAGTTTACACTTGTAAATGCTTAGAGACTGCTCAATGTGGTATGAAGCAGTATATAAATGAAGCTGCTATTGCTATTGTGGAGAGCAAAACTGGATAATTGTGGGGGTCCTCCAGATGTTGTTGGACTAGAACACCATCAGCCTTAGTCCTAGCCTGCTAAGCTGATGGTAGCTTGTGCAAATTGCATTCCAACATGTGGGGGTATATGTAGATACACTCACTCAGGGAATCTACTGCCCTGCATTTGCAGACGCTGAGCAGGACTGTTGATTACATGATGTCTTGGAGGTCTCTTGTTCATAGTGAAAGCTGACTTGATGCTGATTAACAGCACAATAACCATGTGGAGGGCCATATATTCCTCAATCTAGGGAATCCTTTTCACATATTGGCCATTCATGATTGCCTTTTTATCTTTGCTCGGGTCAACATAGCAATACCTCCCCTCTGGTTTTTGTTTTGTTTTTCTTTTAAGTTGGATTCTCTCTGCTCAGATGTCTAGCATCTTTCCCAGAGCTTGGAAAAGTAACCTTTCTGGACAACAACTTCCAGAGTCCTGCAGCCACCAATACTGTGTTGATTTGGGAGTCATGATTCAGAAGTACCTTTGAAAGCTCTCATCTCTTGAGGATCAGTTCCCATCTCTGTCTCTGATATATTCTAGATTGTTCCCAAATCTTTGTTTTCTTGTTTACAATCTGAATTTCAGCCTCTGGCCAGTTTCAACTTTACCCTAGCCTGCACTGCATTCCTGTATCTTGCCTTTAGCTAGACTCAGCCCTGAGCCCATCATATAGTTGGCAGTGACCCTGACCTTACTTTCAGATTTGGGCTCAGGTAAAACTTTCTGGAGCCACTTTCAGGCCTTGGTGCATTTGTATCCCCAAGAAAGGAGCAATGGCATATAGGAGGACCACACACTGACATGATGGACATCACATAGTTACTGAAGTGAGTTACATGCTGATCTGAATCAGACAACTCAGTTGCACATTGGCTGCCCTTGTGAAAAAGAAATATATTCTTTGGCAAGAAATAAAATTAAACTGTGTTAAAACAACATTCCAAGCAAGAGAAATAATCACAGTGAATGTCTATAATTGTTGCCTCACTCAACCAAAAAGGCTTTGGTTAGCTTTGTTAGGAGCAAAACATTTCCCTCACCTCATTAAAAGAAATTATAATAAGCAATTAGAATGGAAATTACCTAAAGCACAGTTATCCCGCTATAATTCTCAGAAACATTGAACAAGTTGCACCTAATTATTTTGTTAACAAAAATGTTGAGTATGAGCTGGCTGGTCAGTAATGACTATTTTAAGCAACAGTTGCTCTTTCATGTCCCATGACAGACCAAGCACTTTGCATGCAAAGAAGGACTCAAATTCAATCTGTGACATCTCTAGGCCAATTCAATCCATGGCATTTGTCTAAGCAATGTCATATCCTACTCTGACTTGAAGTTTAACAAAATGGCAGATATGTAAGGCTGCCAGACTGAAAACTGTAGAGAACTCCTGTACACAAATGTAGAAGAAGGAGTTTGAACAGGTATTGCTTGTAACAAGCAATGTCTATGAATTGTTAAAGGCACAGGAGCCGTCTCCAGTTTTCACCCTGGCATAGGGTTGCCATATATCCAGTCCCTCATATCAGGGCATCATATGCAAATTATTATAATTTGCATGTTATTATTTTGCAAGATGCTTCCAATCTTTAACTCCCATTCATTCCAGACTTTCCAAAAAAATAAATCTCTATTTCAGGCTCCCATTAAGACACATTCCCCCACTGATTCTGGACCATTGATAAATATTGCTTTGTCAATGCCCACACTGTGACTAGATCTTGTTTTAAAGCAGCCCAGACTGATAGTTTCACCCACAGCAATTTAACAATACAGTCACCCCTCCATTTTTGCAGACTTGGAGTCCTCATTCCTCACCTATTTGTGGGCAGCAAATGGAAGGGGACAAAATGAGGTGGTGCCTGTGGGAGTGCACCACCATTCAAGCCAATAGGGCATGAATACTGGTGATTTCCCATTTTTGCAGGGGGTCCAGAATGGACTACCCGTGAAAACAGAGGGGCAACTGCACACTTATCTGTTGGCACACAGACAACCTTGCATGTGGATTTTCAGTATAGGTCACCAGTGCTTGAAGAACATTATAGTTCAACACTTTTCCTGTATACCAACCCATCTCTAGGACATGAAATAGTCTGTTAGAATCAATGTGACATCTTGAAGATATCTCATATTTACCAGCAGGAGGTTATGAGTTGGAGGAAGGGTGCTGATTACATGGATGTGAGCAAAATGCAGATCAGAATGAAAATGAAATATAACAAAGATATGTTCCAATCCAGTCAGGGTCACTGTGTAGATCTGTTGCTGTTGTTACAGATGGCCCCATTCTTGAGCCTTTAAGAGCAGCTCAACAGAAGGTAATTTAGGAGGTGAAATATTTCATGTCACCTGCTACTTGGTCAGCCAGGAAATGCTTTACACACTTTATTGTTGTATCACTCTGTTCTCAAAAGCTCTCCGATTTGTGTAGAACAGGAGACTATACAAAAGTATATATCAGTGGTTCTCAGGCAGAGATCCCTGAGGGGGCATGAGAGTTGCTCAAGGTGGGCATGAGACTTGGAGACTCGATCCCTTCTCCTCCTCTTCCCAAACTTTTTCACGTATAAAGTTTACACATGTGCTGAGTTAAATATTGAATTTACTTAAACAAAACTGTTCTGATTTGAACAATATTATTCCTTATAGGATGTTAAAATATGAAGATACATGTGCACATGGAAATATGCACACTAAATAATATATTTTTATTCATATACAGTTGCCCCTCTGTTTTTGGGGGGAATCTGTTCCGGACCACCACCACCCCGTGAAAATGAAAAACTGCAAATATTCAAGCCCCATTGGCTTGAATGGGCACGCATTCCCATGCACGGACCTGTGCATCCACCATGGGCGCATGCGCTATTATATCTTTCCCTGCTTGCCGGTCCATGGAAAGCGAGATCGTGGACTCGAAGTCTGCAAAAATGGAGGGACAACTGTACTGTATTGAAGGAGGGCACATCCACATGTAGATGTAAAGGGCAGTTCCAAGGTAAAAACTCTTGAGTACCACTGGTGTATACAGATGAATTCATTAACCAAACCTGTGCATCTTTTCTCTTTGCTATTAATGTTTCTGTTTACAGTAATTTGCATCAGTATTCCCAAAAGAGTGAGTATAGTATTGTACACCACTGAAACTGAGGGGATCAGTGGGTTCGTATCACTGCTTAACCAATCCACTTGGTATCAAGCTAGATTAACTTCATAGGGTTGTTATGAGACTAAAAGGGAGTGCGTGTTAGTGAATTTTTTTAGGATTATCAAGAAGATGGCTTGAAAAAGTTACCCTTTCAAACTAATAGTGCAAATTGAGTCCACTTTAACTGCCCTGACTCAGTGCTAGGGAATCATGGGAACTGTAGTTTATTGTGGCACCAGAGCTCTCTGACAGAGAAGTCTCAATGTCTCAGAAAAAAATATGCAATTCCCATGATTCCCTAGCACTGAGCCAAGACAGTTAAAGTGGACTCAATTTGCACTATTTCTAGAAGTCTGCAAAGGCCCTAAATCTCAGAACTTCCCAGCCAGGGATGTTCTGGGACTTGTAGCATTTCTTTTAATAGTTTTTGTGGGTTTTTTGGGCTGTGTGGCCATGTTCTAGAAGAGTTTCTTTCTGACGTTTCGCCAGCATCTGTGGCTGGCATCCTTTTTCTCTGCCATTTTCTCTGAGGATGCCAGCCACAGATGCTGGCGAAACGTCAGAAAGAAACTCTTCTAGAACATGGCCACACAGCCCGAAAAACCCACAAAAACTATGGATGCTGGCCATGAAAGCCTACGACTTCACATTTCTTTTAAGTTTTAATACTGTGGTAGGGAGGAACAAATGCAGGAATGAACAGACACAGGCATCATTGTTGATATTCATATTTATTTTTGCTTCATGATGAGACATTATCTAGTGTTATATTGTCAATAGAGCTTTGAAGAATAATGTTTGTGGGTTTGTTTGTTTGTTTGTTTGTTTGTTTGTTTGTTTGTTTGTTTTGCACTATGTGGCCACTGGCCATGCTGACTGGAGGATTCCGGGAGATGTAACCCAAAAGCTAACTACCCAACTATGGTCTGTCTGTCTGTCGGTCTGTCTGTCTGTCTGTCTGTTAGAACCAGAAGAAAAGGTTGCAGTATTCTCAGTTCTTGCCAAAGAAATCCAGTCCTCCCTGACAGCCCAGTTCTAAAGACATTCTTTTCAGAACAAGTCTCACTGTGTTGAACGGAAGAGCTGTTAGACTCTCAGGCTCAGAATTTACTGGATAAATCTAAAATAAAATAACAAATGTTGGATGTTTAAGGTTTTCCAATCTCTACCATGCTGGGAACACATATGAAACTAAAATGTTTTAAGATACAAAATTAAAACAGCTGCTGCTGATTAACACTTCCATTGATGTCTAAAACAAGGCTTCCTAAAATGTATTCAATTTGATTTTTATATGACTTTTGTTATTAATAATTCTGTAGAAAAACAATCTTTGCTTCCTGTGTTTTCTGAGCTTGTTCAATAGTCCGGCTGGACAGGATGTGCCAGCTTTCTCTTCTATTAGCAAAAATATTATTGCTAGGAGTACTCTTATTAGTTGCCAGAAGAACACCTACAGTGAAGGTTTAACAAAGATTCCCCTCCCAAGCTGAAGCCCTTGTCAGCCATATGCACTTTCCTTTGCTGCACATAATAAGCAAATGTGTAATTTATATTGAGAAAAAGACAGAGAGAGATGGGATGATGAGAAAAGGACAGAGAGAATGCTGATCACAAGATGGCATTTTGGAAACCAAAATGATGCCCCACGTCGTGCGCACATGTGCACGACAGCAGGGCTCCATTTTGGCGGCTGCAGGGGTCCCCCAGGAGGGCTCCCTCAACAGCGGCGGGCCTTAGAGAGGCCCAGCCCAACCGTAGGAGTCCCCCAGGAGGGCTCCCTTAACCGCTCTGGGCCTCAGAGAGCCCCAGCACGGCCGCAGGGGTTTTCCGGGGTGCCATTTTGTGTTCCAAAATGGTGCCCAGAGTCTCATGCGACCTTTCCCATTGTGAAGCAGGATGGGAAAGGTCGCGTGAGACTCCAGGTGCCATTTTGGGACACAAAATGGCACCCCAGAGGACCCCTGCAGCCACAAAAGGCGGTGGTGGTGGCGGCGGCGGTGGCAGGACCGGGTAGGGGCCGGTCAGCAGGCTGTGGAGGGCCGCATGCGGCCCACAGGCTGTAGGTTGTCGAACCCTGGTCTAGCTATTGCCATTACATTCAGTGATATACAGGAATTACGGTTTATGAGTAACATTAATACAAAAAAAATTAGTATGGATTCTGTATGGTGTGGTATGGGAGGTGGTCAATGGGGGTGTGTGACATAGTGAGTTACTGCATTGGGTGACAGCACTGGTAGAACAGACCCAAACATTGGTTGCTTTATTGTCTTGCTCCAAAATGGTTAGTTTGATAAGCATCAACGCTACAAGTACATGCTGGTCACCTGGCAGTAGGTTTCCTGAGTAAGGGCCTCTGCTGACAGGCGGCACAGAGCCGCCCCGGGAAGCAACTGTGCCCCCAATCCTCCCTTTTGCCACCCTGAAAAGAGCGGCAAAATGCCACTCCATTTAGGGGTGGCAAAGGGCCGCCTTAAGAGCTGGTGCCGTGGCTCTTGAGTGCTCTTTTGGCGCAGCATGTTTGAATGCTGCACTGGAAAGGTGTCCTGATGCTATGCGCCACGCAAAACGGCGTTGGCGTGGGGTTGGGGCGGCCGGCGTGCGGCTGCCCTACCCCAGCTCTACCTCCAGGCCAACCCTTTGGGCAGGTCTACAGAGGCCCTAAATTGAGTGAAGATAGTCCAGTTAATATTGCCACTCCATGTTCTCTTTGCATAGCCATAGTTTTCAGCTCCATGTTCTCTTTGCATAGCCATAGTTTTCAGTACAATAATGGTGCTTCCTCTGAGAATCCACAGTGAGATTCGTAAGGCAATGATGGTGCATCTTTCCTCATCCTTTGCCACCCTCAGAATAACATTACTGATTGTCTATGTATTGACAGGGAGTAGATAATACTAGTAGCCTTTGTTTTCCAATAAAGGGTTTGGGGGCTGCCCCCAATTCATTTTCAACAAACCCTGAACCTTGAAGGCTTCATGTGTCCATTTTTTTTAAAAAAAACACCTGAATGTGATCATTTCCTTTAAAATGCTATTTCATGAATAAGCAAGCATTTAAATCAGGGGTAGCCCTATGCAGCATACCAAATGATATGGAATGCAGGAAGATGCATTCTAACAGCTAGAAGACCACATTTTCCCCTTTGTCATCATATGCCTTCAGGTCATTTCTGATTTGCAGTGACCTTAAGGCAAAACTATTTCAGCATTTTCTTGGCAAGTTTTCTTCAGAGGAGGTTTGCCATTGCCTTCCTCTGAAGCTGAAAGTATATAACATGTCTAAGGTCGCCCAGTGGGTTTTCATGGCTAAGCAATGATTTGAACCCTGGTTTTCCTGAGTTCTAGTTCAATCTCAAACCATTATCCCACATTGGCTCTCTGTTATATTTGATTGTTCATTGGTTAAAGATCAGGAAGTCTAGGAGAGTGCCATCTCCACAGAATTCTTTCTGAAGTGTGTGTGGATTCAGCCTGCACATTTCCCACCCCTGCCTTAGAGCATGACAAATTTGAAGCCCCATAGCATTACAAAAACAGTGGTTTCCCAAAAAGTATATAACACTTAAAACATCAGATGAATGGCCAAGATCCTACATGTGTGCATATTTCGTAAGATCTCAGAGCCTAGACTGCAGTCTCCCATTTTAATGGGCCATCTCCAGGCGGGAGGCAAGGGTACAGATTCTCCAGTTTTGGTCTCAACTCCAGGCAAGAGGAAAAGGCTGTGAGCAAATCTCCAGCACTGCTAGGAGACCAGCAGTTTGCTACAATTTGCAAAGCTTACTTGTCTGGTTGCTACCAGTTGCAAAGACTTTCCAGGTGGTCTGTGTATTTACTTAGCTTCCTCCATCCCTCCCAGTCTGTGGAGTTGGTGCTCACCTTGCACTCCGCTCTGCATCTGTCTTCTAGCTAGAAGCAAATGGGCTAGATTAAATGTTCCTTGTTCTGCTTCCCTAAATCAATGAAAAGGAATAAAATCTCTTCATTTCACCTTGATCTGAAGAACAGTTCCTTTTGCTAAGATTTCTGTCTTAATTTCCAAACAGCAAAATAGGTTCTGTATGTGTGTGTGTGTGAATGACAAGCTGGGTACAACTGTGGCTGGTCCATGAGGTACCGATGGGAAGAAAGTGGCACGGTGTGAAATGAGGGCCTAAAATGAGGACGTACATTCTCAAGTGGAGTATGCCTGTTAGCGTGGTTATGCAGCGCGTGAAGATCCACGTAGACGTGCAGCACCAGGATCACAATCTTCTCAGATGCAGCAGGTAGCTTGTCAGCTGGAGAAGCACCTCTCCCCTTCCAGACAGAGTAAAGAGACTCCACAGACAGACGTCTCTCAGATAATCTTAGTTCCTCTATCTACAAAGCTATTTACAGCAATCATCCAACGCTGTCCAAAGTAATCCACTATGACAACACCAACCACAATCAACACCCACATGTGTGTCCAGAGGCTTTTGCCTTATATAGCCACATGGCTTTCTGGCCCTGCCCTTTCCTCCTGGACACCTGTCACTCACCTGAGTGACAGTGCAGTTTTGCAGCACCAGATAACCATCCCCATGATGTCACATCCTATGACACAGCATGGGTCAGCATGACTCAGCAGTGATCAAATGCTGTGTCATCATGGCTGCTGCTATTCCCCACATTGTACATTTTAACCCTGGGACTCCATCCTAACAATATGGAGAAGATGAGGAGAAACAATCAACTTCAAGTCAGTTGTTAGGAAGACTTCGCCCTCCTAGTCTCTAATAGGTTGCTTCCCTCTGAGTCTGCAAAACACATGGAGAATCTTAGGAAGGAGACAGCATGTCAGGGAGGGGGAAATGGCAGCCCCTGTTGCCCCGTGTCTATTGCCACAGCCCACAAACTTCTCCTCTGGTAGATCTTGGATCTTTGCTTAATGCATAATACTTAATGCTTAATGACATCATGAGAGGCTGTTCCTAGGTTTCAGGTTATGGCCTGGACATCTCAGAGGCTGAAATAATCCTGAACTGGCAATCCTAAGAGGAAAGAAATGGTGCATTCTCAAGTGGAGTGTGCCTACCTTTTCTTTCTTCTGGAACACAAAGCAATTTGGTCTTTATGGTGTGAATCACTCTCCCCTTGCCTCCCTACTCATATGTGACAGCAACAAGGCCCCGTCTGGAGCCTGACATTTGCCATATAGTTGGAGATTCTGGATGGAGACCAAAGGACAAGTGAATAGCCCAATGCACCCCATCCACATGCTTAAGTCACTAATAGGATGCCATCAAAACTTTTGTTTTAACCATTATATAACTTGGAGAATGTAGATCAAAATTTGCACTGATAGAAGGTGTACCCAGGAAGAGATGACTCCTCAGTCTGCAAACTTCTATACCCCACACCCAGTAGCTGTTCTAGGTCTGGGAAACCTCCAGAGAAGAGTTTCAGGGAGCACAGAGGACTTTAGCCTGAGTGGGAGAGAGGGAGAATATTGTATTGCAGGTGTTGCATGTGGAAGGAATAATATCTCCTGTCATAATTCACTGGGAGAGAAGTCATGCAAGTAATTTGTAGTCTAGAGGTCAAGAAGCCAACGGATCAGTCAGTAGCTACGGGCCTTTGCAGACTGGCAGAAATAGTGCAAATTGAGTCCACTTTAACTGCCCTGACTCAGTGCTAGGGAATCATGGGAACTGTAGTTTATTGTGGCACCAGAGCTCTCTGACAGAGAAGGCTCAATGTCTCAGAAAAAAACTACAATTCACACGATTCCCTAGCACTGAGCCAGGACAGTTAAAATGGACTCAATTTGCACTATTTCTAGCAGTCTGCAAAGGCCCTATGAAAACCAAGATAGGCAGAAGGGTGCACAAAATAGTATTCAGGGGCCTGATTTTCACTACATTTTAAATAGCTTTGCAAACTGGTTTGAAACAATTTAAATGACCCTGGTTCACACTTCAGCCAAATTGCTGAAGAAGTTTGGATGGGGGGGGGGGCATGCACTAGACCCATTTAATGTGTGTCTTTTTGACGCTGATTTTTTTTCTGTGTCTTTTTTGATAAATCGATTCCACGTAAGTGTGAACCAACTGTGGAACAGAATCAATTTAAATTGCCCTTCAATCTGCTGAAGCGGGTCCATTTTGAATCGATTCATTCGTCAATGTGAACCATAAGTGGGTTATTTTATAGCAAGAAAATGCATTTGGGAAAAATGTAGTGTGAACCACACTCTGCTGTCGAACCGATCCATCGATTCGGTTCACAAACCAATTTATTTGTAAGTGGCAATGAGGCCAGGGTTTAGTTTCAAGAGTCTGGAAAGCAGGACAGATCTCATAGCTGGCTTTGGTGTCTTTTCCACATAGCAGGTGATAGACATTATCGCCAGCATCTGATGAGTGTTTCCTGTGTGCCTGCCTGCTATGGGAACACTCTAGTACTGCTGCAATCCTACCTCAAATCCCATCTCTGATAGTGGAGACAAGCCATGGTCCCAGCTGACAGATGGTATGTATTCAGCAATCAGGACTTACATCCAAATGCAGAATGGGACGGATGGTCAGTCTGTTGTGACTGCAGCTGCCGTGGCACCCTTTTTTGCCCATCTGTCCAGCCAGGCTGATGCCAACCAGCAGAGGAAAAAATCTCATTTCAACATGACGGGCCGGCCCAACACAAAATTTGTGTGACTTCTGGGGGTATCCATAAGTACCATTCACATGAAATCAGGTATAGATTTTTAAGACACACCAACAATGAACAAAACTGTAGAACACTAGAGTGACCTCTCTATAAGAATTTTAAATGATTGTAATCAAACGATTTTTGTGCCACTATTAGCACTCTGGAAACCCTTTTCTTATTCATAATACTTTTTTTAAAAAAAATCTATTCTCTCTTCTCTGTGCTCCATGGTGTTTTTCAGGCAACATTATTAATGCCATTGCCAGTTTTATCACTATTCACATTGATGTTTTTGGCTGATAATTCATATAATTTCAAGTGGGCTCCCCCCCCCCTTGACTGTAATGTATAATTGTAATTGAGGTAGGAACATATAATAGTATTATTAGGCAAAAGGTTTGGCTTCACTGAACAATTTCCTGGAATGTGGGGCCAAAAGTACTGTGAACTATTTGCCAAACTATTTGCCTGTATTCGGTAATCTTGAAAATTGAAACAAAATTTCACAAGCTGCTCTGACAGGTCCTATGGCCAGTTTTAATAGGCCTACTGGCATAATGGAAAGGGAATGTTATTGCAAGATTGTGCAGTTAAATTTGCATGAGTACCCAGAATTTTGTTTTTCTTTAAGTTATATGTATTCTCTGTGGCTGATCTCTTATATCTATAATGTATGGCCATTAATGGTTCATTGGCCTATGGGCCCAATTCTTAGCAAAGAACCCAGCAAGAAAGTTTTAATCAACGCAAGCCGATAGCCAGTACTGAAGCTCATTAAAAATGTCTCTTGTCTCAATGATGGCAAATTAAACTCTTCCTCACTTTTCTATAGAAAATGGAAACAAAGCATGCACTCCATACTTGCTCTCATTGATGTGGCTGGGGGAGGACAGCAAAATGAATGCACTGCCCCTCCAACTAAATATTCGGCCCCTTCGTGAAATTTCTTTCAATCCCCACATTTCTAGCATTGCAGGAAGTGAGACACTGAAAATCATTCATACTTAAAACTTTTATTTGTTGCATTCACATTCCCTTGGTAACTTTGCCTGTCTCTTTTATTTGGATTAATAGAGGCCTTAATAGAGTTCATCCATCTAGCATGTGATCTTCTTCTCTTTCTGCTTCCCTCCACCTTTCCTAGCATTATTGTTTTTTTCCAATGAGTCCTCCCTTCTCATGATTTGTCCAAAGTAAGACAGCCTCAGATTGGTCATCTTGGCTTCCAGGGAGTTTTCCGGCTTGATCTACTCTAGGACCCACTTGTTTGTCTTTTTGGCCATCCGTGGGATCCTCAGTACTCTTCTCCAGCATCACATTTTGAATGAATTGATTTTCTTCCTATCTTCTTTCTTTTTTTAAATAGAATTTTATTAGTTTAAAAAAACATCAATACATCAAACATTATACAAATTATATACAGATAAGACTATACATCTACACTTAACATACATTGACCAAAACAGAACAACATAAACACAAGTACTCCCTGAACTTTATATAGACATTATTTTTGAGATTTTGAGTTAATTCCTTTAAGACACTTTAAACTTAATCTTCTTGTGGCTTTTTTTCTGCAATCTTTATTTTCTTGTTAAGACTACTATGTATTGTATTTTCAGTTCTGGGAATATCACCTATCACTACTTAATAAAGATGTTGTCACTTTGATGTTTTCACTTCTTCCTGGTTCCATTATTATTTAATCTAATTTTAATTCTGTCTAAGACTATTTCTTATTCTAAATTTAAATTAATTTCCCTTTTGGATGGCAAAAATTTTGACAAAGGTTCCCAATCTATTTTACATTTTTCCCAGTTTTTCCCTTTAATTAGACAGGTAAGTTTGTCTATTTCCATGTAAACCAAAAATTTCAGTAACCATTCTTCAAGATTTGGGAACATATTACTTTTCCATTTTGAAGCATAAGTTATACGGGCTGCTATTATCATGTAGAACAGGAGTTTGCCAAATTTATTTTCTATTTTTTTTATTCATGATTATCCCCAACAAGTACCAGTTTGGATCTATTTCTCTTTACAATTTTTTTTTTTAATCATATCATGGATTTGTGTCCAATATTTCTTAGCTACCTCACATTTCCACCACATATGGAAAAATGTACCAGGTGCTTTAACACATTTCCAGCATTTGTCATTACTATTTTTATATAGCTTGCCAATTTTTGTGGGGGGTCAGATACCAACTATTTTGCATTTTATAATAATTTTCTTTGATGTCATTACTCAGACTTTAAGTCTTTTACACCATGTCTTCTCCCATTGCTCTAGTGCAGGGGTAGGCAACCTTTCCTCTTTAAGGGCTGAGGGACTTCAGCTCCCAGAAGCCTCAGCCATGTTGGCCAATAGTCCCATGTTGGCCAATAGCTCTTGGGATTGTGGGAGCTGAAGTCCCTCGGCCCTTAAAGGGGAAAGGTTGCCTACCCCTGCTCTAGTGGAATATTCTGTTCTAAGTCTTGTGCCCATTGTACCATAGAAGTTTTTATAGTCTTCTCGTGCATTTCTATTCTCATAAAAAAATTGTAGAACTGTGAGGTATTATGATGGTTTTCAGAGTTTATAATTTTATCAACCTCTAAACTTTCTGTTTCAATTCCAATATTTTTATATCTTTAATAACTGTCTGTATAAGAACCAGTTAAACTGCATATTCCTCTTTTAATAATCCATCCTGTGGTTTTATGTTCAATTTAGAGGTGGATTTATCTAATTTCAACAATTTATCATATGTTAACCAATTCCCTTATTTGAGATATTCCTTTTTATGAAATACTTTATTTATTGAGACCCACCTCGGAAGTCTGTAATATAATAATGGTTTGAATTTTAACCAAGCTTTTATCAAATTTTCCTTATAAAATGGTTTTCAAAAGCTTTGTTTACTTTAACTATGCCATAAAATAAATATCCGTGCCAGCCAATTAACATATCGACATCTTCTAATTGCAGCAATTTTTGTTTTTTTTTAAATTAAACCACCAGAAGCCATACAAAACAGCCCCCTTTTTTCCTTTTCTCAGAGGTAGAAACAAACTCTTGACCAAATTTTGGGTTTCTTAAAAATCTTGTTTCCCCCTTTTGATATGCGTTTCTTTTAAACACAATATATCATATTTTAGATGTCCAAATAATGAAAAATCTTTTTGCATTTTATTAGTCTGGTTGTTCCTTTAACATTCCAGGATAAAATCTTTATGGGCTTATTCATCTTCTATATTGGGATCTTTTTCTTCTATTGGATAGGTGTTGTGTTCAATTTTGTTGTTATTTGTTTATTTATTTTATTGCTGAGCTTTGTTTATTGCCTTTTTCACTTTCTGAATTCTGCAATGGTCTTTTATCTAGAAAGCTTCTTTCTCTTTCCACATTGAATGTACCTTCTAACTTTCTCTTCTAGGTGGTTCTTCTTCTGTTATCTCAGCCCTCTTTTAATCTTTCTCAATCTTTTTTGAACTCTCTGCTCCTACTCTTCCTCTTTCAAATGATCTGTGTCCAGTTTTTTTTTCTTCTACACTGCTGCTTTAGTCTCTGTTTGGACTTTCCTAGAAGCCTTTGTTGACTATTTTCCCCCTTTGTCCCTGTGCCGTGCATGCATTGTTCTCCTCATGAGTCGCGATGGATACTCTCAAGTAGAGTCAAAGAGACTTCTCCGTCTACTTTCCAAGACCTCTGCTTTCTGGTATTTTCATTAAGTAAAATCTGACAAAGGCTTAAAGTTTTTACTCACTTATAGTGTTTTTATTTTGCAAATTAATTATTGTGTCATTTCATGTCCTCTCTCCTCAACCACTTTTGTCACAGGAGACCAGCCTCTGTTTTCCATGCAGACACGCATTAGGAATGAGTTTCTATGTTGGGTTGTATTTAAGAGTCTTTAAGTGTCTTTGGGATCCTCTATAAATGTAACAAATGGAGCACAGAGAAAAATCAAGCTCCTAAATTCAATTAAAAATGGGAAATTAAATGTCCAGACTTTGCCACGATGGAGCTTCATGGCAGCGAATCCAAACAAAAGCAAACAATATATAGTGCTTCTAGTTAAGCTTTGCCTTCCATCCTCTCATTACATGAAGGGTTGAAATGGAATTAAATTTTTGATAGTGCATATAAAGACCCTGATATAGAACCATGTAAAAACTCAGTAAAGACAAAAAGAAAAAAACCCACACTTAATTGACTGCATTCCTCTTTGTGTTTACACATGACAGCTTGGGCATGGCAATGAAATGTTCAATGACTCTTTGCTTCTCCCAATGAACAACAACAAAAAAAACCCCTTCTGTTCTTCTAGTCTGCAGAGAACCCCCTCTGATTCCCCTGTACCCGGGGGGGGGG
>CM034706.1:25236443-25249578 GCA_020142125.1 Phrynosoma platyrhinos
CCCACCATCTCGCATCCCATTTGCTTCCCAGAGGAAGACTACATCTCGTTAAGCATCACCATTAGTAACGCCTGAAATCTGTTCCTAATCTCCAACCCTGATTTTCCTGAGCCTTGAGAGTGTGTGTGAGTGCATGTTCTGTGAGTGTGTTTCCCCTATTTCAATAAACTAGCTAGCTACTAACATCAGTCTCAGCTTCATTCCTTGGAACCCCCTGGTCTCTTGGTATAAACATCGGGAGGGCGATCTCATTGGGCTCTTGTAGCCAGCCCACTCTTGCAACTAATAATAAAATTACCCTAAAGGACTCTTGGCTACAGGGGCAATTTTAACTGTCAGGGGTATTGTTTTAACAGACTGACACCGCGCCTAGCAGACTATCTCCTTGGAGCAACCTCAAGAGATGGCTAATTAGTTCGCCATATCAACTGGAAGTTGGGATTTTCCTATCTTCTTTCTTAACTGTCTAGCTCTCATGTCCATACATGATAATAGGGAATACAATGGCTTATATGATTCTGAATTTTGTGTTCATTTGTATATCTTTGAATATCAATACAAGATAAACTGCTTCAAATGTTCTCCCATGCAATTAACCATAGGAGAACATGGGAGCTATTGGCAAGTATGATATGGCACCAGTATGAGCTAATGCTTCCATATGAGTCTATACATGTAGCCATGCTATAGCTGAAAGAGTACCACAATACATAGATTGTTAAGGAATGAGTACATAGACTGAAACTGTGCCATGGCCAATTCCCATCAGCCCTGGCCAACACAGACAATAGAAAGTGACTGTGGGAACTTTAGTCCAACAATACTTGAAGGACCCCATGTTCCCCGTTTCCAAAAGACTTCAGGTGAAAAGTCCTTGATGGCCCTATATAATCCTACAGGATTTTGTATGAGGAACACAAATTTGTGAACAGAGCATGTCTGTGGTTAAGATTATTCAGTTAGAAATTGTCAGTAGAGCCCTGGATAGAGGATCTTGTGCCATGCTCTTATGTGCACAATTTCCTTCTCATTACTGCTGGTGAGCAGAACTTTCATAAAGTGGAAGAAAGAGCAAATTCAGAACTGCCATAGCACAGTAAGAGTTACATTTCTCCATCTGGACTTCATTCTGCTTTGGTGCTACCTTTTAAAGAAGAAGAAAACAAACACTGAAAGGAATGGGATACATGGAAGTGAGTTCTGCATTGCTCCAATACAATGGGAATCAATCTTGAATGTGATTCAGAGGGTGTGTGTTGTAGTGGTTTAAATGTTGAACTATGACTCTGGGAGACGAGGGTTCAAATCCCCACTCAGCCATGGAAAACCACTGGGTGATCTTGAGCAAATCATATTCTCTTAGCTGCAAAAGAAGGCAATGGCAAATCCCCTCTTTCCAAGAAAAGTCCATGATAGGATTGCCTTAGAGTTGCCATAAGTCAGAAATGACTTGAAGGTACACAACAGCAAGAACAACAACAACACATTAATCAGCTAGAATGTCCTGTTCACAAGGCCCAAGCATCTGTTTTGGGGCCTAACACAAGCTTGAAATACACATATCTGTCTTTCAAATAAATCCTATTTTATTCAGACAAATGTACACTCTAATCTTGAGAAGGACCTCATTGAGCAACTTAATTGTTCAAAATATATTTTATTGAGCTCTAATACTAGTTCTAATTGGCTCCAGGAAATCTCAGAAGATCTGGAGGACAGGTATATAGTTACAGGGAAATGAGTTTTTATTTATGGCTGCAAAATGTCTACAATCAAGCCTCATTTATCTATGGAATAGTGGAGGCTGCCACTCAGCCTCAGAGCCATGGTAAAACATATCTTTCCCAGAAACACCCTCACTTGCGCTTTATGCAAACCTGCTCTGGACTAAAGTTTTGCAAAGAGCTCTCACAAAGCAAATTTCTATTCCAGCATCTAATCCAGCACAGTTACAACAAATACTGAAACAATTTCAAACAGATTGGGCCCTTTCCCACCATCTGTCCAATGAAAAAGTCAGTTTTCCCTATGAGAAAAGAAAACCTAATATGGTTTAATGATTTGTGTTTTGGAAATTAAACACGAAACAGCTGATATATTTCACTTTGACAAATAGTCTGTGCTGACCTTTACAAATTTGCCAGTTGGGTTAGAATGACAAATTACTTCCACAATGGGATTTATAAGACTCCTAGAATATTATTATAGCATCGTCCTTCAGGAAACCTTAGTCCATACTATATATCAGCATTTTTTTCTTTTTCTTTTTTCTTTTTTAAAGAGAGGTTTATTACCACCCTTGACTGTTTTAAAAAACAGTAAAGACGGGGTAATGGCGTCTGATTAAGATGTCCCCAGAGTGATTGCCTGGGGGGTCTAGAAACGCTGAGGAATCTTGGCAATGAAAGTTGAAAATCTACTCACCAAGAAGGATTCCCGGGTACGGAGAATCTCTGGAGCCGATTTGTGGGTCTGTGCCTAGTCCCCTTATGTTGGAGCCCTGGATGCGATTGGATTTGGAGGCGAGACAAAGAGGAGATCAGAGGTGACCGAGGAGGCATCGATTGCAGTGTTTTCGTTTCGTCCTAGGACGACCCGGACGCCACCAATTTTAATTATTAAAGACTTTTTTTTGTGAGTAAGAAAACTTGAGTTGATTCTCGCATAATCTCCAGCAAAGAAACCTTATAGACACACTTATAATTTTGAACTGTCAGTTTATATTTGGTTAGGATGAAAGAGGTCCGGACTGAAAGTAAGGGGAAAGAGAGCAATTAAAAACTGGATGAAAGAGGGCTGGACTGAAAATAAGGACTGAAATAAGCGATTTAAAAATAAATAAATAAATAAAAAACCTTTGCCTAATTCGTTTAAAACTATCTAGAGATTATATGGAACTTTGTTTGTGGAAATATCTTTAAACGATCTTGGATCTTGGGACTTAAGGAAATAAGGAATAAAGACCTCTTTATTTTTATATCGGATTTTAGAGATCCAATTTGAAGGAAAGAAAGAACCCCTTTCCTGTTACCGATCATTTCTGTTGTGGGTGACTGGAAAAAAGCAGTAAAGACGGATCTCTTCCGGCAGGCCTTCCCGGAATAATATCTTGGCTCCCCCCCCTCAAAATGGTCTGGCTTGTCAACCTGCTCCCCTACCCCCAGCTGCTATTGTTTGCTGCTATTTGTTTGATGATTTTAGTATTTGATGTTTACTATTTGTTGTTTTTAATATTATCTTAGTTTAATTTATTTTTAAAGGGTGGGAGGGTTAGTGGGGGATTTGGTGATGTGTTTTACTTCTGTATTGTTTTAACTTGTTGTACACTGCCCCGGTTGCCAAGCAGAGGGGCGGGTTAAAAGTAAAATTTATTATTATTATTATTATTATTATTATTATTATTATTATTATTATTATTATTTATTACAGTTGTGAAAAAATACTGTAGGCAGCTTCTTGAGATGCAGTATCTCAGACTAAAAGTGTCTTTAATTGCTTTTGGAAAATTGAAACTTGATAGCTTACAATGCTTATGTGGTTGGTTGGGATCTCAAAACACAGCTTCTCCATCTTACAATGACTCTTGCAATTTTCATAGCATGTGTTTTAGAAGTTGAAATAAGGACCCTAATGTTTCCATCAGGGAAATTTTAATAAAGCTGCAATTTAAGAACCATTTTCCTGGGAGTGTACCCCATCAATGAATGCACTGGAACTTGTTTTTAGGATAAGACACAGAAAGAAGGATTTAGCTTTGAGATGTAATATTTTTTCAATATCAAAAGCTCAGTTACTAAGCAGAGCATGCATTTTAGAATTTGAAATAAGGACCCTAATGTTTCCATCAGGGAAACTTTAATAAAGCTACAATTTAAGAACCACTTTCATGGGAGTGTACCCCATCAATGCAGTGGAACCTGGTTTTGGAATAAGACACCAAAAGGAGGATTGAGCTTTGAGATGTAATCATTTTTCAATATCCAAAGCTCAGTTACTAAGCAGAGAAGCTGCTTAGCTTCAAGTTTGCAGTCTGATCCCAAAGAATAGGAGTTTTTTAAACTAACTTCTGACTGGCTTGAAAACATGCGTTGTTCCTAGCACTATAGTTTTTGGAATCTGCTAATACTGCCTGTGGGACAAGCAATAAATAGTATTCTGTTTTGTAAAGGTTATCTAGTGTTAGCTAATATTTCTGGGATTTTGAATTAAAAGGGTGTTTTTATGATGGGCAGGTTGATTCTACAAATTTATCTGACTGTCAAGGCACACACAACAACACACACACACACACACACACACAAACACACACATACACACATGCTATTACAAGGCCATCTTGTAATTCTGTTTTGCCATGATGTTAGGTCAACTCACCAGTACGTAAGGGCTATGGTTGTTCCTGGTTCATTGTTCCATCACATACACAAGGCTGATGAAGTATAGAAGCCAGAACAAATTATCAAGGTCCAATAATCCAGGAGGAGGCCAAGCAGCCGGTTATATTCCATATGTTTCTGTCATTCTCAATAGTTTCATTATTCTCCAACTTATTTCAGCATTATATAATTGGTGATTTCAAATAAGATAATAATGATATACAAATTTTGAAATCCCATGTAAAGATTTTAGTCCATAGGGACCAATTTATTTTAACTGGCCTTTCTATAGAACCACAAAAGAAATTAGCCAATGGCATGACCATCACAAGTCTAGAAACACACAATGCCAATTTGACAACATGAATTCAAACACTGCTAAGCTTTGTTTGTGAGGAAGAAATTGAATTCTGTCAAAATTCTTCAAGAGATCTGACAGAGCAAAAAAGGAGGGGGCAATGAGATAGTATTAAGCTAGACACCACTTCAAGAACTTTTCAAAAATGCATACAAGGATGACTTTTACTTTTACCAGCCTCTGCTTTCCTTACAATTTCTTCTTGATGACCAAATTTATAGATTTATAGATATGGTTCTTTTCACATGCTGAGAAGAGGTGATTCATTGCTTGCCTTCAAGTTGTTTCCTACTTATGGTGACCCTAAGGCAAACCTATCTTGGGGTTTTCTTGGCAAGATTCATTCAGATGGGTTTGTCATTGTCCTCCTCTGAGGCTGAAAGAGTGTGACTTGCCCAAGGTCACCCAGTGGATTTTCATGGCTGAGCAAGAATTCAAACCCTGGTCTCCAGAGTCCTTCAAAATGGCTGCCCAGAAGATGCTGGGGGGCATCCTGTTCAGTAGCTGCAATATCATAAGCTGGACTTACAATATCCTAACTGCTGGGGATTCATGTTCAGTCATGAATGATTGAAGTGGCCTCAAAATGTACCCTTTTGCATGACAGGGCCCTGATCAAAGCACTTTTGAAGTACTGAGGATTAGAGCATTGGGAAGTGAAGTTTGCAGCATGTTTCCAGTCATGGGATGTCTTGGAAAAAGCTGTTGTGGCAGGACTCCAAAGGGCTTCTCCAGCTGTCTATTCCTAAGTTACCCCACATCCTGGAGTGTGCTGCTGACTGCATCTCCCAACACTCTGGTCTCCAGCACCTCAGTTGGGGCACTGCCTAGCTGCAAAGATAAGTTCGTGGAAGCATTGTCAGTCATAATTAAAGTAACAGCGCTTCATTCTTGTAATTACGCAGGATCTCAGCTGTAGTTATATATGCAGATGTTTTAGTCTCAACTTCACAAACCTCAGTCCTTGTTTTGGAACCTTTCCCCTGAATTGTCTTCTGAAGTAGCAAAGCAGAAATATAGTAGCAAATGAGATGAGAAGTAGGAGAATGCAGCTTAGATGTAGTTGTCTTTGACAGCAAGCAATATCCGGTAGTCTGCTGCCATTGCAATAAAATATAAGGGAGTTTGACAAACTGGCTATGTTTCTAGGTGGGTAATAACTTCCTGTATTTTTTGTGCCTTTACTTTTATTTGGAAAAGATTTCTGGATATGAGCCAACATTACTCAAGCAGCAAGTAAAATTAAATTACATTGTCAACAGGCACTTTCTAAGTTATCCTTAGCAGATCAGAATGTGTCTATGCCCTTGGAGAAAGGGACATCCAATGTGGTTAGCGGTTACGGATGTTGGATTTGGATTGAGGAGATTTAGCTACCCGTTCCCAGTTTTCATGGTGCTCACAGGGTAATCTTGGGACACTCTCAGCCTAATCTTACAAAACTATATTGAAGATTAAATGGAAGTGTAGGGTATACAGGGAATGGAAGAAAGGCTGAGCTGGACCCTTCTCTGTTGTCCTGCTGGCAAACAAAGACCTTTTTATGCAAATAGGTACACTGGCTATTGAGGAAGGGGTGTGTAAAAGGTGGGTGCCATACTTTTTAATGTCTATATATCTTTAGATTGCTCTGCAGATGTTATGTTTTACTGTTAAAATGTTTTCACTGTGTTTCAGTATGATACCCTCTTGTGGACCTGCTTTTCATCTTTTTGTAGGCCACTTGAGTCCTTGATTTGGCAGAAAGACACAATCTACCTCAAATACAGAAATAAGAAGTAGAAACAAATCTGAACATGGTAAATTGCCTTATACTGAGCCAGACCACTGCTCTGTCCAAACCGATACTGTCAACTCTCACTGGCCGCTAGTCTCCAGGGCAAGAGTGGGCAACTATAGCAGGTATGGGGGCAATTTTTACTTTCACAATGGCCCATTCCGCCCCATTTCAGCCTTTGTTGAAACTGGAAGAGGTCTTAATTTGTACTTCCAGGTTTTACCAAAGTGCTATTTGTGGGAGTTGGGGGCTGTTTTAATGTACTTTGCTGCTGCTCAGTGCCTCCAGTAGCAGTGAGTTTTAGCAATCTTTGCTGTTTTTCACCAAAAAAAATCCTCAAAATAGGCAGGGTATGTGAGAGACAGAGAAAACAGGGGATACCAGAATCCAGAGACTGAGCTTGCTTAGATTCCAAAATCAGATGAGATCAGAAGTGTTCTATAGGGCTATTTGGCATCTACATTAAGTAGAGTGCCGCACGGCAAGTGTAATATGAGCATGTGATAGAAGCAGGAATGACTACTAAGGATGCCCCTGTAAGGTTTTAAAAAACCCTTATATTTGTTATCTCAGGGAATCCACCTTGGATTTGAAGATCAACCAAAGATGTTTACCTATACCTGATTACATGAGCCCTTAAAGGCTGGTCCCCAGGTGTGGGGTAAGCTAGCAACCACGGTTGGGGTTGGTGCTCCATGGTTGCTCCCTCTCAGAAGGGAGACTAACTTCATGAAGAAAGGGAGGTAAGCTGAACAGGTAGGTAGAAAGGAAGAGGCTTGAGTACATACACAAAAAGAAAGATATGAAGAGGTGCAACAAAGTGCAGGCATAGGGCTTGTTGAGACTACTGCAAATGAGAAGTCTTCCATTTGGTTGCGTGTCGTTGTGCTTTTGGCCACATCTTTTTTTGTAACCACCCTCTGCTCTGCCTTTTTATTACTTTGTGTCCTATCCATACCTTTTGTTTCATTTTAGATTGCCCCAACATAGGGTTTTCTTGGTGAGAGGTTGTAGCAAGTGGCTTCACCATTGCCTCCCTCTGTGCACTACTAACATGCTTTACCTATGGTGTCACTGCTGTTGTCACTGAAAGATCCTTCACCAATGTCCCCCACCACTACTGCAGCTAGCCAGTAGCTGCTTGGCACCACAGTGCTTTACCTAGGGTTGTTTAAACTAAGCATGTTGTTGTTGTTGTTGTTGCTGCTGCTGTTGTTGTGTACCTTCAAGTCATTTCCAACTTATGGTGGTCTTAAGATAAACCTATCATGGGGTTTTCTTGGCAAGATTTGTTCAGAGTAGGTTTGCAATTGCCTTCCCCTAAGCTGAGAACATGTGACTTGCCCAAGGTCAACCAGTGGGTTTCATACCTGAGCTGGGAATTGAACGCTGGTCTCCAGAATTGTAGTCCAACACTCAAACGACTACACCATGATTAATCTTTACTCCTTCCCATTTGGTAGCTGAGGAACGTATAAACATAGCAATTCCTTTGGTAAACAAGCTAAAATAGATAAGAATGAGACATTTTGAGTCAGATAATTACATCCTCCTCATGACTTCCCCCCTCAATTCCACCCCTCTTAGGTCCAACGCCCTCATCATTACCTTGATGAAATTCACAATCATGGGATATGTTGGCAACCATAAAAGACTAAAGATGATACAACTGCATCATTACCAACAATGGAATAGAACATCCCTGTTAAAAGGCAATCTGTCCTTGAGCCACACCTTGGAAAGTTACTTTGTTGTAAGTTGGGGAACCCTGAGAGATGTAGTCCAAATATGCTTCAAATTATTTGAATGTTGGGTAGACATAATACTGGTGTTGTCTACTAACTTGGATTAATTCCTGTGGTCTTTTTACAAAGAGACTGGTTAACAACTTTGGATTTCTCTGAACAGTCTTGGCAGTGGGACATTGCTGGAGTGAATTTTTCTGTTCAGCCAATCTCCACGGAAAATTCACAAAGATGGCAAATTTCCCCATGCACATTTCTTTCCTGCATATCCTTCCATGTGAACATTTCCCAAACCTTGCCATTGCCTTGAATACAATACTCAACCTGCCTTGAAGCATATTGCTTACTTTGTTTGTTTATTTGTTTTATTTGTGGAAAAGCTGCCTAACTCCCATAATTTTGGCAGTGCATTTCAGATTAATTCACCTTAAGGGCTGATAAAAGAGAATTACTGAATGGTTACCCTCTAAGGTAGTATTGCAGTGAGGGGCAATGCTCCAATATAAAAGGTAAGCCTTGGCTGCTGAGGTCAAACAAAAATGTTCAGCACAGTACAAAAATCAGATCACCCAGCTGTAAATTATTCTTTCTTTTGTGAAGTCTACTTTTTTAAAAAAACCAAAAACCAAAAGCTGCACACTGAATGGCGTAGTTAATTACCTTCCTTTCAAACCATTTTCATATTCCCTTGAAAGAGACACAAGGATCTTTGTCTCACGGAAATTAAAGTCTACTTTGGTGGCAGTCTATGTAATGAAAACATTCTGTAATAATAAACGCACAGAGTCCTATTCAGATTCTATATGCAGGCTTCTATGTTGGAGAAACCAATGGAGGTCATGGATTTAAGCTTTTCTATACTTCCAGTCCCATTCAGAAAGAAAACTTGCTGAGTCTGGGAAATGTTCTGAGAAGATCCATTGCCCAAGGAGTACTCTTGAAGCCACAGAAACTTTAATTATTTCCTTTCTCATTGGGAATGCTAATCCTGAGATGTCAAAACCAAACATGATTGCGTATTTTGGCCAAAGAAAGGTGTTTGGCTCCAGTTGGGAAAAGGCTAGAACCTGCCTAAACCTTCAGTCTTAATATATACTATAGACTCATAGTTGGAAGGTATCACAAGGGGCATCCAGTCCAATCCATTGCCATGCAGGAACCCACATTTAAAGCACTCCTGCAAAATGGCTATCTAACTTTAAAAAAAAAAACCTCCAAAGAAGGAAGGTCCACTCACCTCTGACACAGTCTATTTCACTGCTGAGCAGCTCTTACAGTCAGGAAGGTCTTCCTAATGTTTAGGTAGAATCTCTTGTTATTTGAATCCATTGATATACATTCTGCAGCAGAAGAAAATGGCTTTGTTCCATTTTCCACATGGCATCCCATCAGATACTAAAGACAGCAGTAACCTCTCCATCTTCTCTTTTGCAAACTTAAACGTATGCAACTCACTTAATTGTTCCTCATGGACATGGTTTTCAGGCATTTTACCATCCTGGTGGCCCTCCTCTGGACATGTTCCAGCTTTTTAATATCCTTCTTAAATGGTGGTGGCCAGAACTGGGCATAGTATTTCAGATGAATCTTACCTTAGCCCAAATGAGGACTACTTCTGAACAGATGTGCAAAGAGTTGTATTATAGGCATGCAAAAGTAATCCATATCTATCTTTTATAACCAGATTATGATATTTTGCTATTATTTATTATATTTCTTGGACACTTTTCTCTAAAGGTGTCTTACAAATAGAACACATGAAATTTAAAAAGCAGTTTATAACATAAAATAGTCCTGCTCCAAGAAAACATTGTAGGAATAATAAAGTGGCTGAAAACCAATTTAAAAACTGGACAAAGATCTGGTAAAGAAAATATAATGTTGAAGCCAGGTGGACATCCCTGGGAAGAGCATCCCATAGACAGGAATTAAAATAACATGGCTCTCTTTTTTACCACCATCTTCCAAGGCTCCCTGTCTTAGAGGAATTATTCAGAGGAAGGCCATAGATCTGTGTTGGGCATGATCCAGAGCCTGGATGGCTACATCTCCCCATTCTGCCATCTCTAGAATTTCCAAGAGTCAAACCACAATCATGTCTGCCATTTTAGGTGATCCTTCTTCAGCACCACATCTCAAATGAGTTGATTTTCTTTCTGCTGTTTTACATCCGTACATGATGATGAGTAATAAAATAGCTTGGATGATTTTAATTTTAGTGTTCAGTTGTATGTCTTTACACTTTAGGATCCTGTCTAGTTCTTTCATGGCTGCCCTTCCCATTGCTAGTTTTGTTCTTATTTCTTGACTGTAGTCTCTGTTCTGATCAATGTTTGATGCAAGGGATGTGAAATCTTTGACTATTTTGATTGCTCATTATCTAGTTTGAATTTATATAGATCCTCCGTGGTCATTACTTTTGTTCTCTTTATGTTCAGCAGTTTATGCTTTCTTCCTTGACCACCTTAGTAACTGTTCCATGTCTGTGATGTTTCCTGCTAGTAGTATGGTGCCATCCAAATATCTTAGATTGTTGATGTTCTTTCACTCCTTCTCCTTCTTAGTTCAAACCTGCTTTTCCTAGGATACTTTCTGCGTACATGTTTAAAAGGTAGGGTGATAAGATGAAGCCTTGCCTGACCCCTTTCCCAACTGGGAACTATTCTGTTTCTACATATTCTGTTCTGACAGTAGCCTCTTGTCCTAAGTACAGATATCTCATCAAAACTATAAATGTGTTGTCACTCCCATGTCTTTAAGTGTATTCCATAGCTTCATGATCGATGCAGTCAAAGGCTTTGCTGTAATCTATAAAGCATATGCTGATTTTTTTCTGGAATTTTTTGGTGTGCTTGCATTGTGGTCCCTAGTGCCTCTTCCTTTTCTGAACCTCACTTGTACTTCTAGGATTTTTATCTCTATATATGATTGGAGTCTATGCTTCAGAATTTTGAGCATAATTTTCCTTGCATGGGAGATTAATGCTACAGTCCTATAATTGCTGCCATCTTTTGTGTCTCCTTTTTTCTGAATTGGGATGAATATTGATCGTTTTTGTCTGTTGGCCACTGTTTGTTTTCCATATTTGTAGGCATGTTCACTAGAATCACTAGAATTGATTCTGTCTGTGTGGATTGTAGCAATTCTATTTGAATATCATCTGTTCCTGGTAAATTATTCTTCTGCAATATATGTATTATTGCATCTTCCACCTCACTCTGTAGGATTTGGGGTTTATTTTCATATGATTCTTCATTCCATGTGTTGTTCATTCCCCCTCCCCCCTTCTCTTTTATATAGTTCTTTGGTATATAGCTTTTGTGTATTCCATAAAACATACACATTCTTAAAATGTCTTAAAATTTTGCACATAAGAATAGTCATGCTGGGTTGGACCAAAGTGTTATCTAACCCAGCATTCTGTTCACTAATGGCCAGCCAGTTTCCTATGAAAAAAAACCAGAACATGGGTGCAACTGCACCCCACATTCCCCAGAAAAATAACATAATGAAGTAATTCTGCCTCTAATATGAGAGCTGATATAGTATCACCCTAAAAGCAATTTATGGATCCTAATCTCAATGAAATTATCCAGTTCTCCTTTTAATCCAGTTGACAGCCATCACTTCTTGCATTTGGAAAATTCCACAGTTTAAACTAAGTGTTATGTAAATCTCCATCCTGAATCTCTGATCATCCAGCAGATGATCCTTCTGGGTTCTAGTATGATGAGAGAGAAAGGCTCCCCCTTGTCCTCTTTCTCCATAATATAAATAATGATGTATGTCTCTGTTCTGACAACAATGCTGGCTGGACGATGGGAGTTGCAATCAACCCCATGGAAGAGGTCAGGCCATCACCAGTTCCTGAAACACCTGCAGTTCTAGCCTTTCTCCCTTCTCTATCTTTCAATTTCTTCCTTCCTTCCTTCCTTCCTTCCTTCCTTCTTTTTTTTTTTTTTTTTTGACAAAAACGTCTTTTTCAAGACAAGAGAAGTTTTTGCTTTTGAATCACCTTTTTTCACCTTGGTGAATAAAAAGAAATCTCAGCTTCTAGGATGAAAAAGTTGTATTTGCAACCATTTATCACTCATGTTGACTCAGGATATCAGGGTGTTACAGAATTTAACCAGACGTAACAAAAAGGTTAAACATTTTTCAGGGCAATCATGTTATTTCTGCCCACAGAGTTGATGGTGAAGCAATTTATCAAAGCAAGAGGAGTGAGATGAAGTTATTCTTCCAACACATTCATAAATAATATCCGAATTTCCTCTCTCTCTCTCTTTGCACTTCTTACTTCCCATAGGTTACTTACTTGTCATGATCTTTAGACTAATCAGAAATCAGTTATTTTCCTTACTTTCCATCTCACTCTGTGACTTTTATAGCTTTAAAAAGAATTAAATACATGGAGAACAGGCCTATCAACAGCTATTATCCATTACAACTTTGAGAAGGAAAGTGGAGAGACATATTTTTAAAGAATTTTATCTTGACGTTTGGAAGGGGATATTTTACCATAATAATGCAGAATAAGCCATTCATAAAGATAGCGAGATAGATAGAAAGAGAGAGAGACAGAGCTGTAATATCAGTACTTAAAATGTGACGCTGTTGGCAAAACTGACCCCTTTCCCCCCCAATTGCTTTGATGCTGTTCTTTTAACCTTTCAAATTAAAATCTTTCCTTAGTTAAATCTTAGTGAAGGTAAGATATTTAATTTGAAAGATTCAAAGAACAGTAGTTTTGAGCCAGCATGGTGTAGTAGTTTGAGCGTTGAACTTTGACTTTGGACACCAGGGTTCAAGTCCTGGCTTGGCCATGGAAACCCACTGGGTGACCCTGGGCAAGGAGAGGCAATAAATAAATACATTA
>CM034706.1:25304369-25320103 GCA_020142125.1 Phrynosoma platyrhinos
TTCTTTCTTTTTTTGGGGGGGGGGCGGTGGAAGGAAGGAGTGTCCTGGAGGAAAGTACATGTTGGTTTCTTCCTCTACCTTTTATGGGATGCTGGAAGGAGGCAGAGGAGGGATGTGAGGGGCAAGAGGCGAAGAGAGAGAAGAAAAGAGGAGGAGGAGGAGATGCTGGAGACAGAGGGGATGGTTGCTGCTCTTGTCCTGGTTTCCACACAAGCCGTTTCCCATTGATGGGGAGGCTTCCTAGGGTTGTTGGTCTCCTTGGGTGCCTTCAAGTCCTTTCCGACCCGAAGGCGACCCTTCTTGCTGGTGGGGTTGGCTGCCTTTCTGCTCCTAAGGTGACTGATGGAGACTCTTCTTCTTCTTCTTGTTGGTGTTTGGTACTTTCAGGTCCTTTCTGCTCCTAAGGTGACTGATGGAGACTCTTCTTCTTCTTCTTGATGGTGTTGTTGTGTGCCTACAAGTCGTTTCCGACTGATGGAGACCCAAAAGCCACTCTGGTTGTTGTTTGCAGCATGAGCTTTCCTAGCCTTCAGTCTACTTCCTCAGATTTATATTATTATTATTATTATTATTATTAAAAGATATAGCCCTGTTAGTCTGTAGAATCAGTATATAGAGATCTTGTAGCCCCTTTGAGACTCACTGAAAGAAAGAAGTTCTCAGCATGAGCAACTTTCCTAGACTTCACTCTACTTCTTCAGATGCATATTATTATTATTATTATTATTCAAAGATATAGCCCTGTTAGAATCAGTATGCAGAGAAATCTTGCAGCACCTTTGAGACTCACTGAAAGAAAGAAGTTGGCAGCATGAACAGCTTTCCTAGCCTTCAGTCTATTGTACTTCCTCAGATGCATATTATTATTATTATTATTATTATTATTATTATTCAAAGCTATAGCCCTGTTAGTCTGTGGAATCACTATGTAGAGAGATCTTGTAGCCCCCTTTGAGACTCACTGAAAGAAAGAAGTTGGCAGCATGAGCTTTTCTAGGCTTCAGTCTACTTCCTCAGATGCATTTGGACCAATTGTATCTCAGGAAGTAGACTGAAGTCTAGGAAAGCTCCTCATGCTGCCAACTTCTTTCTTTCAACGAGTCTCAAAGGGGGCTACAAGATCTCTCTGCATACTGATTCTACAGACTAACACGGCTATATCTTTGAATTCTACCATTGTTGTTGTTGTTGTGGGCCTTCAAGTTGTTGCTGACCAACCCTAAGGTGACCCTTGTTGTTGTGCACTTTCCAGTTGTTTCCTACGGATAGAGAACCTTATGGTTGTGGTTCAAGTCATTTCCAACCCTACAGTGACTCTTGTTCTTGTGGTGGTGGTGCCTTAGAGTAGTTTCCAACCCTTGAAACTACTTGGAGACCTTGTTGGGGTTGTTGTTGGGTGCCTTCAAGTTGTTTCCGACTGAGGGAGACTCTAAGACGACCCTATCGTGGAGTTGTCTTGGCAAGTTTATTCAAAGGAAGGGGTTTGCCATTGCTGTCCTCTGAGGCTGAGAGAATGTGCCTTGCCCAGGGTCACCCAGTGACTTTCCAAGGCCAAGTGGGGATTTGAACCATGGTCTCCAGAGTCCTAGTCCCATGCTCAAGCCACTACACCACTAGGTTTTCTTGGCTAGTTTCTTCAGTAGGGAAAGGGATTGCCCTGGCCATCCTCTGAGGCTGAGAGTGTGTGACTTTACCCAGTGGGGATGAAACCTGATCCTCCAGAATCCTAGTCCAGTGCTTAAACCATGCTGCCTCTCTGTGGTGGGGTTTTCTTGGCAAGTTTCTTGCAAGAGTGGTGGTGGTGGTGGTGGCGGCGGCCATCCTCTGAGTCAGAGAGAGTATGCAGAGAGATCTTGTAGCACCTTTGAGAGTAACTGGAGGAAATAAATTGGCAGCATGAGTTTTCCAAGACTTCAGCCACCAAATACATCTGAGGAATTAGTCTGAAGTAACCTCCTGCTGCCAATTTCTTTCTTTCTTTCAGTGAGTCTCAAAGGTGCTAAAAGATCTCTCTACATACTGATTCTACAGACTAACATGTCTTTGAGTCGGAGAGAGTGTGACTTCACTCAGTGGGGACTGAAAGCATCCAGAGCAATAACCCAATAAATAGCCTGGCCTCCAGAGTCGTAGCCCAGTGCTCAAACCCACTAACACCCCACTGTGTGCACTTTTACAACAAGGGCTTTTCTTTTCTTACTTTCATTCTTTTTGGAGCCTGTGCATTTCATTCATTCATTCTTTCTCTCTTTCCTTGCAGATCGACGGAGAGATGCTTGGAGTTGTCCAGACGCTGCAGACTCTGCTCAGCGATTCGGAGGGTGTTTGAGCGACTCCTGCAGTGGCTTTTCCTCTCCTCTCCTCCTCCCCTCTCTTGTCTTTTCCCCCCTCCTGCCTGCCTGTTACCTCGCCTCCTCCAAAGGAGGATAACTCTCCTGCTCCTTGGAAAGATCCCTGGTCCCAGGTTGTCTTTTGCTGCTGCTGCTTCTGCTGGAAACATCCTTTTCCATCCCATCCCTGAGCCGAAGGATGCAGTTTCGCCTCTTCTCCTTTGCCTTGATCATCCTGAACTGTATGGATTACAGTCACTGCCAAAGCAGTCGCTGGAGACGCAGCAAGAGAGGTGAGAGCTGGCACCCTCCGGGGCCATTTATACCAGGGATTCCCAAACTGTCAGGCTCTCCAGGAACTTTGGTTCTTTCAGCTCGCAGAAGCCTCCACCATCTTGGCCAATGGTTAGGGATCCTGGGAGCTGAAGTCCCAAACATCTGGAGAACCAAAGTTTGGGAATCTCTTGATCTATATGGTCCAAAACACAGTGCGGAAATAATCCAAGTTTGAGATTGCTTCAGCTGCCCTGGCTCAGTGCTAAGGAATCCTGGAATTTGTAGTTTATTGTGGCACACAGAGCTTTCTGACAGAGAAGGCTAAATGTCTCATAAAATGATAGTTCCCAGAATTCCCTAGCACTGAGCCAAGGCAGTTAAAGCGGTCTCAAACTGGATGATTTCTACAGTGTGTTTTGGACCTATGTCTCAGGTCTTGCCTCTTGTCTTCCCCCACCTCTTCTTGTTGTTGTGTGCCTTCAAGTCTTTCCGACTTATGGCAACCCTCTTGTAGGGTTTTCTTGGCAAGTTTCTTCTGAGGGGGCTTTGCCATTGCCATCCTCTGAGGCTGAGAGAATGTCTTTGCCCAAGGTCATCCAGGGAGTTCCCATGGCAGAGCAGGGATTTGAACCTTGGTCTCCAGAGTTGCCATCTAATGTTCAAACCGTTATATCACACTGGCTCTCCAATAGGGATGGGAAAATGTGTCATCTATGTTTCTTTTGCATTCATTTTTTCTTTATACCTCAGGTTCTTTCTTTGTCAAGCATGAAGGTCACTCAGTAGGGATTTGAACCTTGGTCTCCCAGTGTCCTAGTCCAACACTTAAACTACACCACACTGGCTCCACCTTTACCCCATCATTTTTGTGGTTGTGCACCTTCAGATCATTTCTGACTTACATTTTTTTTACTTTTATTGGGGTTTTCTGGGGCTGAGAGTGTGTGACATTTTATTTTGTTTTCCTTTTGAGGCACTTTTGGAAAGAAAGTATGTCAAGAGGTCTTGTTGCACCTTTTTTTGAGACTAACTGAAAGAAATAAGTTGGCAGCATGAAATTTCATAGATTGTAGTCTATGTCCTCAGATGCATTTGTAGGAAGAAGTCTGAAGTAAGCTCATGCTGTCAACTTCTTTCTTACATTTAGTTTCAAAGGTGCTACAAGAACTCTTTACATACTGATTTTACAGACTAGCATAGCTATATCTTTGAATTCTACCCCCTTTGGAGAGAAAGTGGCTGAGGGTGAGTTGGGATGCTCGAAGGAGAGAGGAGCTAAAGAGAAAGATTCCTCAGTATGTATTATGTATTATAAGAAGCATGGCAATATGATGACACTGACAAAATTTCATCAATATACCATAATAACTTCCAGGTGATTATTATTACTTTACGATATATCCTTGTAGAGTTTGTTAGGTTAGTTAAAGTGGGAATTATTGCAGCCTTGCTTGTATCTAAAAGACTGTGAGGGTACATGTTCAACCACTGAAATGGGATTAATGACCTTGTAACTCTGCATGATTGTGCTGTGGTAACTGCAGTTCAGGTGCAGTAAAAAGTTGTAAAGTTATCCCTTTCTTTTCAGTGCATGCTTAATACTGAAATGCGTTCTATGCAAAGCTGGTGATTGTGGATGCAGGGCTGGAGAGTTGATGAAGGAAATTTAGGTGGAGTACAGGATGTGACCTTTTGTACATGGCAGAGGAAAGGAAATTGAAACTAATTGCAGATAAATTTTCTGCTCTAGGTGTCTTAGGTTTTAAGTTCCTGCCACCCCTGTGGGCTGGTCTAGGCTGGACCTGACAGAAATCAAGGTCAATGAGAGTAATCAAATACTGTCCAAACTGTATTTTTGGGTATGATGCCATAGGTATGAAAACCAGCAAAGTCTATAGGCCACCCATATGTGTTCAATGGCTCTCCTTGCAAAATATATTACCATGTATTAAGTGAAATGTATATTGTGTGTGTCTATGACTTCATGTCACCTGTCAACTTATCGTGAATTTCATAGGGGTTTCTTAGGCAAGGAGGTTTTGCCAGTTCCTTCCTCTGAAATATAGCTTGCAGCACCTGGCATGTGTTGATAGTCTCCCATCCAAGTACTAACATGAGCTGACCCTGCTTAGCTTCTAAGATCAGATAGTATCTGGAGCCTGCCAGGTATTTAGGCCAGTATTGGATATTAGGTTGTTGTGTTTCCTTACACTCTTGCATGCATGCTCAGATGTTATCTAGATATCAGTGGGTTTGCTTCTGAGCAAGAGTGCAGAGGATTGTAGCACTTGTGTTTAACTTGTGTCAAAATCCAGAATAAAGAGGGACAGTAAATCCTCTAAAGAAAGACAATAAATGTGGTTGTTTCCTGTGACAAGTTCGCAGGCAAAATGCAGACTAGTTTTCAAGGCTAACTTTTGCCTTGACATGTGAACGTTTGTTATACTTTCCTGTCCAAGTCTGAGTAAAATGCTCATGCACACCAAAGCTGGGACAGTTTTGCAGCCATACTGCCTCTAAGCTAGTAATCAATTCTCTTCAATTCACTCTAGCTTGGCCATTCTGAGTGGGTACCATAAAATGTCACCTTATTTTGATATTTTTGTTTTGATCTGCTGAAGAAAACCCACTCATTGTATCTTTGATTTATAGGAGTAAATCCATTTTCTAGTCATAGCTTGTTCCAAGAAGATGGCTGTTGAAGTTTAGTTGTGGCTTATTGGAATCAAAATCTCCCTTATCAGAGGGTTTGTTTCTCTTTTTCTTTACTGAGGCTGTTAGTAGTCAGAAGATGTAGCAAGCTGCTTTCTGGGGGAAAGTTGGTACTTAAGTCTAAGGAGTCACTTTTCCTCCAAAGTTTAGTCCCTGCTCCTCTTCACCCTGTATTCTGTGACTTGACTCTCTCATTTGAACTGCTGGATTTCTCCAAACCAACCTTAAAAAGAAATCTATTAAAGGTATATGTGAGCTGATCTAATGTCTAGAAAAGGAAAACAACAGTAGACAACCGTTTCTCCCAATTTACGAATATTCCACACTGAAATGCTTCAGAGGCAGTTCAGAATTTGTCACAGGCGACTAGGCAACTTTTCTTGCTCGCTTGCTGTTGAATCATTGAATGGGGACGGGAGGTTGAGGTGAGGAGAGAGAAAAGGAAGTAATGAGTTGCTTTTGATTTCTGTTTTATCTTTGTTTGCACGTCTCCTTCACCACAGGGGAATGCATTAGCTGTCCTTGGTTTGGGAGCACATGCATCTTTTCAAAGTAAAAATGCACTGACCAATATGCTACACATGATAAAACAGGAAGTATGAATGATTTGCACTTCCTCTTCTTCTTTTTGCAGGTTTGGTTATCTCAAATCACTCACACTGATAAAGCTGTGGGTTAGTTTGTGGGGTCTGCATGTGATGGATGCTCACAGGAGAGAGTGTGACTTTGTTGGCGTGTGCTTATGTGCACCCTCATAAACACGTACACCCAAATACTTGTGAGCCGCCATTTTCGTGGGGGGGCCTGGAATGGATCCTCTGCAAATTGGGAGGGGCTACTCTAATTTTGTTGCGACTATTGTAAGAGGGAAGAAATTCTGAATAAGCTATTGGTAAATTGTTTGTTCCAAGGTTTAAGCTGGATGACCTGTCTGAGTTCTTTCCATCCCCAATGTAATTCTATTATTATTATTTATTATTATTATTATACACTGCAAACTGTCACATCCTTGCCTGGTACTAGGTCTTATTGAATTCCCAAGTAAACATGCACACCATTGTCATAATTACCTGACTTTGCTGATATTTCCAGGATAAAGATCTCTGCCAGCATATCTCCTTGCTGTAAATATATTCTCCAGCTGATGAGATAACTCATTTATATTTTACATTGTTTTGGAGGAATCTTCCTGTTTTTATTCAAAAGAGTCCAGTCTTTTCTGCATCTTTTAGTTTCACACATCATCACCTGTTTTAGGTTATTGTGTGGATTCTTTTGCTCTTGAGTTTCTTTAAATAGTGCCATTATTTTCCCATCCTTGATTTTACTGTGTCGTCATCATCATCATCATCATTTTATTTTTTTTTCTATACCACACTTTTGCTCCCAAACTGTGATTCAGGGCTGCATTGACTCTCAAGAATGAGGCTATACTTAATTTCTTTATAGCATTTGGCTGGAAGCTGCCCTAAAGAAGAAAATATATTTCTTCTTTATTTTCCTCTAAGCTTTTATGGAGTAAAATGGTGGTAGATGAATTATGTAAATTAAACGGCATAAGACTAATAATATGAAGGCCACCTCTTGAACCATGGCATTTTTGTTGATTACTTTCTGGTCTTATAATGTCAGGACTTGGTTAAGTTTTTGATTTATTGACAGTTCTTGTCATCTTCATGCAGATTTGAGGGGGAAGTCAAAAACTCCAAACTTCACCAACTTGAGAGGCACGCATGGGATATTTTTTGCTGTTATCTAAAAGGGAAGGAGCTTTTGCATTCAGACTGTGCTTCCTTAATGTCATAAACCCCTTCAGGTAAAAAGAACTCCATGTGATGTTAACCTGTGCCATTAATCATGGAAAGGAAGAAATGTTTGACTTAGCTTTTCTATGCAGACAATGCCACATGAGAATGATGGGTACCAGAGCTGTGGAAAGTTAGCCTTTTGTTTCAAAAGCTTGCAAAGAAATTCATGCCTTTTGGGTTGGTGGAATCAAGGTATTACCACAAATTATCCTTCTTAAAAATCCTGTGGAAGTGTTTGGTTTTAATAAGCCCATGCCTGGCAGTAATAAAATCCCAAGTCCTACTCATGTTAAAAGATTTTTGTTTTGCTTCATCATGTATTTCTATTAGTATAAAACATTATTACAGCATTTGTGTGCACAAAAACAAGTACAGTCGTTCCTCCCAATTTGCAGGGGATCTGATCCAGACCCCCCTGTGAAAATAGAAACTTGCAAATATTGGCGCCCCATTGAAAATAATGGTGTCTGTGCCTGTAATGCATGAGAAGGGCTGCACATGGCTGCACACCGCCATTTTGTCCCTCCCCATTTGCCTTCCTGCAAAGAGCAAGACTGCAGACTCCAAGTCCGCGAATGGGGAGGGATGACTGTATTGCACTTTTCTTCCCACCCTTTTGCCTTTCTGTGAAGCTTTACAGAAAACACAAAAGTGTTCCTTTCCTTTTCATATTTGACTGTAGATGTTTTTCTGAATTAGTTTTGTGAGTACAGTAATCTACTTTTCTTCCTCCTTGTATAGGTTTCCAAAGTTTGGCAGAATAACCTTCACAGCAGATCATTGTTTTTACTAAAGCCTTATTAAAAATGAGAATTGATTTTTTTTTTTAGAAAGGATGCAAAACAGACCATAGTGAAAGTTAACAGTGCATTGTGATGAACTGACAAATCCCTAATAAATCCGCAGTGGCAAAACAGTGTTTATTTTCAGAACCTACATGTTGTGTTGATCTTCAACTTTTACTTTCTTCTTCCTTGCTATCACTATTCTCACTGTTCCTGGCAGGCAGCATTCAGAATTTTATTTTGCAAGAACTGGCTATTTCTTTTTTCTTAGAGGCCAGTCAAACTACCCATTGACAGGAAAAGCCATAGTGTGTCTTTAATTAAATGTGAAATTATTTTAGACTCCAGGCTAGACAGTGAAGTGGTGATACCAGTGTTTCTGTTTTTTTACAAGACAGCTAAAGAACCATGTAGCAGGAGAGCTGAAATGAATAGAGATCTAACTCATGTTGTGTTTATTATCCCCCATTTTTCTCCCCCTACTCTGGCTCAAACAGGGAAAAGAGAAAGGGAGAAAGAAATCACCATAAGCTGGTTTTAATTGATCCCATGTTCCCTGGTTGGTCTTATATTAGTGATTGTGCTTTTGGGACAAACTGACTTACCCAAAAGAAATTGATCTAACTTCACTCCTTGTTGAACATTCAGCTATTGGCTAAACAGAATTGGTGTTGACAGTTGACTTATTGAAGTTAGTCTGGGCTGTCACTCTTGGGCTTTCATTATGTTCTGTTATAATGCAACGAAGTCAACTAATTAAAAGAAATGTGCGCTAGGATTTTAATAGCTAATCTGTTCATATAGCTGGAGAGACAAGCAATGCTTACTTTACAATGCCAAAGTGTGGGATTAAGATTTCTGTAACAATTCCCTCTACACATACACACACCCCATCTGCAAATGATCAGGCATGCACTGTGGGGGACTGGCAGTTAGAACCTCTCTGGCATTCTGTTGAGTCTCATATGTGATCTCAGATGCTCCATAATATCACTTTCTTAATGAAATAATATTCTTGGCCTAGATCAGCTCCTCTGTGGAGTCATATACAGTAGAGAATGGCAAGCAGATCTATCATTTCTTTTGACTAATGGGTTTTAAAATATAGTTTTTATAAAAAAAAATAAGCAAAATGCAATATGCATCTCTAGACAAGGCTGGATTTTAGCAAATATTATTTTGAGAGGTTATGGTGGCTGTCTGTACAATATAGAATTTCTGCAAGCACCCTAATTTGTTTCTTTTCCTAGTTATGCATGCTGAATTGTATATTGTGTTGGATCTTAAGAGTTATTTGGGTGAAGAGAAATTAAAGGCCATAGTACATGTTGTACATCGTAGTATGTAACAAGGTTCCAATGCATATTTCAAGGGTGCTTTGGGAGGATGAAATGTCAGGTGGTGAAGAGTGGGAGATAGAAGATGCTTGATCTTTTCATACCCATTTTTCTCCTGATCCAAGGCACCTGCTTTTGCAGCTCTAGTCCCCTGATAAATTCCTTGGAAAGTCTTGAAGGTTGGCTAAGGGATGCATTCAGTCACATAAATACAAATAAATGAAGCATAGGATTTTAGATACGTGCAACATGCTTCGAAACCCTCTGGGGAGAAATGGTGTTTAGCCTAGGGGTTAAGCACCTGCCAGTACCCAGTCTCAACTCTGCTTTAAATATCTCCAACGAAAATATCTCTTTAAAAAATGAAATGAGGTGTCAGATTGTTTTTCTACACATTAGCATGTGATGTGTGGTGATAAATACCTGATTCTGTCAAGGGAGATTGAGGGGAGTAAAAGTAAAATTGAAAAATCAGTTTTGTACTCAGTTGGGCCCAGAAAAAAGCAGAACAAATATTTCAGTGCTTTGATATGTTCTGCAAAATAAATACGTTTGACCTCATTATTCTTCCAAAATTCATTCCCCCCCCCCCTTCTGTTAAAACAAGTGCTGCTTGACAATTTGAAGACAGATCATCTCTCCACAGTATTTCATGATTCTTTAATGCATAAACACTAGAGTTCTGTGGTATTGACGGTTTTAGCTTTTAGGAAAAAATGCAATATGAGAAATAACTTGTGAAAGACAGGGCTATTTTAGTGAGGTGAAATTTATTTTAGAGGTGAAACAAACAAAAGAACATCACAGATGCAGTTCTCTACACATTTACATTAGGGTAAGCTTTGTGGAATACCACAACACTTCCTTCTGGATGAACACATACATTTCTGGATAAACATACCACTGAAATCCAAAACTTGCTGATAATGGAACAATAGTGTTTAGTTTAATTGCTTGGTGATAAGGAATACATTGAATAAATGCTTGCCAAATTAACTTTTTGGACTATGACTTCCAGAATTCACCAGCCAGCATACAAGCTCTAGTAAGACCTATTTCCCCCACCCCCCAAAAAACTAATCTTTGTTGATTTTGTATACCGTAGTTGCAGTGCAAGTCTCTGTAATGTGGATAGACAGAAGATTGTTGATGCTTTCAAGAACTCCTATATTCCTTTAATTCTTCTTAGCAGGATTAGACCAAATAATTGCTTCTTGATGAGCAAAGGTGTGAGGTTAGTGATGAATAGCCTTTTATCTTGCCCTGGAATAGTCTTTATTTACTCAATGTCAGTTCTTGAGCCTGTAAGAAGGATGTTTAATTACTAACACTGCTAGAGCCCCCTAATTCACTTCAGAGGTTGATTTTGTAATTCAGATTTGAAAATGATTTGGACTCAATCTGGATCCAAATCACAATTTGGAAATCAGCATTTCCATGCTACTATTGATGTTTTGGAAACAGAAGCACATCATAGTCCTTTCAGAGAGCAGCAGCCCTCACAAGTTACAGACAAATAGGTCCAGGAATTTGTTTGTGCCAGCAACCTTCAAAGTTTGCCTTGAAAACCATCATGACTTTTTTGTTTTTCATAAAAATGAACTAGACTCGGATATGCAGTGGTCCTATTTCAGACTGATCTACTCTGATCCACTGTAGTTGGTAGGTTTAGGGAGTAAGTTGGTAGGTTTAGGGAGTCTGCATGAATATATTTAAATTTTACAACTGTTTTGTTTTTCTGCTTTATGGTATCATGTGTAATGTATGTTTGCTGCTTGTATCCCCTCTCTGTGTGTGTGTTTGTGTATAACTAAAGCACACACAAGATAGACAGACATAAGGGAATAAAGGAAGAATAAAAATCACTGTGAATGCAGCCTGAAGTCAAATAAAAAAAAAATTGGAATCAAAACAGCCAAATTTGGGATGGGGATGAAGATGATAGGGAAGTGGCAGTGCCTAATAAAACTACTGCTAAGAACACAGGCATTGCATAAATAAAGCAGTTTGAAACCCCTTTAACTGCCATGGCTCCATCCTATGGAATCCTGGGATTCGTAGTTTGTTGTAACAGCAGACCTCTCCGAGAGAGAAGGCTAAATATCTCACAAAACTATAAATCCCAGAATTCTATAGTATTGAGCCATGGCAGTTAAAACAGTGTCAAACTGCACTATTTCAGTAGTACAGATGCAGCCACAGAGACAAGTGAACTAATGTAGACTAAAAAAATGGATGGGACTGGATTGAGAAAGTGTTCAGGACATGAGGATTCAAGGTTAATTCTGTTAGGGTAAAAGGAGAAGAAACTGAAAAAAAAAGTACAAAGTACAAAAGTACGTTTGCCATCAACAAAGTACAAATTTGTCATCAAACATCAACAAAGCTGTTTCAAAAACTTTTCTCCTACTAAATGGCAAAAAAGTTAAAGAATACTTTTCACTGTTTCTTCTCCTAAACACTGTTTAATTCTGGAAAACTTACCTGAGTTTTTTGCCCCATACTGGAAACTAGAGCTGTGAATGAGCAAATTCTCCTCACTCCCTTTCTCCACTTTGCCATGGTTTGGTTTAGCATCATTTTGGAGGCATATTGTCCGGTTTTCTTTTACTATCGAGGTCATACATTTGCACTGAAGATATACGACCTGATTTAGAGCTGGTCCACATTGGTCTGAATTCAGCCCAATTTTGTTTGAGATTTGGCTGAAATGGTTGCACAGCCTTATTAAAATTACTGCTTCTCTGTCACTATTATTATTTAGTTCAGGCTTGCTATAAAAGTAGACAAGGAGAGGGATTAACAGACTTGCTCTTGTAGGAACAGAAACTGACACTGGGATAAGTGACAATAAGTTGTTGTTGTTGTTGTGTGCCTTCAAGTCATTTCCAACTTATGGTGACCCTAAGGCAAACCTGCCATGAGGTTTTCTTGACAAGATTTGTTCGGAGAAGGTGTGCCATTCATTGCCTTTCTTTGAGTCTTAAAGAGTGTGACTTGCCCAAGGTCATGGTGCAACACTCAAACCACTATGCCACATATATGGAACTATTAATCGCTGTTCCCCGCTGCACACTTATTAGAGGAAATGAGCTGGATCTACAATATTTTTAAAATGTTAATTTTATTTGGAACCTTCGCAGAGTGTAGCTTACTTCGTAGTAAGCAATACAGCCATATTTGAAACTATAGGGAAGGGTTTTGCTGGAAAATGTAATGCTTTGCTAAGTAGTGAAAATTCCATTTTAATTTTGCTTCCAGCTGATTGTGGGAAAGCAGTGCTAAAGTGCCCCTCAAATGACCTCCATGCTCAAGATAACCATTGCATTGGCATAACACAGCTCCAGTATTTTTTTCTGGCTTTGCAGGTTGTTGTGTCAGCACAGATCCTGAGTGCCAGAAAAACCTAGTATTTCTCCCCCTAAAACCTCTGGCAAATATTTCAAAATGTATGTGGTTGGAAGCCAGGAGACCAATTATGAAGAGAAGCCCATCCTGACTTTTAAACTCTGTTTTGATAGCAATTATTTAGGTGCTTGCTTTCCAAGACTGTTAATGCACTGATGCCTTTTTGAGCTCCTAATGCATTCCTGGATGGAGTCACCTGGCTTCCCTTGTATACTGCTGCAGTTCATGGCTGTACCTGGGGAATTTGTGAGCTTCAAACAAGACTTCTGACTGCTGCTGGATAGGTACTTTTGAGAGCTTTTGAGACCCCTTTCCTTCGGTGAGGATCATTGTATGTTTTCAAACACTGTGATATGGGAATAAAAAAAAGTAATGAATATATTTTTATTTTAAATGAGCTGAGAACAAAGTTGTTATATGTAGGAGGTGCTTACCAAGAGGGAAAGTAGTACTTTTAAGAATGGTAACTTATTTGCTTAAAATGAACAGCTTGGAGGAATAAATTGACACAGGGTGGGACACCAAGAGGCAAAACAGAGATGATGGTGGAGGACACTGTGTTGTGCCCACCTGGTTCCTACAGCAAGTACTTCTCAGTATAATTTTATAAAGTGGCAACTGACTGGTGGCTTCAATTTCACTTGGACTGCATCAGCACTGTAGAAATAATCTAGGTTGACACCCCTTTAACTGCTGTGGCTCGATGCTATGAAATTCTGGGAATTGTAGTTTTGTGAGACATTTAGCCTTCTCTGTCAGAGAGCTCTGGTGCCAGAATAAACTACAATTCCTAGAATTCCATAGCACTGAGCTATGGCAGTTAAAGTGGGGCCAACCTGGATTATTTCTGCAGAATGGACCCAGCCTTGGAGTAGCAAATCCACTTTGAGGTTTAGTTTGAAGTTCAAAGGAACTGTCCAAGGTGCTGTGCTGAACCTACTTGGAGGTTGGGAGTGTGCATTTTGGATAACTCATTCAAAGTTTGGACTGCAGCTTGGAGCAGGCTCACCACCTCACTGACATGGACGCTCCACTGATTTTATTTTATGTTTATCTGGATTAAAATGATGCCTCCAAAATGCCTGTCAAAGTGCACAGTACACATGTTGCAAGCTTTCAAAGCTCCACTGGCTTCTTCATCAGGCAAGTTATTAAAAACAATATGGAAGAAAAAACTGAAGATGTTAGTCATAGGCCTGCATTTTGTTGTTGTTTTTTTCTCAGTTCAGATGGTCTGGAGGAGTATTTCTTCCAGGCTGGCACCTTCTCCTTCTGGCCATGTGGCTACCGGGAGATTCTCAAAGTCCAGGAAATGTAACATCCATTTGCAACACAAAAAGATACTTCCTTTGCAATCCATTGTGTCTCCATCCTTTTTTGAGGGATGTTTTTTTTAGGTTTTTAAAGCGAGCTTCAAAAATTAACTTTGGGCTATAACTTTCAATGGCCAGGTTGACTCGGGTATTTAGGGATATGTATTCCAGAAAAGTAACTTTTGAACTCCATTAAAAAATGAAAAATGTGCATTCTGTTGGAATATTCCACAATGATTAATGGCTGCCACTAAGAAGGCAATAATAATAATAATAATAATAGACCATCTTTCTCCTAGAGTGGGACCTAAGGCATCTTATAACAGGAATGAAGTAAAACCTAACAATAAAAAAAAATTAAAGACTACTAAAAATCACATTAAAATGATATATAATCATTTAAAAGGCATACAAAAGTTAAAAATAAAGATCCCACGTAAGAAGTATGTGAGTAATTATACATTAAAAGCTTGCTTAAACAAAAAAAGTCTATGTGAAAGGAGAGCAGAAAGGTGGCAAGCCTAGCCTCCCATGGAAAGCTGTTCCAGAGAGTGGGAGCAGCCACCAAGAAGGCTCTCTCCAAATGATCCTGTAATGGTGGTGAGACTTAAAGTCCTCCCTGGGGGATCTTAAGTGTCTAAGAGGTTCATATAGCAGGTTGTCCCCCACTTCGATCCATAGAGAGAAGCATATAAGATATTACCACCACCACCACCACTACTGCTACTACACTTGTCCCTCCGTTTTCATGGGGAATCTATTCTGGACCCCCTCCCCCCGTGAAAATGGAAACTCACCAATATTCAAGCCTCATACGCACCGTGGGTGCATGCACCATTTTATCCAATGGAGCTCGCCCCTCCGCAAAGAATCAAGACTGCAGACTTCAAGTCCGCGATAACGGAGGGGCAAGTGTAATTATTATAATTATATAATGAAACAGAGTCTTTTGTTTTGTCCATACTGTCCTGTTTGTTTTGTTTTGCTTTGCTTTTTTGCTGTAGTTGCTATTAACTGCCTTCAAATCAGCTTTGACTGATGGTGACCCCATGAGTGAGACACTTCCAAGGCCCCTGTCTTCAACTGCTCTGCTCAGGTCCCATAGTCTCTGGGCCATGGCCTCCTTGATTGAATCTACCCATCTAGTATGTAGCCTTTTTCTCTTTTTGCTACTTTACAACTTTCCTAGCATTACTGTCTTTTCCAGTGAGATGTGTCTTTTCATTGTGTGGTCAGAGTACGGCAGCCTCAGTTTGATCATCTTAGCTTCCAGGGGGAGCTCAGGCTTGATCTGCTCTAATACCCATTTGTTTGACTTTCTAGCTGTCCACAGTATTTTCAGCACTCTTCTCCAGCACTACATTTCAAATGAGTTTATTTTCTTTCTCTTTTCTTTCTTCACTCTCCAGTTCTCACATCAGTACATGGTGATGGGTACAATGGCTGGACTATCCTTATTTTAGCATTCAGCTTTATAGCTTTGAATTTTAGGATTTTGTCTACCGTATTTTCCGGCGTATTAGACGACTTTTTAACCTGGAAAATCTGGGGCTGAAGTGGGGGGGTCGTCTTATACGCTCGATATAAGGAGCGCCGGGTATGAGGAGGAGGAGGAGGAAGATAGAGGTGCGAGGCAGGAAGGAGCCGGGGAGAGAAGGACGAAGACCAGAAGGAAGAGGAGGTCCTCCTTCTTCTCTTCACGCCTTTTTTCTCCTCATCCCAGCTTTCCTCCTGTCCTCGGGGGCTTTCTTCTTTTCCCCATCGC
>CM034706.1:25336079-25363365 GCA_020142125.1 Phrynosoma platyrhinos
TATTATTATTATTATTATTATTATTATTATTATTAATATTTTATAATCTCTATTATTAAAATACTTCAAAATTGAAAACTCATATCAGTTAAATTTTGACTACAAAGTGAAACATATCAAAGGTTTTTAAAGAAAAGTGTTCTTCATATGGTCCCAAAAGAGTCCTAAAAGTTAGATGGAGTAACCCTATCCCAGATGGGGTATTTGCTAAGAATAGCCATCACAAATGAAGAATCTACAGCATAAATGGTTTGGTATATCTGATCTTAAATGGTTTGTAGCATTTATTGTGAGAAGTTATTTCTTAAGGGTGATTGTCCTTGATGAAATATTCCTCTTTGCAACTGTTAACACAGGGATGGTCAACTTCCCAGAGTTGGCATGTATGTACATTGAAACCTACTGGGACTGTCCCAGAATCAACTTCAGCTTTATTATAGTTGCATTTGCCACCCACATTTGGTAGTTAGTGTTGTAGCCTGCTGTAGTACATTAGAGCAGTGGTTCCCAAACTTTGGTCCTCCAGATGTTTTGGACTTCAACTTCAAGAATTCCTGATTGTTGGCCAAACTTGCTAGGGCTTCTGGGAGCTGAAGTCTAAAATACCTGGAGGACCAAAGATTGGGAAACACTGCATTAGAATATCAGAATGTGTTCCATCACTATAGAATCCCATGAGACTTTGGACAGAGTGCCTTCCTGAGTTTTCAACATCTAGAGATACACTTTTATTCCATTTAAGCCAGCAGGCCTATCTAGTCAATTTTAAATCATGACTTTTTAATTTCTATATGAACTCTTAGGAGTGTTTTTAATGGGTTTATAGTATTGCATTTTAACTGTGGGTTTATGTGTTTTTAATTGTGTTTTGTATTTTAACATACTGTACCCTACCTTGAGCCTTGAGGAGGGGCAGAAAACAAATAAAATGTATTATTATTACAATTTTTTCAAGATATTCTGCTCCAAGACTTGTTGAGATGTTCTGTTCCAGCTACTCAGATATGCTTAGTGGTTTTGGGTAGATCTATTCATCTCAACGTGGGTCATGCGTATTGTCAAGAATTTCTCCACTTTCATAAAGTGAACAGAGGAAAGAATATTCAGAACAATACTTTGAATATTTTGATATCTAGGGCACAGAACAGATGGGCAGGAAGAAGTGGGCCACAGCTGCTCTGGCCATAAGCGGTTTGGGACTACGATCACTGCATAGCCTGCTCTGAAAGTGGGCTGCCACCGCTGGCCCCAACGTGTGCCACCACGAGCCGGATTATCCTGGCTCCTTTTTGCTCCAGTTTAAAGGACCAGAGTGTAGCCTTGGCGTGGCTTCCGGTGCATTGGAGGTGCGTGTTGTATAAATGGCACGCCTCCAATGCAGCTGGAAGCCACTTCTTTAGGCCTATGTGTTCAACCCCTGGGGCAAACTTTTACCTGTGTCCCTCTGCTGAAACTTCTGTGGATTTGTCTGCACCAATTCTTAATTTTAAACTGTTTAAATCATCTAAAGTTGCCATTGTTCACCTGGTGTTCTCTCAGAGACTTCCAACTAGTTTTTCTGTCCTTTACATGTCCCAGCATTGACCTTCCCCTTTTCTGGGACACAGTATTGATTGGGAAGATTATTTTGCCCCCTACCCCAAAATAAAGGTGATCCAGCATTCACTGAAAGGAAGGGAATTAAATATGTGTTGCTTAAATGAATTATGTGCTTCACATAACAGTCTGATTATAAAAGTCCTTCCTGGGCACCAGTTCATTCCATGCATCTGAGGAAATAGACCAAGTCTATGAAAGCTTATATTACAAATTCTTTTGATCAGTTAGTTTCAAAGGTGCTACAAGATCCCTTTGCGTACTTTAAAATGTCTAGTTTAAAAATAATCTGTATAGACCTACTAGAAGAGACTGGTCTTTTCGATTTAAACTCAGATAGTGTCTTGAACTGACATCTCTTCCCACAGGTCATTCTGCAATCTGGGGGTGGCTGAAAAAAAAAGTCCTTTGGGTTACAATTTAGCTTTGGCTGACTGGAGTAGATATCTCCCAGAGGACCTGAGTGTTCACTGAACCATTGGTTCACTGAACCTAGTATTGTCAAATCTGATTGGCAACAGCTGCCCAATATTTCAGACAGGATTCTTTGCTAACCAGGTAGAGAGCACTGGTATTTCCTTGTAGTCTGCTGTACAAACAGCTCCAGTTCAGCCCCACTTAGCTTCTAAGATCAGATCACATCAGGTATGTTCCGAGTGGTATGATGGACAGTAGATCTGAGGTTACTGGGTCATCTTTTATTCTAGTACTAAACAGATTCAGACTTTCTTGGTATTGGAAAGGATCCCCCCCTCACCTTTCAGATCATACTTTGCACTGAAAATACTGGCTGATTGGTAACCCAAATAGTAAAATATGTCTGTTTGAAAATGCTTATAAGGAACAGCTTATCTTAAATTTTGTTAGACATTTCATCTCTTTTTTGCTACCTTGTCCAGTGTAAAAAATCAGTATCACCTTATCTTAAATTTTGTTAGAACAGCTTATCTTAAATTTTGTTAGAAATTTCATCTCTTTTTTGCTACCTTGTCCAGTGTAAAAAATCAGTATCACCACTAACGGGCAGCTTTTCAATATTTAAAAAATCAGGTTTAGTATGAACTTCCAGAAAAATAGCCTTGCAGAAAAAATATACAGAGTAGCCTGCATGACATGGCAGTGGGTTAATTGGTTGCAGTTGATCAGAAACCCTTCAAACAGGAAAGTCCTCAGAATAATTATTCTTTATTTTTTGCCATTTTTATGGCATTGAAAACACTCTTCTAACAATATTGATAGTTGTTCCTGTTCCAGCCCTGTAGAATCCTGCAATGGAATTGAATAAATCTTCTTTGTTTCATAAGAGCAGTGTGACCAACAGACTGCCATTCCATAGAACACTGGTAATTAGGTTCATGTTTAATGTGTGGGCAAAGCAACCCTTTGGCTTCCGAGCTTAATTCCCTTTTATTATCTTTGTGTAATCTGAGTAGGTTCTAACTAGGAGTTCTCTAAGAATTTGGGTAGCTGGTTTTTACAGCTATAATTTAGGCATAGTTACACATACCTCTGACAGTTCACCACTTCCTGTTAACATATTCAGCCCATAAAATGCAGGGATGCTGGGATAGTAAATTGTTCCTCAAAACTATTTTGATTCTCTCCTTTTGAGCTCTTAGTCCACCTCCCCCCCAGTTTGTTTTACTGAAAGAGTAAAATTCCTTTCATTAGTAGAATTCAAAGTGTTAACCATGTATAATACAACATTGTTAATTTATGTTGGTTAGCAGTATTTTGAATCAGTCTTAGGGTTTGGATATGTTAACATTTTATCATGATAATCCTTTTATGACTAAAGAAGAAATTACCATATCTGAACAAAAAATCACGAACACCACACAAGAAAATTGTTTTAGGGTATATACGTAGTTGGACTAAATAGTCTCATAGCAAGACTTGAGATAGACAACAGATCAAAAAGTATTCTTAGTCTTTCAGTTTGAATGAGCCTTGTAATACTGTCACAGTTATCTACACAGGTAAGATAAAAGGGGATATCACGTGAATAACAAAGAAGGCTTTATTTATAAATGAAATGTATAATTTAATTACATTAGATCACCAGAATATTACTGTGGGTATTATAGTCAGCTCTCTGTATGCAGAGATTCAAGCATCCATGGCTTGAAAATATTCCCCCAAAATATAAATTCCAAAAAGCAAACTTTGATTTTGCCGTTTGTACTATTGTAGTATGACATTTTAATGGGACTTGAGTATCCACAGATTTTGGTATGCACAGGGGTTCCTGGAACTAAACCCCAGTGGTTACCAAAGGCACCAAATCCCATCTAACCTTGGAAGCTAAGCAGGATCAATCATCATTAGAAGTTGGATGGGATACCGCCAACAATTACCAGGTGTTGTAGGCTACATTTCAGAGGAAGGAACTGGCAAAACCAACTCTCAGTATTCCTTGCCTAAGAAAGCACAATGAAATTCATGGGGTTGCCATAATCATAGAATCATAGAATTGGAAGAGACCACAAGGGCCATCCAGTCCTGCCATGCAGGAAATCACAATCAAAGCATCCCCAACAGATGGCCATCCAGCTTCTGTTTAAAGACCTCCAAGGAAGAAGACACCACCACTCTCCAAGGGAGTGTGTTCCACTGTCAACAGCTATTACTGTCAGGAAGTTCCTCCTAATGTTGAGGTGGAATCACTTTTCCTGCAGCTTGCATCCATTGTTCCATGCCCTGGTTTCTGGAGCAGCAGAAAACAAGCTTGCTCCATCCTCAATGTGACACCCTTCAAATTCTTAAACAGGGCTGTCATATCGCCCCTTAACTGTCTCTTCTCCAGGCTAAACATAGCCAGCTTTCTAAGTCTTTCCTCATAAGGCATGGTTTCTAGACCCTTCACCATTTTTTGGTCGCCCTCTTTTGGGCATGCTCCAATTTGTCAACCTCCTTTTTGAATTGTGGTACCCAGAACTGGACACAGTATTTCAGGTGAGGCCTGACCAAAGCAGAATAGAGTGGCACTATTACTTTCCTTGATCTAGACGCTATACTTCTATTGATGAAGCCTAAAATCACATTAGCCTTTTTAGCTGCCACATCACACTGTTGTCTCATGTTCAACTTGTGGTCTACTAGGACTCCTAGCTCCCTTTCACAGGTAGTCTTATGTAGTAAGTTGACAGGTGACTTGAAGTGCGTGCGTGCACACAGACACAAACACATACTAGTATCCCCTGTAAATACTGTAGTAGATACAGGTTGAATCTCCCTTATCCACAATGTTTGGGACCAGAAGTGTTTTTGATTTTTGATTGTTCAGATTTTGGAATATTTGCATATACATACAGAATGAGCTATCTTGGAGATGGGACCCAAGTCTAAACATGCAATGCATTTATGTTTCATAAGCACTTTATACTTACAGCCTGAAGGTAATTTATGCATATTTTTTAAAAAATTTTTGTAAATGAAACAAAGTTTGTGTACACTAAATAATCAGAAAACAAAGTATCCCTGCATGGCAGGGGGTTGGACTGGATGGCCCTTGTTGTTTCTTCTAACTCATATGATTCTGTGTCACTATCTCACCCATGTAAGCTTTGTATTTTGGAATTTTTCAGATTTTGGAATTCTAGATAAGGGAGATGTAATCTGTATCTAGTTTGGGGTATTTTATCTTGATTTTTCTTTTCTTAGTGCACTTCACTGCTATCTTGGTAAACATGTGCATAGTGATTTAGTCAATGGTGGTGGTGGGGATGGAGTGGCACCTCTTTAATATATTCCTTAGACCTATTTTACTTTCAGAGCATCTGATTTAGATAGGTTCTTGCAATTGCTTCTTATCTAAGTGAAAGCATGTTGCTTTGTACACTTAAATTTTTCCTTTATCTGATCCCTGTGCATTTGAACTTGGGCTTCTGTGACAAAGACATGCTTGTTTGTGCATTTATAGAGTTTAACAAGAAGCTGGTGTTTTGTAAATGAGAGCACCACATTTCCTATAATAAAGGAGAGTAAAGTAACTTGCAATGCAGACATGATTGGACAGAGAAACTGAACACAGAGGGACCCACTTATGTCATCAGAAGCCAGGAAATTCAATTTTGAAAGGAAAACTGCTCAAACCTACAACAGCCTGGCTCACTTAACTAAGATGCGTGTGTTCAAAGTCAGCTTGAACAACCAAGTCCAATGAAGTACACTAGCAATGAATGGCACCCTGCCAGCAACTTGAGTTCTTATCTGTTTTTTACTTCTCTCTCTCTCTTTCCCTGCACCCCCTCCCCTTTGTGTCTCTGTGTTCATGTGCCTTAAAGTTGTCTGTCAACTTATGGTGACCACATAAATTTAACAGGATTTCAGTAGGCAAGGAATATTCAGGGACAGTTTACTATTGTTTTCTTCTGAAATATAGCATGCATCACTTGATATTCTTTGGTGCTCCCCCCATCCAAGTAATAACTACCATATATAATCGTCTATAAACCTAAAAATTAATGCCCCAAAATTGACCCCAAACCCCCAGATTGACTTATTTATGAGTCACTATGGTAAAGTGATAGCAGCTCTTTCAGATTTCCCCATGAAATTTCTTTCTTTCTTGAGCCAAGCAGAAAGAGTCCTGGGTGATTGATTGATATTTTAAGAGTCCCTCTCCTGCCCACATGCCTGGCTAAATCGAAAGTTGAACCTGCCAGCCAATGTGGCAACTGGTCATCTTGGCTGTGATGATTTGAGAGCTGTAATCCAAAAGGGAAAACAAAAAGCTTTACAAACTCAGATTTTTAGGTGTGTATTTAGACATTGTGTTGGCTGTTCTAGGGGCATTTTTGAGTTTTGATGGTTTCTAAGTTTGAATATTCAGGTGGTTTTCAGACTTAGCTGAGAGTGTGACTTGCCTACACAGTGAACTGTAGCTCCTATAGTTTTCCTGGAGCAGCATAACCCCACTTTTACATTTAAAAAATGGCACTGGGAGGTGGTAGAGGGTACAAGCTACAAAAAGTCCTAGTTGGGGTTTGAATATGACCCATTGGTTACACATTACCTACCTTGATTTAGATGATCTTGTGCATTTGGAATAGTGATAGGTCAACCTTGCCATACACTTATGTTTCAGTTGTTATTTGTCAGAGTTATTTGATTCTTGCATGTATTCTTGGTGCAAAACATTTCCATCTAACCAGAGGTACGGGGATTAGATCCATGGGATTCTGAATGCAAAGTGTATACTAAAATTAAGTTCAATTGGTTTTTTGTGGGTTTTTTTGGGCTGTGTGGCCATGTTCTAGAAGAGTTTCTTTCTGACGTTTCGCCAGCATCTATGGCTAGCATCTTCAGAGAAAACTTAAGTTCAGTTATTTCCCCCCCTAATGGCTTTGCAGATGGCAGTGACATTTCATATTTTCTTGAGTAATACTGACACGGAGAGTTTGCATTCAATAGGATAGGGACTAGGAATGTGTGGTCCTACAGATGGTGTTGAATTATAGTTCCCATAATCTCTTACCATTGATTATTTTAGTGAGAGTTAAGGGGGTTGTAGTCCAGCAGTGTATGGAAACCAACAGGTTCCAAATACATGTAGTGAGGCCAGCTTGTAGGGTACTTTAATGCATTATGACAGCCATTTTGTGCTCTCATCATTTCAAAGTGATTGTCAGGGTTGGAGGTCTTCAGGCAAAATAGACACTCAGCAAGTACATGAGCAAACATGTAAGACAATAAGTAATAATGAAGCTTAGAAAGTCAGACTTAAATCTTGAAAATGATGTGTTGCAAGTAATGTAGTTATCTGTAGCCCATTACTTGTTTGGTTAGTGAGGCCATAATAGAGTTAAATTTTAAAATAATATAATAAATGGGAATGCTGTTAATGAGGTGGGGAATAAGTAACTTTCTGTGTAAGCATTCTGTGCAATGATGCTGGCCACATGATCACAGAGTAGTCACTGACAACGCTGGCTCTTCAGCTTAGTAATGGACACAACTTGACAACCTTGTCAACAAGGAATACCTTTACCTTTTTTAAGGTTGTTTTAAAAGGCATTTTGAGTGGAATATTTCATTTTTATGCCATTCTGTTATCTGCTCTATATTTTTCTTTTTCCAAAAGTAACAAAAAAGTAATAAGCAACCCTGAACCTGTCTGCACAGGCTAGGATACTCTGAGGGCAACCAGGAATATTCAGGCTCCAAAGATGCCCAGACCTCTCCCTTTTACCTGGGCCCTCCATTATTTTGCTAGGAAGCTATTCACGTTGTCCTTTCCAGTGTAGTTGTAGCTGTGACAAGTCATTCACTCCTGAGGTCAGAACAAGGTGTCCATCATCTATCACATGGCTTGGCACCTCGTTCTGACCTCAGAGTGAGTGAACCACTGCAGCAGCAGCAGCTGTGGCACTGGATGGCAGAGTGGGACATGTTTCAAGCAGCCATCTGGGATTGGAACAGACATCTTTGGATCTTTTGAAAAGATCTGGTGCATACAGGGAATTATTTTAGTCTGGTTAAAGAGTGATATACTCTGTGTTTGTTGGTGTCAGACTCAGTATTTGGGCTATGTGTTGTCCGGGGACTTTCCATCAGTCGGATGGTGGGAGGCTGGTTTATTTGGTCTATGCAAACAGGGCCATAGTCACGAGTTATTCTTTTGGGATTCACAGCAAATTACATATTGAAATACTTCTCAAAAGTAACATTCCAAGTTTAGATTTAGGCTGAAAAGATCTGAGGTTGGGCTGCTCTGGTGGTCAAACATTCTGCGATTCAGGAGATATTTCCTATTCATTGTTAAGTGTCAGAAGTGAAAAACAAAACAAATTAATTTGTGAGATATGAACATGTAAATCCACCCAGTTCAGGAATTAAGGGTAACCTTACCAAACTATTTTCCCCCCCAAATGAGGCCATAGGTGCCCTTTCCTGGCACTAAACATAAAATAATAATAAATTCAATTATATTTTGCTATTCTTTCCTAACACAATCATTCTCCCTAATGTAGGGTCAGCTGTCTCTCTTAATAGATGTGTTTAAGGTTGCACTGAAATAATGTAGACATCCAATGTCTACTTGGAAATTTGCCCTGCTGATTTGATGACGCCTCCGTACAGGTAAGTCGTTATAGGATTATAGCCTAAGTATCTTTGTTGGTGGATTGGGGAAACTGAGAAAACAAATTATTTTATCTTGAGCAGTTCTTAATTGCTGATTCTCTAAAATTGGGCAAAACAAGAATCCCCCTTCCCTGACTTATCTACTAGGGCTTTTAAAAATACATGTCTTCTGAGATATATTCCTGCCACAATAAATTGTAGTGGGGGTCTTTACTAGTGCCAGTGAGTTAAGGTGAGATATATTTCTCCCCAGACATGTAAATAGCTATAGGTCAGTGATAGAGCATACACTTTGCATGCAAAGGTTCTGAGGCATAGTTCTTTGAAACCATGGAGTAAGAATGTGTGTTCATTTCTAAAATAAATAAGGGCCTAAGCAGACGGGCAGCCGTGGATTGCCCAGGGAAGCTGCGCTTGACTTTTTGTTGACTTTTCCGTTGACTTTCATTGACTTTTCCGCCGCAGCGCATCCGGACACTGTGGCAGGAGGTCTTCCTCCGAGTGCCGGCCATGTGGAGGACTGGCTGCTCTGAGGACGACCTCGGGAGGGGGTTGGAGCGCAGAGCGTGCAGCTGCCCCTCCCCTTCCCTGTGCCGAGGATGGCCTTTTAAGCCATCTGCTTAGGTCCTAAGTCTTTTATTCCAAGTTTCAAGTCATGTATGAAGTCTACCTTCCAGTCTCAAGCTGTTTCTCAAGTCCTGGCTAGATACTTTCAAGTCAAGTCTGAAGTCGAGTCTGGCAGCCAACCTGTAGAAGAAAAAAGGAGTCAGTGTGTGTTTCTCGGAGGGAACAGCAAGTGCTTTAGGCAATGGGATTGAGTGAGGGTTGAAGTCTGCCTGTCCCCACTGCACATCAGAAGAGTCATCAAAAGCTTTAGAAGGATCCTTCAGCTTCAAGCCCATAAAACATTTGCTGTTCCCTTCCAAAAAAATCTACCCTGCACTTTGGGGGGAGGTCTTGCCTGCTGTTCATAGTGAATGATGTGAGCAAATCAGTCACTAAAATATACAAGTCTCAATTCAAGTCACTTCAGAGTGTCATTTTTGCCAAGTCAAGTCCAAGTCATGTCTTTGAAGTGACTAGAGTCCTACTTAAGTCCAAGTCAATTGACTCGATTCTCCAACACTGGGATAAAGTCTTTGTAATCCAGTTTAATGAAAGGAGTTGAAACTCAATATTTATTACTCAGTCACTGCAATGTCTATCAGACCTTGGAAGTAAATATTAATTAATTAATTAAAATATTTATATCTCACCCTATAGCATGTGATCCCAGGAAAACACAGTTACCTAGTTACTGCTAATTTCTTTTTACAATAGCCTAGACAGGGGTAAGTTACATTGCAGTTGAACCTTAAAGAAGGATAATACCATTCCTTTGTGTGACATTTATAATTATGTGAGTGCAGACTCACTAGGTAGCAGTGATGTATTCAAATCTTTTACTCCAAGTCTCAGGTCTTTGCAAGATACTTTCAAGTCAAGTCTCAGGTTGAGTTTCAGGTCTGAGAAACAGGAAAAAAAGAGGCTGGATGCATGTATTGGAGGGGAACATTAAATGCATTAAATAATGGTATTGAGATGGGGTTGAGGTCTCCTTGGCAGCCTGTCCCCACTGCACATCAGAGGCACCTTCTAAAGCTTGTCAAAAGATTTAGAAGAATCCTTCCATATCATACTCTTTGCTTAATACATTTGCTGTTTCCCTCCCTCTGGGGGTGGGTCTTGGCTGCTGCTTGAAGTGAATGATGCCAGCAAGTCAGTCATCAAAAATATACAAGTCATGAGTTGATTTGAGTCAGAGTATCATTTATTGCCGAGTCAAGTCAAAGTTGAGTCACTGAAGCAACTTGAGTCTAACTTGAGTCCATGTCAGTTGACTCAAGTCTACATCACTGCTAAATAGTGGAGTAAGAATGTCATGGTTCAAATGTTGGCCCGTGTAACATTGGGCTATGCTTTTGGTATTTACATTTATTTTTTATTTCTTATTTAATTTATATTCTGCTTTTCTTCCAACATGGGAGCTAAGACAGCAAAGGTCAGTGGTTTGGATCACAGGTCAGTGGTTTATACCATTCAGAATTTTTAAAAAGTAGCTTAGAAGTAAATATATTAATTCCTCTGAAAAAAATAGAAAAAGTTTTAAGAGCTGCTTTAAAAATGTGCAGCCATAACACTATCTGATTTTAAGTCTTGGTGCTCTAACTCCAGGCTAACTAAAGTAACTTTCCACTAGCATACACTAGCAATGATTGTTGTATATGAAGCAACCATTATGGTTACAGACAGAACTCTATGGATCTATGTCTTTTCACTAGTCAGTTTACACAATTAGATGCCAGTCATTGTTGTGGGTTGCCCCCTTCCCTTACATATAGAAAGAACCTTTGTGGGAGATGACAGGACATTCCTGCTTCATGTGGGCCAGGTGGCTGGATCTCCATTTTCCATCCATGGTTATAAGCCAGGTACAGGAATTATGCAGTCTTCCAGGGGTTCTTGCATTACACCTTTCAGTATTCCTTGGAATTGGCTATTCTAGCTAGTGCTTTTGGAAGAGCCAAACCAACAATATCTGAGTACGATATTATTCCCACTTCTGCTGTAGGGATTTTTGTACAGTATACTTCATCAGAAGAAAGTATAAAGTGCTTAGTGAAACTTCATAACTGTTAACTCATGAGCTCTGGGGTGGGCATTCAGTGTCCCATAACCCATGTGCCCCCAGACATGTCTGAGGCATTGACTACTGTCTCATAAATTCCCTTTTCCTGTGCCCCTTGCTTTCCAGAGGGAAGGAGATATTCTGCCTAACAGTCTACAAGGCTCTAAGGCAGGGGACAGAAACCTTTTTTTACCTGGGGCCAGTCCCTTCTGGCGGTCCCTTCTGGCGGGCCGGGGGGGACAAAATGGTAGGAAACAAAATGGCGGCTGCGACTCATTTACGCATGCGCAGAAATACTGTGCATGCGCAAATGAGTCATGGCCGTCATTTTGGAAAACAAAATGGCGGCTGCAAAAACGTGCGGCGGAGGTGGCGGTTGGCGGTGGTGGCGGCGGTCGGCAGGGGCTGGTAAGTGGCGGCCCACAGGCTGGAACCGGCCTGTGGGCCGTAGGTTGCCAACCCCTGCTCTAAGGTGTGGGAAGGCAGCTTGGTACTCTCCTATATCATAGAGTTCTATATCATATCATAGAACTTCTGGATTTTGGCAGCAACTGCTCTGGCAGTGGGAGCCTTGATGAAGGTAGCACCTCCCCTGACAAATCCATACATTGTTGGTCAAACTGATGTAGAATGATAAATGCAATCAATTAACCATGTCAGAGACTATTGAGAAATTCTCATTGGGTTCTGTGTGATGCAAAGAAAAATATGTAAAGAAAGTGGCATTGAATTTTAAAAGAATATCATGAATGTGTTTTGTAATTATTGTTAATGGGGCAGGAATATATCCACTTCTGAACAGCTGTGATCAAGATGTGCTGTGCAGTTTTTTGGTGCATGCTGATATTTCAGTTAATAGTAATGTATGTCTTAAAGCTGAATTTTCTGGGATCCTCCCTGAGCAGTCTTGTTTAGAAATGCTAATCTCCCACACATTCCCATAGTAAAAAAATCTTGGGTTTGAGGAAGTGGTTTAACTTGAAGCTGTAGTGTAACCAGATTTGACACTCTTGTTCATCATTTTGGTGACAAACTCTGGCACGCAATGGCTATGATCCTGTGACATATGCTGGTGTCCTGTTTTAATTCACTGGTCTTCTACACACTTCATGATGTTCAGAAGTGTTACAGAATTTTTGGGGTGCTTGCCAATGCTGCTAATGCATTGCATGAAAGTACCACATGTTAAGCACTGTAGAAGCAAGTTGCCTGCTGGCTGGGCAAATTATCCAAATACGTTTTATCCCTCATACTTTCTTCAGTCAAATAGCATTCAAGCTTCTCTCCCCTTCTCTTTATCCTTGCAACAGTGCTGTGGAGTAAACTAGGTCTTGGTTGAATCAAAATAAGTCTTTTGGCTGAACAAGAATTTGAACCCAGGTCTGTGGTTTAGCTAAAGGGCCTAGGAATGGCTTAGAAATTAGAGGTAAAAATTTTTCAAGGTTAAACTTCAAAGTAGATATGACATTGAAGTTGCAATGTATATATATTGTCACTGTAGGTACAAATGTTCAGTGGTTTGAGAGAATTTCTGTGGCTGTGTTCATTCCTGATTTCTATAGGTAGAAATCCACATTACTGATCAAGTGTAGAGCTCTACCTGGGTAGAATCAACATGTGTATGTTATGAGAATTAGGGAACACCTGATCACTTTATGTAAACACAAAAAGTTTAGTACTCTATAGTTTACATGGAGCACAACCCTAAATCAGAAGTGAGCATGTCCTCTGGATTTGGGGATCATTTTTCCCAGCACCAAAAATCTTGAGGGCCACATCGATATCTCTCAAAGAAGTTGTAGTTACCAGAAGTTAAACAGTTTAATTGAGATAGAAACTGAATGCTTTAAGAAGATGGATAATCGTGAAAAAATACAAAATAATCTTATGACCAAGATAAGCATTCATGAGCACAGTTTAACTTTGGCTTAATAGACAGATGCTTTGCTCTCCATTGTTTCCTCAAACTTTTGCCTTCTGGCATGTGTAGCGAACCTATGGATGGAGTTCACCCTTTCACTTCATGTGGGGCTGTTACTAAAAGAAGACATAGAAGAGACTTGTGAGGCAACTAAGGTGAGATTCACTGCTTTCTTCTTTGCTTGCCAACAGAGTGAGAGGTTTCTTGTATCATTTAACATGCTGGGGAAGGAAGTCAGTGTAAAGCCATTTCCCTCTTTATTAGTGCCTGATGTGAACTCTCATTTTTGCTGTCAGCTTGAGATATTCACACCATTCCTTCCCCCCATATCTAAAGCCTAGTACACAGAAAAGACCCTATCAGTTGCTTCTTGTGTTCAAAATGACTCTGAAGCATCAGTGAGTTTGTATAAATCATTATGTCCATGTATGACACCTATGCCATTATGGATAAATTGTGATTGTCTTACTGAGGCAGGGAGTTTCAGGAAACTTACAGCTTCCTAGGACCCAAAGATTTAGGGCCTTTACAGACTGCCAGAAATAGTGCAAATTGAGGCAACTTTAACTGTCCTGGTTCAATGCTAAGGAATCATGGGAACTGTAGTTTATTGTGGCCAGAGCTCTCTGGCAGAGAAGGCTCAATGTCCCAGAAAAAGTACAATTCCCATGACTCCCTAGCACTGAGCCAGGGCAGTTAAAGTGGACTCATTTTGCACTATTTCTGGCAGTTTGTAAAGGCCGTTAGTGGGCTCAGCTAGGTTACAAACCCATTACCATGAGGATATTTATTGTTTATTAAAATGTATTGTCCTTTATCTGTGTGTATGATCCACAAAATCCTTCTCTACCATCCCATTGTATTGTGGAGGTGGCTCTGGGTTTTTAAAATTGTACCTGCACAATACAGGCTCTAGAAGTTCTATCAAGTTAAGTAAGAATGATGGCAAATTGCCTGTCTGACATCCATGGACCAGTCTTATCTTAAGTACAAAGAGGCTCTTTAACAGAAAGTTGGTCATCAGCTGATGAATTAGCTACAGGAACCATAAACACCCTAAGGTTGTGGAATGTTTGTAATCTACACTGGTGGATAGAAAGGCTGACTGGTGGGAAAAGGCACCATTATAATTGAGACTATTTACAAGGGCTGTGCGGCTAATTTGGCTGATTTTTTAATAATGAAACAAATCAATCTGATTTGGATTGGTTTGTATGAGTTCCAGATTGAAACAGATTGGCTCAATTCACTTCTGGAGTGGAACAGCACAGTTTGGAGTGCTTCAGATTTACCTGGAGAGCTGGACATTAAAAATAGGTGGATGGAAAAACCAGACAGTGAGTCTTAGTGTGATGCAAAAACAGAGTGGGCTTTATTACCTTTATGGACCTATAATGAAATCGCACTACTTAGGGGATCATTTTTATCCTTTTTAGTATCACTTTATTCTGGATTAGTAGCAGATCATGGAAGAGCTGGACATTGTTGATTATTTTTTTTTGGGGGGGGGAGGCGTTTGGTGAGTAGATTTTATTTGAGTAATGTGGTGTACTGTTTTAAAGTTTAACGATTTTTACAGTTTTAAACAATGGTGTTTTATTTATGTTTTAATGTTAGTAATATTTAATTAATTTTTAATTTTTGTAATCATTGTTTTAGCTTTGTCTTTTTAAAATATATTATAACCTGCCTTGAATCACAGTGTGGGAGAAAGGTGGGATATAAATCCTGGAAATAAATAAATAAATAAAATTGTCATCTGCGTTAGTAACACGGACTTTTTCCATTTCCTTTTGTTTTGTTGATTAGCTCAATCTTCTGTTTTCCTTTTTTCTTAATTTATATGTTTAATGAGTGATTTAGTATGAGTTTGTGTGATTTAAGTTGTGGAACTGATTTTTCTCCCTGCTCCAGTTGCCCTACCTGTTGGTCTTATTGGATGTTAGATGAAAGTCTTAATCACAGAAAAGACAGAATTCAAAAACATTGGCATGTAATTCTGGAAAATGAGTATGCAAAGGGATCATGTATTAGTACCTTTGAGGCTAGCTGAAATAAAGACGTTGGTAGCCTGAGCTTTCATAGACTTGAGCCTACTTCTTCAGATGTAGTTGTCTCTCACTTTGAAATGGGAGAAGATCCCAAGACTGCAATCTACCTTCACTGTAAGCAGGGCTAAAAAGAAGTATCACTGGATAGCACCAGCAGCCTGCTCTGATGCCTTAAAAGCAATTGTGCTCAGGGTAGAAGCAGAAAAAAGTCAGAGCAGGCAGGTAGCAAGGGTGAGCAGAAACAAAGGGTGATGGCAGCAATTCTTAAACCTATCACTCAACAAGAGGTTTAGAATAGTATAGGGCCACGAGACAGACATTTCCACCACAAACCCACCAAACTCACCAAAATCGACTCACCAAAAGCCTTATGAGAGAGGGAATCACACTAGCTGGACTGATGGTAACATATAAAGCATGTTTTTGCCACTACTTCCTCACTTGCTAATGTTTCATCATTGAATCTCTCCATTCAATTTGCTGGTAGAAAATACCCTAGCTTCAAAACATTGTAATTCCACTGCTATGGTTAATAAAATGATTAAACTTTAACACACTTAATTGATAGGGGAACAGCAATAAATGGCAAATAGGCATTGTATAGAATATGGGAGAGACAGACTCTTATCTGAAGAAGCTTTAAGCAAAGGATGGAAAGCCCCCAGATGTTATTGTATTGTGTCTCTCATCTTTCATCACTGCTGTGCTGGCAGAGGTTGATAGGAGTTGTAGTCTGACAATATCTGGATGATCAAATGTTCCCCAGCCATGTAAGCAACAGAACATGCTTTTCTTTTCTTTCATTCACATGCCACTTCTACCTTGCCATCCTAATTATGGTTTTCAATCCTGCCATGCTTCTTGTCACTGTACTGCAGCTCTTCCAGGCATCTGTTGTAGATGTCTGCAGCTCTTCCAAATTTGGTTGACATTTTGGCACTTGCCAGCTATATTCCATCACAATCTGCTATTGAGCTGGATGTCTGATTATTAAAATATTTCCAGCTGACTGAATTTGGCTGCATATGCATAGGCTGAAGGAGCAAAAAGTGCCTTAAAACCATCGTATTCAGCTTCCAAAACCCAACACTTGAGAATATTTTGCTATACAGCCAGGTGTTTCCAAGGTCTTGCCCAAAGGGTTTGGCAAGTACACCCTTTTGAGGATAGAAATGAAACTTTCAGCACTAACTTTTAAGGGGACAAAGGAACCAATAAAGGAGAAAATGGTCAGGATTTTCCCACTTAATAGACAAAATGTTGGCAAGTGGGTCAGATTTTTTTTTTAAAAAATGCCATGTCTAAGAAGGTGTTAACTTTTCCTGCAGTTTTTTTTTTAAAATAGGTTCTGGATGTGTCCCAAAAGCTGAAATACTTAGAACATTCTCTCAAATTTAGATTTGGAGGGCCAGCATAAAATGTGCCCCAGGCACTTATGTTCAGACATGCTGTCAGGGAAACCTGCACCTGTCTACATGTCTAGACTCTTAAGTTGATTGGACTATGTGGCTGACAATTTTGGCCATACTTTTGCACTGGCACTTGTAAGTATCGGGGTAGCATAAAATAAATTCAGCAGACTAATAATAATAATAAATAATAATAATAATAATATATTTCTACCCCACCCCTCTGTCGAATAATCGGGGTGGCTTACAACAATTAAGGGCAGCTTTCAACAATTCCCATATATGTCAATATTTGGTTGATTTGTTTATGTATGTAAGACAACTATTAGAATTAGATATCCACTGAATAGCTGGCACAGAATTGCAAACAGAACAGCAACTGAGTTATGTGAAGAAACTTCCTTGGATCCTGCTATTTTTTCCAGACACGTATCTTTGGTGATAGAAGGTTTTGCTTAACAGTTGCTTTCTGATATAATCCGTTCTATTCCATCTGCTGGACAATATTTGAAGAGATACCTTTCAAAGGGCAAGAAAACAGAACTGAGCAATTTGTGTCTTTCCAAGTGTTGTTGGACTACAAATTGCATAGTGTAGCCAATGGTGAAGGGTGACGAGATATGCAATCTAACAACATCTAACACACATTTCTCAAACTGATATAGAAACAGGAATTATGAGACGCAGATAACAGTGGGCCTTTGCAGACTGCCAGAAATAGTGCACATTAAATTGAGGCACTGCCATGGCTCAGTGCTAGGGAATCATGGGAACTGTAATTTATTGTGGCACCAGAGCTCTCTGACAGAGAAGGCTCAATGTCTCAGAAAAAAATACAATTCCCATGACTCCCTAGCACTGAGCCAGGGCAGTGCCTCAATTTAATGTGCACTATTTCTGGCAGTCTGCAAAGGCCTAGTGTCCATGTTACACTTGCAGTTAAAATTAGTACAGTAATTTGGCAAACCATGTCTGAAGAATAAAGCAGGAGGGGATTAGCAGTGGCAGAAGATATATGATATTATATCATGGGTTTTCTATATATAATGTGAGTTTCCATATTAATGCATCAGATGTGACCACTGTAAATCTATTCCTGTAAATAAGACAAAAAGTATTTTAGACTTATTCTATATCACAATTGGACAATTGTATTGAGCCATATTGAGTATTGCTGCAATTCTAGGCTTCCTAAAGATTTAGTACTGAAAATTGACATACTGCTGTTATAAGATAAGCAGTATTGGTAGTAAGTATTGTAATCTCTATAGCAGAGAAGGGATCCAGCATCCCTAGAAGCAAATGGTAGAATTGTGCCCCTAAACAACTAGTTCTACGCTGACTATTTCATGGCTGATTATGAAGATCCTTGTGGCTGGATATGAGTTCATTGAGCTGAGGTGTATCACCTCCCTGGGCAAGATTGATGGAAGATGGATTCTCAAGGTTTATATAATGCAGAAAAAAAAGTCAAAATGTGCAGGTTGACCTATCTCCTATCCCAGTAGCAATAGCAGTTTCATTTATATACCTCTTCATACTGCGCTATGCAGTCTCTAAGCGGTTTACAACCGTAAGCTAATTGCCCCCAACAAGCTGGGTACTCATTTTAGCGATCTCGGAAGGATGTAAGCCTGAGTTGAGCCTGAGCCCTGGCTGGTATTAAACTCACAACTTTGTGGTTTGTGAGTGAGTGGCTGCAGTACAGGAATTTAACCACTGTGTCACAAGGGCTCTAGGTATGAAAACTGTAAATGCAGGTTACTAAAAGGAATGTTTCCACCCCAGTTAGCCCTTGTCATGCAGCAGTTAACATTTGGCCATGGCAGCAAAGGTCATGATGACTACATTAAGTCTTCCTTATGTTTTTGAATTGTAGTTCCCATCATTCCTCACTATTGTTTATGGCTGAAGGAAGTTGTATTCTAACAACACCTGAAGTATCATATATTCCTCACTACTTTTCTATATGTTTACTAGTGTTACCTAATAAAGTTTAATTTGAAACAGAGGAACATTTTTCCAAGTCATATTTATAGTCTAGAGATATATGCCCAAGGTCTTGTTTATCTTGCCTCCCATCTGTGTCATTTGGTGGGAGGAGAATTTGGTGGATGGTCCTTCCTGGGACTCGCAACAGTCCTTTTCATCAGCCACACCACATGTTGACCCTCCAAAGTGGGTCAGCAGATGTTCTGGAATGGCAGCCTAGGGTGAGATTTCTGGCAGAGGATCAAGAAGTAGAACAATAATATAATATAATACAATTTTATTTATATCCCGCCCCTCTGAGTACAATCAGGGCAGCTAACAACAATAAAATACATAGTATAAAATCCTAGACCAATACCCACCTCCCCTTTAAAAAAGTATTAAACCAAACACAATTAAAACATTTGAATAACATAAAATTAAATAAAACCAAATTATCTAAACAAAAAATGGCAACAACGGAAATGACAAAACAGAAACAAAACAGCAGAAAAGCAAAGGTGGCGGCGGCAATAAATTTGAAGAGGGCAGGATAAAACAGAATAAGACAAAAAGGGGTTCTAGAGGCTGGGAATCTAATCTGGAAAGGCCTGTTGGAAGAGATCTGTCTTAACAGCCTTTTTAAAGCTGTTTAGCATGGTAATCTGACGGATCTCGTCTGGCCTGATGGATCTCGTCCGGCTGACTCTAAGAAAAATAGTCCTCACTCTAGTTAACTGCTGCTCCATACATTGGGTGTGTCTCTCAGCTCCCTGGTTTCTGCACCCTCTTGTTGTGTACGTTCCTGGTGTTTTGTGCGATCTCTTTAGTCTGATCTTGGTATGGGAATTAGTTAGCCACCAGTTAATGCATCTGTAGAAGAAATAATAATAATAATAATAATAATAATAATAATAATAATAATAATAACAACAACATCGCACCCAACAACATTAAAAACAACATTAAACATTACAACATTTAAAACAAGCAACAATATAATTAAAAATATACAAAACAATAGAAAAGCAGAATTAAACTACTACAATAAAATAAAAAAGAAGATAAAAGTGTTTAAAATTCATTTAAAATAATATAGTATCCCAGGCTGTTCATTAAAAGTTTTCTATTTTGAATGCCTGTCTGAAAAGGAAGGTTTTCACCTATCAGTGGAAGGCGATCAAGGAAGGGGCTATTCTGGTCTCACTGGGCAGGGAGTTCCAGAGTCTAGGGGCAGCTACAGAAAAGGGCCTCTCTCGTGTCCTCACCAACCATGCTTGTGATGCTGGTGGGATGGAAAGAAGGGCCTCCCCTGAGGATCTCAGAGACTCGGCTGGGTCATAGAGGGAGATACGTTTATGCCAAATAGCCTGGAGCTGAGCCATATAGGACTTTAAAGGTTATCACCAGCACTTTGAATTGTGCCTGGAAACAAACTGGCAGCCAGTGGAGCTGTTTCAACAGGGATGTTGTACGATCACTGTAACATGCCCTTGTTAGCAGCCTGGCTGCAGCTCTTTGGATTAGCTGAAGTTTCTGAACACTCTTCAAAGGCAGCCCCAAGTAGAGCGCATTACAGTAGTCCAAATTGGATGCAACCAAAGTATGTACCACTGAAGCCAGATCTGGTGTCTCAAGGAACAGGCACAGTTGGCACACAACTTTTAAATGTGCAAAAGCATTCCTGGTCACTGCAGAGACTGGGCCTCCAGGTTCAAAGCTGTGTCCATCTAACACAGGATCCCTATTCCCTGATCTGCCTTCCGACTGACCAGGAGCACCTCTGTGTTATCTGGATTACGTTTCAACTTGTTTGCCCTCATCCAGTGCATTACTGATGACAGGCACTGGTTTAGGGCCAGGAAATGTACCTGGGAGTCCCATTGGTCCTTTTTTCTCAGGGGTTTTGCCTACTTTGTACAAGTGTGTGTGTGTGTGTGTGTGTGTGTGTGTGTGTGTGTGTGTGTGTGTGTGGCATTGTAGATATTGGGCTAGACTGATTTTTAGGTGTGGGTAGGCTCATCTGTTTCCCAAAAAGGCACAGGACCCCTCTGAAAGTGAAAAATCTGAAAATTAAAAACAACAACAGTACTTTCTTTAATCCGAGAGAACATGTCCCCAGGAATCTTTAGGTCCACCAGTGCAACTCTTTGTCCAAAATCCAGCAAAAGTTTGTTTGTTTATTTATTTATTATGCCGCCTTTCTCCCAAAAAGGGACCCAAGGTGGCCCACAAGATAGTTGACCATAAGTTAACCATAAAAGCACTGGAAGACCTATAAATGCCTAGTGAAGTGTTTTCTGTAGGAATCCTCCAGTGGGATTCTATGGTCAGCTTTGGGCAGAGCCATTCTCGAGGACCTAGAAATTCCTAGAGAGAACATATTATTCAAATCTGAAAATAATCAAGTCCATAAAAGTCAAAGCTGCAAATGTGGAAGGCCAAGTGTATATCACATGCACACTGATGCTATTTGGTTCCAGGATCTGCTCCTAGTCAAATAATGTGTGGGGCCTTGTCTGCACTGGACAGGATACTGTGGAGGCAGCCAGGACAATCCTGGCCCCACAGCTACCTGACATGCCCCTGTTACATCACCCTCTGTTCCCATGCCATGGTGGCTGTCTGCACTGGCTGCCTGATGCATCCACCACTGCCATGGGTTGCAGTGGTGAGATCAGAATGGTCACATGGATCACATGGATCACGTTGGGATATAGCAACTTTGCATGCTGCGTCTTTCTCGGAATACATGTATGCATGTCTATGGTAGTTTTATTACCCACTAATAGCCCCTCCTAATTTCCTATTTTAACTAAGTACACCTTATCTTTATTGGCTTGAGAATCGTTATTACCCTTTTGTTCTTTGTCCGGAGAAGCATGACCAGCAAGCATGCTAGAGAAAAAAATTTCTTAGAAGCATGTACAACTATTTTTCTTACTTCTTTTTCCTTGCAACATGAAGCTAGACCTGTATATCTTCATGTACATGATTTTGTAAGTAAAGATCATGTTATTTTATTCTAATTGGAGTCTCTGTGTTGTTTTGTAGACATGTGGGTGTGGGAGATAAAGGTGGATCTAGTCTGTTCCTGCTCATCTTTTAATCTGCTGTGCTTTATTCTGATGGTGAGATTAAACAATCTCTCCAATTTCTTGAACATCCTAGAGGATATCAAGAAAATATTTCCATCAGATCATCACAGAATGAGTGGTCCATGGCGGTGACACTCAAACACCGGGCCGCTCAATGGGCCACCCATGAAGACAGCCATCATGGCACTGGAACAGAGACCCCCAATTTTCCTGGAAGATCTGGAGTAATGGGTACATTATTTTACTCTGCTTTAAGAGTGGTATACTCTGGTTTTGGTGTGAAATGTGCCAGACACCAATCCTACTCTCAAACCAGAACTGGAATTCTGTATTGTTCAAACAGGATGATACGAGAATGGTGGGAAAACAGGCATTTTGGCCCATGTAAACACGACCTATGTTTCTTTCTTTCTTTCTTTCTTTCTTTCTTTCTTTCTTTCTTTCTTTCTTTCTTTCTTTCTTTCTTTCTTTCTTTCTTTCTTTCTTTCTTTCTTTTTTTGTAGCATTAATCTTTAAGCCTAGGTCTTTATTACTACCTTTTAGTCTTCATTTCCTCAGATTTAACATCTTCCAGTAAATAAGATGGATTTCATTTTGTTTAACATGTATAAAGAATATCACTATCAAATGAACATACAAAATATTTGAAACTTTATTTTTTCAGGACAAATTTGTGCTCTAAAAGCTCATCCAAGGGAAGCAATGTTTTTTAATGCATAAAAGGATTTAAAGCCTATGTAGTAATTGAAGGTGGTTATCTGATTCCCCTCTTTTCTAATATTTAAACAGCTTTTGTCTTTTGGAAAGGCAACTTCTGTTTTGCCTAATTATTGGCAATAAAACCTAAGCAAGGGATTTAAGACTTATGGAGCGTTCCAGTTGGAGGAAAGTATAATTAAAGTTGTGGCAAGATCCTTGTTTCCTTTAGGAAACAGAGACTTAAGCTATTAAGAGACTTTTTTTTCAAGTACCTTGTCTGCATAGAAAAATTCATGTTCTTTCCTTTCTGACCATTTTACACTCCTTTTTAAAAGTAAATAGTCAACTGTAAAGAACATATGCTCTCAAGGACACTTAAAAAAAAAAAAACCTCAGGGATTTTTCTCTCTCTTGTGGTAATTATAGCCTCTTTCCACTTTTTACTCACACTTTAACTGCTGGTGTGCAAGAGGTAAGAGGGAGTTCAAAAGGAAGATGGTTCCGAAGAGAAAACACATATGCATTATATATCCTCAGCATTTGGCTTCAAAGCAATAATAATTATACTATGAGTGAAAAGGGTGGGAGTTTCAAAGTGATCTACATCAGCTTGACTTTGATACAGATGAAGTACTTTGAACTCGGAGTAAAACCTTTTTTTGGGGGGGGGGCGGAAGAAAAAAAAGGTCACACATTTTAGATTTCCTGTTGGTTCTATGGTGTTCCTAAAAATGGAGCAGTTACTTTATCTTTTCTTCTTTTTGCTACTGTCCTGTTGGGATTCATTTTTTTAACTTGCTAACCCATTTTTCACAACACTGTTTTGTAATCAGGCTTAGCTATTTCGCTGTTTTTCTTGGCCCATGAGAATGATTTGTTTTAGACATTCTGGCCCACCTCATCCTCCACTATTAGGACAACAAACAGCAGCCATATCCTGATATCCCTACATTTGTTGGTCTGCTCCTGTGCTGGCCTCTTGTGCTTTTTTTTAAATGTGCATTTTATAATTTCCCCCTTTCTGTTTAATAGTACACAGTATTTCATATCTGGGAGATATGCTGTTAACACCGCAGTGACACAACTAGTAAAGCTCTGTTCCAGAGCTAGGAAAAAGTCACTCTTGTGGACTATAACTCCCAGAAACCCTCAGTCCAGTGGGACATTCCAGATGTTATGGACAAATTTAGTTCTGTGCTGTACTAATGGGAGGTGGACAACCATCTCCCTGGATCACCTCTGTTTGGCTTGGAAATGTGCCACAAGAATCAACACCCTCCCCAAATTCCCTAAGCAGCTCAACTCATTCCTGAAGTTATCTGATCTTTAATGATTTGGATTACCTGCTTTGGATGTTGGAATTGAAAGAAATACCTGTGTTCGGCTGGAAAATCAGTTTGCAAAGGGAATTTTCTTCTACCACTTTTGAGAAAAACTAAAAAGGAGCTAGTAGAATGAGTTTTCCTAGACTTGAAGTGGTCATGCTGAGTGCCAGCTTTTTTCTTTTAGTTAGTCTCATAGAAGCTACAAGAATCCCTTTGCATACTGCTTTGGATGTTGTTTTCATGCTGAGCTGTTTTCTTCTGAAAATGTGGGCAGCTTGTTGTGACTTCTGGTGAAGACAATGTGAGCACTGTTTATTTATATTTTGAGGTTGTAGTTTTATCTGTGTACACAAGAACACATCACCAGAGATGCTTCCTGTGAACTCATGTGGCTTTTGCACTAGAAATTGAAACATAAGAAGTGATGATAACAGGGTGACATTTATAGGGTCACCAAAAAATCACCATAAGAATAGAAATCATTTCATTTAGGAAGACTGGTGCCAGGTTAGCTCCAGTGTGAACTTCCCCTGCCAGGTTTACCCTCCCCACATTTCCAGAGAAGAGGGGTGAGGTATAAATAAATTTTATTATTATTTAGTATTATTATTAAATCTTATTGCTAGTCCCAATTATGGAAGTCTAAACAGGATTGAGTTGGGACCTGGGAAAATTCCAGAAAGACTGTCCTCTTTATTGTTTTACTTATTTAATTTCTATCCTGCCTTTCCACCAGTATGGGACCAAAGGTGGCTTTTCTTGTTAATTTCCATCAAGTTGACTTTCAATTTATGGCGACCCTATAAATGTCGCCCTGTTATTAACAGCCCTGCTCAGGCCTTGCAAACTTGAAAAGTGACTTACATCAAATTAAGCAGAAAATAAGAAGGAGACAAATTCCAAGTGCTCTGTGATGGTCAATTGTTTATTTGTTGTTGTTTATTTAAAAAAAGTCCAATGTGTTTTGGCCTTTATGAGAAAAGGCCTTCTTCAAGGGCTAGAAACAAACACAAATACAGATGTATTATAGGTATTAAAAAAGACAGGTCAACACTAAGTGTTGAGACTAATTGAAATAAAGAAGTTGGCAGCATGAGCTTTCGGAAACTTTTGTTTTATCAAATTAATTTGGGCCAACACTAAATTAACCACATTCCATAAAACCACATAGGAATACATTATTTTTCATTATAGAAATATACATACCTACATTTACAGCTGTATATACATACATATACAGCAGTATATACATACATATACAGCAGACATACCTGGAGTTGAGAACACATTGAGTGTTCTCTGAGTATAAAAGGAATTGTGTGCTTTCAAATTATTTCTGACTTATGGAGACCCTATCACATGAGGTTTTCTTGACAAGAGTTGTTTAGAGGAGATTTGTTATTGCCTGCCCCGAGGCTGAGAGAGTATGATTTGCCCAAGGTTACCCAGACGGTTTCATGGCCAATAATAATATGCATTATTATATACGCATATTCCAGATAGCTTTTGAAAAGGAATAACCAGTGATGGTTGTTGGAATCAATTCCAGGGACATCTGATGCAATCTATCCAGGTGATTACTCAGCCCATTCATGGCACTATATATTCCAGCCAAGTATATTCAAACATTGCAAAAAATCACTATTGCATTTAAATTAAAGATTACAGTAGGCCCCTGGTATCCACTGAGGTTTGGTTCCAGAGACCCCTGTGGATACCAAAATCCATGGATGCTGAAGTCCCATTACATACAATAGCATAGTAAAATGGTATCCTTTATATAACATGGCAAATTAAATTTTTGCTTATTGGAATTTATATATTTTTTGAGGATTTTAAAACTGTGCATAGTTGAATCCATGGATAAAAATCCATGGATATGGTGGGCCAACTGTTGGTCCAGATCTTCATTCAGACCTAAAAGCACCAGAGATTTCAATTTTAGAATCCATTCCACCTAATTTTTCTTCAAAATATAAATGTAAAAATCTTTATGTAGGAAGAGCATCCAGATCCATAAAATGAAGACTGCAATCTGAAGAATAGAAGGATGGGGCTTCCTCTATTTGGTGATTTTAAAGAAATTGAACATTCTGTATCAGATTTCCACTTTTGGATAATAGAAGGAACTTATAATAGCAAAAAAAAAAAAAAAATATTTTGAGGAAAAAAGAAGTGGAATGGAAATTTTGTTCTGGTTTGGTTCAATAAAGATTTGATATAATTTGTCCAGTGGAGATGAGTAAACTAATAGATTAAAACTGTTGCAACTGAGCATTAGATTAATAAACATATATTTAAAAAATAAACAAGAAACTCAGCATTAGCCACTAGTGTGTTGTAAAGCAGTTTAACAAGTGACATTTTTGTGCAGGGGTAGCCATCTTGATCATGAAACAGATTTGAATTCTGAGCTTCTGTATTTTTAAAACGGACCATCAAATTTCATACTTCTTTTCTTTTCTTGTTTTTGCCAAGAAAAGCACAGGGCTATAGGGTAGGTGTTTAGACGTTTAGTTTGGTAATCTGCATCCCATTCTTCTCATACTGCCTGAGGAATTCCCCCCTTCCTTCTTTATGTTTTTGAAACATCTTTGCCTGCAGAAGAAATCATGGTTTCAGAAGCTATCACAAGGATTTTTGTGCCTGTTGGTTGGCTTAATGAGGGTATGACAACATGTAATTTGGAAAATGCCACTTTATGTGACATAAACATGTACTTTTGAGGTTAATTCCACCCAATGTGAATATGAGTCCCCTCCCCTTTTTAAATGCTGTTTTATTCTCAAAGTGGCTTTCCTCCAATCCATGCTTCAAAGCTCTATCACCCTCTGCACTTAGTTAAAATAACATAGCCTTCTCGAAATGTAATCAAATTCAATTAACTAAAAATCTTAAAGATGTTTAACATGTTGTTTTTAGTGTTCACTCAAGCTCCAAAATACTGAGACAATTGGAGCTGTGAAGGGTCATGCTGTTAACTGTTACATTGTTTAGGCAGTATGTATATATTGTGGTATCGTGTATTTTGATGACTTCCAGCTATAATGCCACCTTGGAGCGGTCTGTCTTTCAGTGACAAGAATGGTTGAAGTCCCAAATTTTTTGTTCACTGGAAAAGACACATGGAGTATGTTCAACTCCAGGCAGAATTCAACTAAAGCTAAAATGCAACTGAAGCTACCATTCTACATTACAAGTTCTCGGATGAGGACAAATAGCATCCACATAAAAATTATAGAGTTGGAAGTAATCTCTAGACCTTTTCCAGGCTCTTGGATATTAGATAAACAAGTACCGTATAAGTACAATCAAGAATTAGAAAGGAGATGATGTATTAGTGCCAGCATACTCTCTCAACACAATGCCAAGCATTAAAGACACTTCACCAAAATTTAAAATCCTTTAAATAAGCAATTTCTTGACTTCTCTTCTATAGAATAAACCAGGGACCAGCAACCT
>CM034706.1:25371774-25388589 GCA_020142125.1 Phrynosoma platyrhinos
GCGGCTTTCCAAGGGGACTTCCTCGGAGCGCCAACGCTATGCAGTGCCGGCGCTCCAAGGAGGACCTCCTCGGAGAGCCGACTTTCCAAGGGGACTTCGTCGGAGAGCCGGCTTTCCAAGGGGGACCTCCTCGGAGAGCCGGCTTTAATCTACTCTCTAGTTTAGCCACTGCAGTCCCCCCACCCACCCCATCATTCTTTGGCTGCTGGAGAGCAATGGGATTGGATGTGTCTTGTTACGTACCCATTGCCAGATGCAGAATGATTACATCCTCTGCTGAGATTTGCTGAGGATCTCTGTAAGTCTCAGAAAGTGATGTCATTAGGGGTGTCATTAGGGAGGTGTGGGGGATATGGACGACACCAGGTGACACCTCAGAGGGAGGTGTTACCCAGTGCATTGGTAGGAGGGCTGCCTTTTGGGCTTGGCTGCTCTGTTTGCTAGGTGGTAAAGAGAGTTGCCTTCCTCTCCCACTCACCCAGCTGCTCTGCCAGACATGGGAAAGGCTGTTGAAGAGAGGAGGAGGGTATTGAGAAATGATCCATACTGGGTGTCAATTATGCCAATGGATGTAATCCAGGGGTAGGCAACCTTTCCCCTTTAAGGGCCAAGGGACTTCAGCTCCCAGAATCCCAGGAGCTATTAGCCAACATGGGACTATTGGCCAACATGGCTGAGGCTTCTGGGAGCTGAAGTCCCTCGGCCTTTAAAAGGGAAAGGTTGCCTACCCCTGATGTAATCGTTCTGTATATGGCTATGGAGACGTAGAAAGGCATTTCTTCAGTCCCTCCACTCTCCATCAGCCATGGAATGGGTATGAGGGGGCAACAGTTACTGAATATTGAATCTATAGATGCGAGGATGGGCTTTGATTGTTGCAGAGGATGGAAGACAGTGCCAACCTCTACAACAGGGGTAGGCAACCTTTCCCCTTTAAGGGCTGAGGGACTTCAGCTCCCAGAATCCCAGGAGCTATTGGCCAACATGGGACTATTGGCCAACAAGGCTGAGACTTCTGGGAGTTGAAGTCCCTCAGCCCTTAAAGGGGAAAGGTTGCCTACCCCTGCTCTACAACAACCAAAGACATAGGTAAAAGATGGACTTAATGCCTACATATGTCACTGACAGGATATCAGCCACTTGTGAAAATAATTCTATGTACCTTTCATTAGACCTAAGACCTTTCATTAGACAGACCATTGATTTTAAAAAGGAAATTTCTCTTAAGGTTTGGCCTCCTTTCTGTGGGTCCTCCACTCAGCATATGACTTTCCATGAAAAACTGAGCCTTTTCATGTGTTCACAATGAAGATATGGGACTAACATACAGTTTTTCAGAAGTTCAGAGGCCCTTTAGTAGTGGATTCCTACACAGGCAAAGGTTTCGACTAAATAATCCTTAGGGTCCCTTTCAGCTCTTTGATTATATGATTCACTAGTATTCTGTGATGGAAATCTGTGCAAATTTGGTCTTATTTAAGATATCCTACCACCACTCAATTGCCTTCTATATTATAATCTCTTGATAGCTCTTCCTGAAATCTGTATCTTATGATGGAATCTGAATCTTATGAGATGGGAATTCTTTAAGGTGTGTGCCAAGAAGACAATCGGATTAACTGAAAGTATGATTTATTAAAAGAAATGTTAGTATAAATAGATCACTAGAAATTAAAATCAGTATTAGATAAGACTAATATGTAAAGACAGAAGCTGTGAAAACAAGAGCTTATTACTTATGCACATTTGTGGGTGCTGAGTGAAGTGGATGGGAGGAGAGTGTGTTTGGAACAAAAGACCAGCAACATATAATATTCAAATTTTTAATAGAAATAAATAAAAGTAACTGTTTTAGTTACTTTTTGAGAAACAGGAAAGTAAAATTGTTGGGGATTTTAAAAATGGTAAATAAAATGCCGACTACAGTAATTACTTTAAGAAGGCCTTGGGACCATGACTAACTTAATATTTTAAAAATAGTTTTCTAATCTGTGATTTAAATAAACAATGCTCTTTTTTTTAAAAAAACAAACAAACACACAACTGGTTGTTTCTTTATTTTATGTATTCCACTCATAGAACTACTGCTCAGATATATGTTGTTGTTGTTGTTGTTGCTGCTGCTGTTGGGGATGTGTACCTTCAAGTCATTTCTGTGATGCTAAGGCAAAGCTACCATGGATTTTCCTTGAAAAGATTTGTTCATAGGAGGTTCATCCTTGTCTTCCTCTGAGGCTGAGAGAGTATTCCTTTTCTAAGAGCACACAGTGGGCTTCATGGCTGAGCAGGGATCCAAATCTGAGTAGGAATACAAACTCTGAGGTTTCTACTTCAAAACACTTATTACTACATCATGCTGGCTCTCAAAGATGGCTCTCAAACAAACAATGTATAAAGGTTGAAAAATTAAATATTCTTGGAAGGGTATGTAGGACCATCTTGTAGCAGGTATCCACATCATATTAGTCTTACAACAGAGGGTGCTCCCATGTTTAAATTTTTTCCTATAGTTTATGCATTGAGAATCACTGTCATTTATTTGTGATAGAACTAGTAAACCTTAAATCATTTTGAAAACCAACTGACTACTGTTTGTATACCTGGATTCATGGGCTAGGATCATTGGGAGAATTTCAGGTTCATTTGCTTGTTTATTTTTCAGTGTGTCAGCGGGTGAGTTTTGCTTATCTAATATCCTGACTTGGCAAAAATGTTTACCAGCTGTTATATTTCTATTGAGATCCTATAAGTAATTTTACTTTACTAAGCGCTGTCTAGCCTAGAAGGTGTCATTGTATACATCAATATTATGAACATATGACATTTGGAACTGTATACAGCCAAACATTAAGGCTGGTTAACATACTGCCATATTGGATATCTTTCACTGAATGGCAGTAGTAGCACATCAGCTATAACATTTTAGTATGGTACAACTGGAGCCAGTATGTTATAGTGGTTTAAGTGTAGGACTATGACTCCAGGAAACTAGGGTTTGAATCCCCACTCAGTGAAAACCCATTGGGTGACTTTGGACAAATCACACTGCCTCAGATAATGGCAGTGGGAAACTCCCTCTGAACAAATCTGGCCAAGAAAATGCTGTGGTAGATTCACCTTAAAGGTAAAGGTAAAGGTAAAGGTATTCCCCATTGACGAGGTCATCAAGTTGTGTCTGACTGTAGGGGGCAGTGCTCATCTCTGTTACTAAGCCAAAGAGGCAGCGTTGTCAGAGTCTTCTCTGTGACCATGTGGCCAGCATGATTGTACAGAATGTTGTTTACCTTCCCACTGAAGTGGTACCTATATATCTACTTGCATTTGCATGCTTTCGAACTGCTAGGTTGGCAGAAGCTGGGACTAGTGACACGAGCTCACCGCATCATGCAGCACCCGGGCCTCAAACTGCCAACCTGCAGATCTTGCAATCAGCAGAGTCAGTGTCTTAACCACTTGAGCCACTCCCTTAGATTCACCTTAGGGCTGCCATATGTTGGAAATGACTGGAAAGCATACAGCAGCAACAACAACAACTTTTTGTAATGTTGTCAACTGCTGTCAAGGGGATGCCTACTTATGGCAATCTTATGAATGAGAGATCTTTACGTCACCATGACCTCCAGCAGTCTTGCTCAGGTCTTGGAAACTCAAGGCTGTGGCTTCCGAGATGGAATCTGCCCATCTGTAATGTGGTCTTCCTCTTTTTTTGCTGCCTTCTACCTTCCCAAACACCATTGTCTTTTCTAGTGAGTCTTGTCTTCTCATGATATGTGCAAAGTATGACAGTCTCAGCTTAGTTATCTTGGTTTCTAGGGAGAGTTCAGGCTTGATTTGCTGTAAGATTCATTTATTTGTCTTTTTAGCAGTCTATGGTGCAGATGTAGAACTCTCTTCCAGTAACACATTTTAAAAGAGTTGATTCTCTTCCTATCAGCTTTCTTCACTGTTGGCAATGTCCCTTATTTCTTTTTAGATTGTCTCATTATAGGGTTTTCATGGGAAAAGATATTCAAACATTTACTGGAGGCTCCTCCTGTGCACTTCTAACAAATGTTAGCAATGCTGCCCCTGCCAGTGTCATCAACAGTGTCACCCTGCCCCACTACTGCTGCTGTCTAATAGTGATTTAGTACATTTAACATGCTTCCTCGTGAAAAGTCCTACCTGATTTGGGACTCTACCAGCAGGACTGCTACCTTCAGCACAGCCTCTTCCCTCAAAGGAGCATACAGTCCCACCACTGCAGAAAGATAGTTGCATAGTGGGTAAAAAAAAATTAAAAACAGGTAAAAAAAACATTAATAGCACAGCGTAATTTTGCAAGCCCCAGTCCCTTTGAGCAGTTAATCCCAGTGCAATGAAAAAGTTTTAATTTTTCTATGAAAAGAAAGCAAGGAGGTGCAAGTCCAGCCTCTCTTGAAAGGAAATTCCAAAGCTTGAGAGCAGTCTCCAAGAAGGACCTCTCTGAAGTTTCCACTGTTTGTACCTATGAAGGTAGTCAGAAAGTGAGAATGTCCTCTGCAGACAATTTCAAAATGTGGGCAAGATATGGTCCTTCAGATAATCTTGACCTAATCTGTATAGGATTTTAAATGTCATGACCAGCACTTTGATTTTTGTCCAGAAATGGGCTAGTTATCTGTTGAACCGTTGCAACAGGGGAGTTGTGTGTTTAGCATTTTGAGGAATAATGAAAAATATCAGAGAGCACACTTTAGCCTCTTGTGTGAATATTGTTTCAACTCTTGGCCATTTCAAAAGGGTAGAATTAATACTTAAAGCCTTAAGATAAAACAACAACAAACCACCACCACCACATAACTTATTTTTCATTAATTTAAGGAATGGGAGCACCTTAAACCCCATACAACAATTTTCACCTGTTCAAGGATGGAGAAATACATGGAACATTGTATCATAGAACTCTTGACACATAGTTTTTAATAAAAATTATTCTGTCTTGTTAAAGATTGATACCTTCTTCCTGTCAACCAGCAGTTAAGCCACCTGAACTACGGTTTCTGTGATGGGAGACTCAACTGCCCCAAGGACTGGATAACTCTACCAACTCTATGGCAGTCTATTATTTACTCATTGTTTGTTCTAAACAGAGCCTGGAAAAGTCATGCTGATTCCAGGATTCTGGGAGTAGAGTTCATGGCTCTTTCTTCGTGACTTTTTAAATAATCCCCCTTCTTTCTCCCACCATGGGATCCCAGGTGGTGTACAATGTTTTAAAAAGTACAATACGATTAAAAATCTTCTTACCACCTTCCTCACCTTACCCTAAATAGCTGAAACCACACTACAATTGTCTTTGTGATAGAATTTGGAGACATAGCTGTGTTATTCTGGAATATCAGTATACAAAGGGACCATGTAGCACCTTTGAGACTAACTGTGCAGAAGAAATTGTAGCATAACTTTTTGTAGACTTGGTCAGATGCATTTATGCACCTGAGGAAGTAGTCCAAGTCTATGAAAGCTTATGCTACAACCTCTTCCACACAGTCTCAGAGGTGCTACAAGATCCCTTCACATATAATTTTCTCTGTTGGACTGAGTCAGATATTAATAAACATATATTGTTGTTAGCGGAAAGCATGGTGCAAATGTTTTTCTTCTTCAGTTTTGCTTTGGCAATTGATTCCTTTCTCTTTTATTTCTTGATTTCATTTGATCCCTCTTTCTTCCTTGACCTCTTTCTCTCCCACCCTCAAACTGCCTACACTCATCATTGCTCTTGTCCTTTATTTTCCCCTTCCAGTTGCTGTCTAAATGTCTCCTCTCTTGTCCTTTTTCTCATTCCCTTCACTCATTCTCAATTCCTGGCTGAACATTTTGTCCTTTCCTTCTCTCATTTAATCTTTTCCTGTCCTCCCCTCATCTATTTGCACGCATCATCTTGCTGCTTCCCTATTCTGACCTGCTCTACCATATTCTTCATCCTTTCTCCTTTTCCATAGTTCTCCTAACTATGCTTGTCTTCTCCCTCTTTCCCCACATCTCTTTTTATCTCTCTCCTTCATTGTTTCTTTCTGGCGCTAATTCCCCTTGCTATACTCATGTTTTCCTTCTCATTTCTTCCCTCCCTCTCTGTCTGCTCAACTTTTTCCTCATCCCTCTCTCCAAAAACAAAGCTTTGAAATCATGACTGGGATAAATTGTCAGCATTTTAAAGATGCAAATCCTATAGGATTTTCTTCTGAATAGACATACATAAATAGGATTGCCCTTTTGGTTTCTGATAGGCCTGTAGGTTTATCTTTATTAATGCCCTTGCCATAATCTTCCCTAGCCAGAATATCTGGTGATTATTAGTAGTGTTGTAATGATTAAGATGATCAGTAAGACTTAGGGTGCATCTACACTGTAGAAATAATGCAGTTTGTCACCACTTTAAGTACTGTAGCTCCATTTTATGTAATCCTGGAATTTGTAGTTCTGCAAGGTTTTTAGCCTTCTCTACTAGAGTACAAAAGTACAAATTCCAGGATTTTGTAGGATGGAGCCATGATAGTTAAAGTGGTAACAAACTGCATTATTTCTACAATGTAGATACACTCTTGAAGAGTAAAAGAGAGAGAAAAATTGCTGATGAGGGGCGTTGGTTAATGGGAACAATCCATTAAAACAAAAGTTGAAAAACATTATTTTTGTTTGAAAAGGTTTCTTTGGTTGGACTATATCTCCTACATGTTGAAAGCAACATTTGGTAAAATGTTAAAAACAGAGCTGGGGAAAGTGAAGTTGAAGGCATTCATGGTTGGCATCCATAAGTTTTTTGGGCTGTGAGGCCATGTTCTAGAACAGGGGTAGGCAACTGTTCTAGAAGAATGTATTCCTGATGTTTCACCTGCATCTGTGGCTGGCATCTTCAGAGAATGAAGATGCCAGCCACAGATGCAGGGGAAATGTTGCCTACCCTTTTACATGTGTTCCTAAAAACAGTGCTTGTAAATGTGTTAAAAACAGACCTAGCAAATGTTTGTCCCCCCACCCCCATTCAACACTGAACTTGGAAAGTTTATTTTCCAATTGGCTAATATTTTCTTAATTATTAGATTCATCCTAAGATTCAGGGTAAGATTCATCAAGCAATTTTGGTAGTTGCTACAACTCATCTTTGGGTTTCAGGATTTTGGCCACAAATCTCAGGGTCTGGGATGATCCTAACCTAGCAATTCCGCCTACAGTTATAGTTAAAAGAGTAACTTTTCTAAGCTCTGGTCTTGGGAGTTCTGGATCTAATTGCTACTTAGTCTAGAACGGGGTTCCCAACCTGTGCTCCTAGGAACCCTTAGGGCTCCATGTGCACTTCCCAGATGCTCCATGGTCACTCCAGGGAAATGAAAGAAATAAAAATTGAATGAAATTAAAGAATAAGAATATGTTCTTATATATATTCTTATATACACAAAGGGTAGCACTCTTAGAGGCTCTGCCATAGAAACAAGGGCTCAGTGAGTCAAAAAGTTTGGGAACCCCTGGAATAGAAGAACAATTCTTTAATGGCATTCACAGTTTTATTATATAGTTTTTATTATAATATAAAATGAGTTACATTATTTTTATCATATGGACAAAAAATTCATATGTATAGATAATATTCTTATTTCAATTTGCATGTTAAATGTAATATTATTAACTAATCACCAGTAGAAGGTAAAGGGGGAACAGGTAAGTAAAAAACAACAACATAATTTAATCCTAGTTCTTATGTGTATTACTTATGACTGAATACAGAAAGCAAGCACTTTTTGTGGGTAACAGGCACACATGCACACTCTTTCTCTTTCCAATTAAAGTAGTCCACTGCCTTTGTTTAGTACTGCTGTGTCTCATTTTATTTTGATCTCCAGCTGTATTTAATACCATGCATCTATATTAATAATGTTAGCTTGTTGAACTACTCCACATGGTATGTCAAGAAATGGAAGTTTCACTTCCAAAAGCAAAATGAAAGTGCCCACATTGCTCTCATGTCTGCCCAAGGTTTCTTTAATTGATTCTTTGTAATGTACAGCCTTTAAAGGAAAGATGGATAATGTTATGTACTTACTCTTCCATTTTAACATTCCTGCTGTCTTTTCTCTCTCTTTGTTTAAAAAACTAATTCACAGCCAACTATGGACCAAATCCAATTTGCAAAGGTTGTTTGTCTTGCTCTAAGGACAACGGATGCATCAGATGTCAACATAAGTTGTTCTTCTTTCTACGAAGAGAAGGAATGAGACAATATGGGGAGTGCTTGAATTCTTGCCCATCAGGGTACTATGGTCTCCGAGCTCCAGACATGAACAGATGTTCAAGTGAGTTTTTCTTCTCCTTCACATTTTAAAGTCTATAATTTAGTTGCCACTGAATTAGAATTGGAAATTATAAGGATATAAAAATGAAACTTTCATAGGCAGCTCCATCTCATCATAATAGTTTTTTCCTAAAGGAATCTCCAGTTTGCTTCTACAGACTGTATGGTTTTGTATAACATCTGCGTGTCTCTTCCTTAGGTGGAATAATTCTCTGAAACAAAAGTCTCCCATGGGTTTCATAAAAGAATAAGATGTAATTTTTGGAAGTGTTTCATATATTTACCAGCTCAGAATAACTCTTTCCATTCTTCCTGATAGAACTGATACACCTGTTATCTTTTCTGGTATATAGTGTTTGTTACATACCAAAGCATGTTTATTGTTGCACATGATCAAGAGCTCATGATTTATGCCGCCTTTTTATTCCTCTTGGTTCTGATCTGAGTATGTGCTCATTCTTAAATTGTTGTTTGACCTAAGAAATGACATTCTATTTCTAGAAGCTCTTGCTCAAACTCCGAAAAGCAACACAGTGCCCTTTTGTTGTTTTCCAAGATCGCTTTCCAGTTCTGCACAATTGCCTATGCACATTAGGGTGACTTTGAATGTAACATTGTTCCTGCTTGATAAATTCAAGACTTGCAACACAATCCTATGTGTGTTTCTTTAGAAGTTAATTCCACAATGTTCAGTGTAGTTTATGCCTTAATAGTTAGAATTGCAGTCTACTGTCAGGATGCACTGAAATCATTCCACTGATGGAATCGCTTCTGTCTGTGGAACTGAGTGGGTTCCCCTTTCCAGGGAAACCTGGTCCAGATGGCTGGGAGACCTTTTAGATCAGGTGTTCAGGCAGCTTAGGTTCAAAACTTTTGAACTTTTATTTTTTTTAAAAAAAATGTGTGTGGGCTCCAGCTGAGATTCAGTTTAATATTTACACTCTACTAGTTAGTGTGAAGATGAATGTAAATAAATAATTAAAATTAATTGAAATACTTTCTGTTACCAGCCATTCACTTCAAAATGCAGAGTACTCAAGCTCTTATGCTGGTGCAAAATATCTGGGAAGTATGTGTTGTCAGTCTTAACAAATGAGCCAGTAATCCCAAAAGCCTTCTTTTCCTACATACTTCTTGGACAGTCTGTCCCATCTTCCTACTGAATTGTCAATTGTTAGAAATTATTGCTCAAAATCCATGGTTATTTAAATCCATTTATTTATTCATTTATTTTTGTTCCATATTATTTATATAACATTCAATCCATGCTGAATAGTCCAACAAAACCATAGAGAGAAATTCTTCCAGGGAACTGGAATGATTTCAAAGCAGGGATTTGGTGGGATGGTAGTGGTGACACACACAGAGAGGCTGTGCCTCTTCCCCAAACAAACACATGGATATTGCAGCCTTCATTTAGGGGCTGGATAACTCTTTAAACTGCTGTTAAATTAAAAGGGAAGGACAAGCTTCTGATCTTCTTTTAGAGGCTGCACCAAAACATGGAAAGGAAACTAAGATTTAATATCACACCAACACACAACTGTTTTGTTTGCAAAGCTGTCCTTGGACAAGTGTCCCAGAGAATAGCCTCTCCTGAAATTTCAGTGCATGAGAACACACAATAGTGTATTGTGTGCTTTCAGCAATTTGGAAAGAAGAGTAAAAAAGCTGTGGGAATGTGTGAGTTCACACTGTGTATGTATGTGAGTGTGTGTTCACATGCAGTATTGCCTTTCATTTTTTTTTAAAAAAAACATGTACATATACTGCATACAAAGCATCTCAACTAATAAAGAATAAAAGCAAGCAACCTTAAATTACTTTAAGTCACACATTACTCAGTATCATTAACACAGCAGGATAGAGAATGAAATAAATGATAAAAGGCTTCATTCTTTCAATATGAGTCTTCCAGTTTTATCAAGACAGTTATAAATAGTTTATTTTGATTAAACTGTCCTTCTAAATTTCCATGCCTGATCAGTGCATTCTAATGCTCACTATAGTATTTAAATGATTTTTTTATCACTTCTGTTCCTTTTCCAATGTGGTAACTGATATGGTGACAAATTTGTTCTTGGTTTAATCTAAAGCACCTCTTTATTATTCATTTACTGGCCCTAGTTTGAAATAGAATTCAGCACCCTGGCTAGCTCCTTTAAACCTCAGACTAAGGGGCTGTCCACATTGCAGAAATAATCCAGTTTAACACCACTTTAACCGCAGTGGCTCAATGTTTTGGAATTCTGAGGTTTGTGGTTTTGTGAGATATTTAGTCTCCTCTGTTAGAGAGCTCTGGTGTCACAATAAAACAACAAATCCCAGATTTCCATAACACTGAGCCATGGCAGTGAAATTGGTATCAAACTGGATTATTTGTGCAGTGTGGATGAAGTCTAAAACAAAGTGGATTCACTACCTTGCTGAAACTGCTTCTCAATATTCCAGATTTTTATCAATCAATGAATACTCCAGCAGCTTTCCCCATTCTCTTTCCTCTGTATTTTTTTTTAAAAAATTGTAACAAAGAATCTGATGTAAGTATTAGTATATTCTAGAATTCAGCATACACTGAAACCTTAAATTAAACCCTTTAAGGTTCCCAGCCATCTGGAGCCATATGGAGCAGGTTTCCCTGGAGCAGGGAAAGGGGAACCCACTCAATTCCACAGACAGAAGCGATTCCATCAGTGGAACAATTTCAGTGCATCCTGATGGTAGACTGCAATTCTAACTATTAAGGAATAAACCCTTAAAGTAAACAAAGTTTGGCTACCAGTCTTGCAAAATAGAAAAATCAGCACTCAGCAAATGCAAATGAGAAACCACCCAGGGTCAGAGGCTTTCCCAGTAGACAATGGTCACCAATTAGCAGACAATAATCCTCATTTGCATATCCTCCTACCCTAAGGTTTACAGTTTACATGGGAACTACTCCTCCCTACCCAGGGTTTCACAGTATACATATACCCACTTTCTTCCATTCCAGTATTCTCTGAAGATGCCAGCCACAGATGCTGGCGAAACGTTAGAAAGAAACTCTTCTAAAACACAGCCCGAAAAACCCACAAAAAACTACGGATGCCAGCCATGAAAGCCTTTGACTTCATACACTGAATTGTTTGCAAGAACTTAACAAGGCTGCTAGTAGCAGGGTGCCTTGGAGATCTCTCATTCATAGGATCACCATAAATCAAAGCTGACTTCATAGCAATTAACAACCACAAATAGTGGAGCGTGTTGGACCCTTACTAGTTTTTCATGTACAGTGTAGAACCTTGGTACTCATAGAGACAATTCTCCAAACAGAATTGTGGTTGTATATTCTGGACAAGTTCTACTGCTTGTAATTGTCACATTGTTTGTTTCTATCAAAATTTCTGTATCCACATGGACCACGTAAAATACAAGTCCTGTTATGTGTTCCTTAATGCCTACCATGTGCTGTCTTCAGATGGGAAATGAAAATGATCCCAGTGTAGCTTCTATACTTCATTTGTTAAGTACTTTGGAAACTTGGCCTCCACTTTACATGCTTTAATTTTGATGCCAGGAACTCTTCCCATTTAGAATGCTTCCCCCCTTCCACTTTTTATTTCTTCATCTTTTTACAATTGCAGGACTGTGTTATTTTTTAATCTACCATCTTCCTCAGTTTTTTTTTTTTTTTTAGAAATATGCCTTTTTCTGGGAGATTGTTGAATGTTGGCACAAATTTTCATGGGGTTCTAATGGTGCAATAAAGACTCACAGGGACTTTTGCAAAACGTTTCATTCAGACATGTGCCACTTTCCCCATGACTGAGATTTGCATTGCACACTCTCAGCAGGTAATCTGGAAATAAATCTAATTGATTTGAGTATGACTTAATTACCCAGAATGTGTTCAGGCTGCTGGTTAAATTTATTTTTTGAAAAGCAATGAGGACTGGTAACACTCAATGGAAAGGATGTAGAGAGAAGACAAAGTCTCAGGGTGTTAAAAAAGAGAATTTTATTCTTTGAATTAGCCCAACACATTTCGCCCTAGTAATATTTAATGACTTTCTTTGGGTGATGCTACTTTAAAATCACCTGCAGAGATTCCATAAAGAATGTTTTCTGAGATTATGCCAGTTGTGAAGTGTACACTTGGAAAACACTCTTTTAGGCTAAATGAAAGAATAAAATAGTCTTTTTTTTTAAAAAAAAAACACCCTGAATTGTTGTCTCTTCTCTGCATCCTAAATTTATTTTTAGCCTGGCCTATTCCAATACTTGAGGAAGTGTCTCTCCCTCTATGTGTCTGCTTGAGGATTGATGTCTGCTGGCGGCCCTCCTCTGTATCCCACCAGGGAGGTCAGTCTACTGCGTAAGGATTTCATAGAGCGTCTTTCCATTGCATCCTCCATTTTGTAATGTCCTCCACTTGAAGTCCTTTTTAGCATCAATGCTGGTTTCATTTAGGCACCAAATAAAAATAAGGCTATTTATTAAAGTTTTGAGCTTCATTGATTTATTTCAAATGCTGTACACATGATTTTAAATTATTTCATACCTTCCAACTGTCCCAATTTGGCATTGGCAGTCCTGCTTAATTCTACTTCATCCCACTTTTTCCGAGGTTTTTAAAATTTTGCTTTCTCCAACTCCCACTTTCACCTTTGTCCTCAGCTTACTACAGTTGCTGCAGACTGAATGCAAAGTGCAAAAGTCATTTGGATTGTTTATTTAGCAGAGAGGAAAGGAGAGAAGGGGGCAGATTCATGCCCTTCCCCATAGACTCTGGTATAAGGAATCCTGCAGCCTTTCCTAGTTTGTGGGTTCTTCCTCCTTAGTAAATTTTCTCATCTTGACCATGTTCTGATGTTGCTTGGCTACAATCTCCCAGTTTTCATCTGTGGAGTGTTGGAGAGTATGGTATTTCAATCCTTTAAACCTGTTTTTATTTGTTAATGTGTTTAATAAGTTTTTAATTTGTTTAAATACTGTTTTAACTTGTTTGTGTTGATTTTACTAGTATCTTCTATATAAGATTGGATAGAAATATTTTAATTAAGAAAAAAAATCTTCAGAACAGAGTTTGAAATATGTATTTTTTCCTTTTTAAAAAGACTATAATACCCAGAATCCCATCAGATTTCAGTGTGGTGGAGTTTTTACTTCCATTATCAGGATCAAAGCAACCACACTACCTTTGATGTGTGGCCTTGTAAAAACTGCCATCTTGTCCTTTGTTTCAAGCAGCAAAAAGTCTTGGACTGGTCTTGGACTGGATATTATACAACACTCAGCACTGCTATCTTTCATAAGTTGTCAAAATACATGGAAAATAGCAACCAGTCTTTCTCCCTCTGATGTTGCATGCCCTTTTTGACTCTGGACATTTCCCCCCTGTTGTTCTGACAATGTTTTCATTGTTTAAAAATAGTTCTGGATGGATTTAAAATCCCTACTGATGATAAAAGAGAGAGGCTTAAGTACATTTGGAGTAAAATGCCTAACCTATTAATATGTTTGAGGAAATTTTCAACTTTTAAAACGAAATCTGGAATATTTAGCAGTTTGCACCAGAAGAGTGCTAGAATCTTAGGGGAAATATTAGTGTGGGTTTAACAGTGCCAGAATGGATAAGCATAACACTGTAAATGCCACGTGGCTGAACGCAGCAGCTCTAGAATTATGAAAAAGTGCATTTTCAAAACTAATTTTCTTTAGTAGATGTGATCCAGGCATCTCAAATTTGCAAGACTGTTTTAAGGATTTGTGTTTTTCTGGCTACAGTGTATCATGTAATTTCATCTCTGAAAGTGTATGTGTGTTTTTTTCTGCTGCTGCTGGGTTGAAGGAATCTAACCATTCTCTAAAGGAAGCAGAATTATTTCTTAAGATTTTGATTAGGGTATCCTTGGATGATTGATCTAGTATCATGCTATGTCTTTGTCAAAAGCACATTAAAAGATCATGAGTAGTGCAAAAGATGTTTCAGTAATACTTTCATTAAAAAAATCCATGCCGAACTCATAGGTTTGTTGTGGGGTTGCATGGACTGTTTAGGGGTCGGGGATCATCTGTCTCATGCAAAAACTTCCACATCTCTATGGTGCTTTAAAAATGGCCTTCTAGGTTAGAGAGGCCAGGTTGGCCCCATTCCTGCTGTCCTTTTGGCAGCAGTTGCTGCCAGGCTTTCTCAAACTGACATGAGTTGGACTTTAAATGCTGTGTAAGGTTTGTATAGAGTTTTAAATAAATTTTAAATTTTAATTTGTAATGTTTTTAGCTTCTTAAAATTGTTTAACTGTTTTTTAAACTTTGTATCTACATTTAATGTGTTAATGCTAATGTTTTTGATTTGTACTGTTTTAAATTTTGTTAGCCACCTTGAATCCCTATACTGGGAGAAAGGCAGGATATAAATAAAATACAGCAACCCCTCCATTTTCACGGGGATCCATTCTGGACACACCCCCCCCATGAAAATGGAAAATCACAAATATTCAAGCCCCATAGGCTTGAATGGTAGCCCACTCCTATGGGTTCCCATGGGTGCCCATGGGCACGCACTGCAGGTGCACGCCCCATTTTGCCCCCCTCCATTTGCCCCCTGCAAATGGGCTAGGGACGTGGACTTCAAGTCTGAGAAAACAGGGGCAACTGTAAATAAATAATAGCAGAAGCAAGGTACTGGATGACTTGAAATCTGTGTACACTTTCCCCCTCTTCCTTGCTATTGCTATTATGGGCTGGTTCCTTTGGCCAGTCAATTATTCTTTCTTTGGTTGGGGCAAAGTTTATTTTACAGTTCTTTCAAACACTGAATGTGATAAACATGGAACCAATCCCTCTGCAGGTCAAATGCAAATCTTGTACCAGATTAGATCTTGAAAAAGTGATATTTTTGGATTACAACCCCCAGAATCTTGGAACTAGCATGGCCAGTGCCATGGAATGGATGGGAGATTCTGTGAGTGTGAGTCCAAAAAAGGAACTTTTCCAAGCCTTGGCTCAGAAAACCCTGGGGATAGTCCTGCCAAGTTCAGCTATTAAATAAACACATGGAAACCAGGGAACTCTGCTAAATGAACAATTTGCACTTTAGAAATATTTGTGGGGAATTAGGAGATAAATTTGGTTTGAGGTTTCCAGGGTTTTAGGCAGCATTCCCTCCATTGTAAGAAAAGAAATAACAACACATTATGGCTCTCTTTATTTGTGGTCTATGTGAATCCAATAATAACAAACAATGAATAATTATTACTCCCTTAATGACAGAGAAAGTCAGATAGAGAAAACTTGATGCTCTCATCAGCTGTGCTCACATATACAGTAGGTAGAATGGCAAGCTCAACCAATACAGCATTCAGTGGCTTTTCTCGGAGATGTGAAAATTCCTTTCCTATGATGTGTGCATTCAGATATCATAGAATTATAGAATTATAGAGTTGGAAGAAACCACAAGGGCCACCCTGTACAACCCCCCTGCCATGCAGGAATTCACAATCAAAACACTTCCAACTGATGGCCATCCAGTCTCTGGCTGGTTTTGGGCTGCGTTCAGCAGCCCCGGCATGGCCTCAGTGCAACCTCTACATGATCCGGGTGTGTGCGTCATGTCAGCGGCCCCTTTGGGCCTGACAGTAGCCTTTTTGGGCTGTCTGTTTGAGACCTAAATCTGTCCTCATATGGCATGGTTTCCAGGCCCTTCACCATTTTGATCGCCCTCTTCTGGAAACACTCCAACTTATCAATATACTTTTTGAATAGTGGTGCCCAAAACTGGATACAGTTTTCCAGGTGAGGCCTGACCAAAGCAGAATAGAGTGGCATTATTACTTCCTTTGATCTAGACCAGGGGTAGGCAACCTTTTTGAGCCGGGGGTCAGGTTGCTGTCCCTCAGACAACCTGGGGGGGCCGAAGCACCATAAATAAATAAATAAATAAATAAATAAATAAATAAATAAATAAAAAATATGCATGCACATTCTCTCAGCCCCAGAAAAGCCTTGGCAAAACCCCTGTGGAAATTTTGCCAAGAAAACCCCAAGGATAAGTAATGACAACAATAATCAATATCATCATGATGAGGGGCAGCAGCGACCGTGGCAGGACCGGCCAGGGAGCGGTCCAAAGGCCTCGGGGGCCACATTCGGCTCCCGGGCCTTAGGTTGCCTACCCTGATCTAGACACTATACTTCTATTGATGCAGCTTAGAATTGCATTGGCTTTTTTAGGTGCCACATCAAACTGTTGACTCATGTCCAACTTGTGGTCTACTAGGACTTCTAGATCCCTTTCACATGTAGTCTTGTTAAGCTAGGTGGCCCCCATCCTATATCTATGCATTTCATTTCATTTCATTTATTTTATTTTTTGCCTAAGTGCAGTACCTTACATTTCTCCCTGTTGAGAAATTCATTTTGTTCGTTTTGGCCCAGCTTTCTAATCTATTAAGGTCATTTTGAATTTTGACCTCTCTTCTAGGGTATTAGCTACTTCTCCTAATTTGGTGTCATCTGCAAAT
>CM034706.1:25388689-25405482 GCA_020142125.1 Phrynosoma platyrhinos
TTTTTACAAAATATCATGCATGTTCATATTTCTATGGTCCCCTTTGTATACATTCCAAGTCCCATGTCCCTAAGTTTCCATGAACTTAGAGCTATGGTTGGCAGAAACAATGTTTACCGACATGTGAAAATTCCCTTACAGATGCTGTTGGACATTTCTGTCTGATATAAAACAGCATAATTTGCAAAGGTGTTTTGTGCATGTGGTGCCATTATGCATGCAAATGCACATATTTACACATAGACATACAGTTGCCTGCAACATAAAAATGGAGCTGCTTGCAGTCTCTTGAATGCATAGATTCCTAAATATTCTGGCTTATTCTCTTTCACACACATATACACATGGACATACATTTGCTGCATTGATTGCACAAGGCTTGTGTACAGGTTTTAGCCTTTCCCACAACAACCTTGCATTTCATTTAATTCATTTCTGTCACAGTTAAATACATCTAAGAATTTGCTCATTCATCTAAAAGGAGGAAAACAGATTGGACCAGGTTATGTGGGGAACTATTTATTTATCATTTCCATAGTGAAACTTCTCAGTTGAACCAAATGAATACAAAATGCTCTTAAAATTGTAGCCTATGAAATGTTAAAATGGTAGTCTATGAAAGCTTTATAATTCTTTTAAAAATTATGGAATTTTATTTTGAAATAGGATTAAATATTCAGGGAGCAGAACACCACATAACACTTATATCATGAATGCCAATCGAGAGAGAAAAAAGAAAAAGAAAATGACTGATTACGGTACATTCTGTATTATATTGTGGATGAACTTGTGGGACAACTGAGAGTAAAATAATTTACAGAGAAACCAACTAACTATTGAGAAAGTTTGGTTATGTAGCTGAATCACAGTGAAAAATACACTCTGGATGACACACATGCTTAGTATGGTTAGAATGTGGTCAGAAGCATGCCAAGCCTCCACAGAGGAGACAAGGAAGCCATGGCACCATAACATCTTTTTTCCTTGAAAGTGGAAATAGGTGTTGTGAAAATATTTTCATGTTTGTTCATTTGACTATGTGTGTTCATGTACACGTTGTTGTTGTTGTATATCTTTATTTCATATCTAACTTAAGGCAACCCTGAAGAGAACCCGTCACAGGGTTTTCTTGGCAAGATTTGTTGAGGAGGTTTGCCACTGCCTTCCTGTGAGGCTGAGAATATATAACTTGCCTAAGGTCATCCAGTGGGTTTACATGGCTTAGTGGTCATTTTAACCCTAGTTTCCCAGAATTGTAGTCCACTACTCAGACCACTACACAACACTGGCTCCTCCACACATGTGCACTCACATATTCCTTTTTATGCTGCATTCTGCACCTATGTATGTAGAAGTAAGTTCTGTAATATCCTAATTTAAGATAAATTGATAGGTTTGATCTAACAAATTACTGGCTAAATTTAGATGCTGCAGTCCCTGGGTTATACACTATGGCTTTATAATGGAGATGGGTGAAAAAGCTATATGCCAATAGGCTCCTTCCTTACTTATCTTTCCTCTATGTACCTTGCCTGGTACTGAACACTGGAAGCTGTCTTATACTGAACCAGAGCACCGGGACATATAGCTTGGTGTTGCCACCTCTGACTAAATCATCTCCAAGATTTTAGGCAAGATTCTCTCTAGTCCTAGCTGGAGGTTTAATACCCTCCATGTTCTGATTTAGCAGGAATAGTCTTGATTAATCCTTTGCCATCTCACTTCTTCAGCAACTTTTACAATGTCTCAGTTTCTCTTTTTACTTTCCCCTTTATCTTCAGCTTGTTTCAGTTGCTGCAGACTGAATTCATTTGCAAAAGTAGTTGCACTCAATTCAGCAGGGAGAAGAGGAGAGGGCAGAATTGTATCCTTCCCTATAGATTCAAGCCAAAGCAAATGGCTGCAGCCTTTCTAACTTGTCTGTTCGTCTACATTAATAACCTTTGCCTCATTTTGACCACGTTTTGCTTGGCCATATGTGTCCTGGTTTCCATCTGTGAAATGCTGGGGGTATGAGATTAGTGGTATTTATTGTTGCTTTCCCACCCAACTACTGACCAAGTCTGACTTTGCTCACTTTCCAAAATCAGATGAGATTGGCATGTTCTCAGTTCAATGATGGATGAACACTGAGCTCATGACTTGTTTTTAAAAGTTAGGAATCTTCCATTCAGTGCCAGCTTCCCAATCACTAAATAACAACAACAATTTACTACTCTCCTCTCCATGTGAGGCAAGACAGGGAGCAACAACAAATAAGATATATAACATCAGCTAAAATAAAACAAATAATATTAAAATCCATCAGTAAATACTTTAAAAACATAATTTAAAAATAATCTGAATAGCCTGCCAGAAGAGAATCATCTTTAGTTCTGATTTAAATACATACACTGACACATCTCTTCTGGCAGGTCATTCTACAATCTGAGGGTGTCCAAAGAAAATGTCCTCGGGTAACAGTCAGCCTAGTTTTGGCTGACTGAAGTAGACATCTTCCAGATGACATGAGTGTAAGAGGAAGATTATATGAGAGAAGACTGTCATTTGGGCTGTCATTTGGAGTGATGGATCCAGGAGCACCCCCAAGTTATGAACATTGTCTTTCAGGGAGAGTCTAACCCCATCCAGGACTGGTTGACACACTTCAAAACCCAGGTTAGGACCCTTGACAGTAGGCACCTCTGTCTTATCTGGATTTAGTTTCAATTTGTTTTTCCTCATCCACCCCCATTACATGCTGCAGGCATTCATTCAGAGGGGTAACACAATTTTTAGCTAATGTTCTTATTGAAAGTATAGAGAAGAGTATTTCAGTGTCATCAGCATACTTATAGCACACTACCGCATGCCTCAGGACAATCTATTCCAGAAGTTTTATGTAGAAGTTAAACAGAATTAGGGACAGAATGACACCTTGTATTATGCTATATAACAGTTCCTTTTTTGAGGAGCAGCTATTCTCCAGCACCATCTGGAATCTGTCTAAGAGGACTGGAACCACTGAAGCACAATGCTTCTGATCCCCAAATACTTTAGCATTCCAGAAGGATATTATGGGATGCTACTGAGAAGCCAAACGTACAGCAGAACACACTCCCTTTGTCAATTTTCAAGTGAAGATCATCCACTATAGCAGTCTCAACTCTGTATTCTGCTCTGAAGCCAGTTTGAAATGGGTCTAGGAAGTGTGTATCATCCAAGTCTGCCTAGAATTGGAAGACAATTACCATCTTGACCAATGTGCCCAGAAAAGGAAGATTTGATACTAGTCTATAGTTGTTCTAGTCCAGGGGGTCCAGGGAGGGCTTTTTAAGAAGTGGTTGCATCAGTACTTTTATTTAAAAACAAGATGGAAAACTTCCCTTCCTGAGAGATGCATAAATAATACATTGTAATTGAGATCTAATTGCATCTTCTCCCTAGATGGCCAAGAATGAGAGGGATCAAAGGGGACACATTGTTTTTCTTACTCTAGCAGCTTGTCCACATCAGTGGTATTCACCAACTGAAACTGCTCCAGTATTTCTTGACACCCCAGTCAACTTCTGCTATAATGACGGCATCTAAGTTGGCTCTTATCTTAGAGATTTTGTCTGTGAAGTGATTGTTAAAAGCATCACAGCAAACTTCTGAAGGCTCTAGAATTGGATTAGAGGAGAAGAGGCCTGAGTTAGATCTCTCATCACCCTGAGTTCAGCTGGATGCAAATTCACAAATGCAATATGTACAGAGAATTTCTTTGCTTTATGTATTGCCACCTTATACGTACAAAGATGTTCTCTATATCAGATATAAGTTGAGTTTTCTGCCATCGACACTTCAGTTGTCATCCTTCCCATTTCAGTTCCATGAAGTCCTCTGTATATCAAGGAGCCCAATTAGTAATGGGTCAGAGAAGAAGTTTGGGAGTGATCATGTCAATAGCCCTAGTCAGATTTTGAATCCATCTATTGACCAGGGCTTCAACAGGATCATCAGTGATACCAACCATAAAACCCTCTGAGGGTTTCTGGAATTCTGAAGGATTGGTTAGCTTTCAAGGCTGGCCATCTTAATAGGTCCACTACACTGCAGCGATAGATAGTAGCTGTGACACTAAAACTGACCAGAAATGATGTGTCAGTGACAATTCAGGTCTAATTTGCATTCCAGAAATAAAGTTTGACGTCACAACAGCCATGATTCCATCCTAAGGAATCCTGGGATATGTATTTTGTATTTTGTTGTGGCACCAGAGCTCTCTGACAAAGGAGAAAAATCTCACAAAACTATAGATCCCAGAATTCCATACCATTGAGTCATGGCAATTAAAGTGATGTCAAATTGTATTATTTCTGCAGTGCAGATTAGACGTCAGACAATATTCATATCATGATCTTGCCTGTAATTTTTGCTTCTCTCTTTACATATGATTTGCAGGCCCTTCTCAGATCTAAGGTTATGTACATGTTTTTAGTACTACTTTCTTGGGACTGATTTACAAGTGATCAGAATTTGGCATTAAGATTCACTTGTATGTATATGAAAATAGAAGATAACTTGCTGGCCACAGAAAACTGAGTTCCCGCGCTTCCCTATAGAAAGAATAGTTGATGGTTCCCAAAATCTAATGATAAACATTCCAATGGTGAAAAATCATTAAAACATAAGAGAATGTCTGCCTGCCAGGAAAGGCAAAAAGCAAAAGATGTAACCCAGACTATCTAGCTATGATCTATGTCCAAGAAACAGAACGTTAAAGTTTCACATAGAGAAACACCACATGTATTCTCTATTCAAGACATAAATGAGACAGGTGTCATAGACAAGGTCTCTCAAGATTGATTGAAAGACATAGGTAACATTGCAGCCTTTTATTTTACAAAGAACCCAACTTTTTACCCAGAATACTTGCAGTTCCTTTTTCTCTCCCTTATACAATCCATGTGGAAAATAAGCTCCACTTCAAACAGATCTCTCTCTCCCTCCCACCCATATTGGAAACAACAGCTAATACATAACCATTAATGACTTATATTTGGACTGTTGTATCACTTGAACAATACAAGTTAAGAATACCTAAATATAGTGACATCTTTTCTCTCCTTTTTTTTTTTTTTATGGAGTATGCTAACAGACCTAATGATTTTCAGGGGGACTTTTAGTCTTTTCACAAGTTTCTGGGTGTGGATCAAGAAGCAACACCTAGTCTACTTCAGTTTTGGCTCAATGAGGTGAGCAGGTGCACTGAAGCAGGATAAATGAGAGAAACACATTGATCTTTCAAATATTAAAAAAAGAAGAAAATTAGTCATACATTAAAAGATATAGATATTTTTTAAAAAGAGTTTTGTGTTGGTCCCAGAAGACAGTAAAGAGATGATCTGGCTTCTGGTAATTAGGGCTGCATTGTCTTTGAAACTAGATGCTCTATTCTCTGTCATTAAAGATGGAAAAAAAAATTTGTTGAGTTTGCTTTTCCCTGTGAAAATATTCATTTTGCATCTCCTGAGAATGGCAACAGAAATGGCAAGTGCATCTTGCCTGGAAAATCCATACATTTCCAGTTTGCAATACATTTCAATGAAGAAAAATATGAAGAAAACCATGTGTACATTTGGGAGAAGATATCTCTGTATGGCTTGAAGAGACATGTGCTGATGCAAATAGACTAGAATACATTTCTTGAAAAATATGGTCAGTTGTGCTTTAGTTAATAGGAAAATGTGTATTAAATTATGTGACTGAAAAATGTGTTTAAAATATGCAAGTATCTGTGTAGGAAATTCTGCACCCACACCCATTGTGGAACTGGGATGAGCAAGAATGCTAGTGGGATTATAAGAAATGCAACAAATATGATATATTTTGACCTAGCTATCATGCATATCATGCATGGGATGCAGTGGCTCAGTGGTTATGAAGTTGATTCTGATGATCGCAAGGTCAGCAGTTCGAGACCCAAGCACTGCGTGACGGAGTAAGCTCCCATCACTAGTCCCAGCTTCTGCCAACCTAGCAGTTTGAAAGCATGTAAAAGTGCAAGTAGATAAATAGGTACCACTTCGATGGGAAGGTAACAGCATTCTGTGCTGTGATGTTGGTCATATGATCACAGAGTCATCTTTGACAATGCTGGCTCCCTTGGCTTAGTAACAGAGATGAATACTGCCCCTTACAGTTGGACATAACTTGACAATCATGTCAAAGGCGAAGCCTTTACCTTTTTATCATGCATAATGGTTTTAGTCTTCCTCATTTATTAGGCAAATGTTTCTAAGTGCAATTCAAAGTATTGGTTATGATCTGCAAAGACACATATGGCTTGTGTCCAGGGTATAGGACAGACTATAGGCAGGTCTGGTGTAAATGTGAGCCTTTGTGTTCCCACTGCCTTAGTAGGGGGCTGGGATGCTTTTAATTAAAAAAAAAATTACACTGTCTTTTAGTATTTTTAATTATATGTGTTAATTTTTTCTATTACTGAGAGTTTATTTCATCTTAAGGTTGAGCTTTTGTATTTTTTAACTATATTGTATCTGTTTTAATTTACAAGGTACTTTGAGTCCTGGTTTTGGGGAAGAAGGAAAGATATAATTGAATATTATAGTGATGATACTAGTAATAGTAGTAATAACAACTGCCGTATATACTCAACTATAAGTAGACCTGATGTAAGTCAAGGGTAGATTTGGGGACCAAACTTATGGATTTTGATATGACTCATGAATAAGTCGAGGGTAAAACTTAGGGGCATATAACAAAGGATCTAAAGGATGAAGGAAAAGAAAACAATGCCAAAGAACTTAGAAAATTCTGGCAGGTATAACTGTGCTCATACTAAAGACTGGATGGATGAGCGAATGGAAGGGAGGTAATCAGTGCTTCCATGATAGATTATACTCTTGCCTTTCACAAGAGGATGGTTACTTTTTTAAAATAAGAGTTAAAATACAGTACTTACATTGACCCATTGATAAGTTGACTCAGGTATTTTGGGTCAGTTTTTCAACCAAAATTTCTAGATTTATTCATGAGTATATACAGTATGCACTTTAATATAAAAAGAAATTGCAGAGTTACTTTACAGTTCTTTGATATCGTATCCAATGAATTGCAAAACTGGAAAAAAAATGTGTGCTTTTTCCTTAAATCCTCAGGATGCAGAATAGAGAACTGTGATTCTTGTTTTAGTCGAGACTTTTGCACCAAGTGCAAAACTGGGTTTTATCTCTACCGAGGCCGTTGCTTTGGAGAATGCCCTGATGGCTTCATGCCTTTTGAGGAGACTATGGAATGTGTGGGTGAGTACTTGTACAATACCTCTCCTGTCTCAACATTTCCCACCTATTCAGCCTCTCCATCTTCACCTCAGTTTTGCAACACTAGCACAGTTTCTGAAGTTATTTTCCACTTTGCCTGAAGAAAAGTTGTGCACTCCATTTTCATTTTCATTTTATTTACTGGAATATTTATATCCCACAATAATAAATATATCCTACCATTATAAAGTGGGCTCTTGTTATCTGTTGGGGTTTGGTTTCAGGACCCATCATGGATACCAAAATCTGTGGATATTCAAGTCTCATTAAATATAATGCCACAGAATGGTTGCTCCTTATATAAAATGACAAAATCAAGCTTTGCCTTTTGGGACTTTTATATTAATATTTTCAAGCCATGGATGGTTGGATCCTTGGATAAGGAATCTGGATACAGACGGCTGATGATATCACAAGAGCTTAGGGAAGTGTACTAGTAACATTAGTTTGAGCAGATTAAGATAATTTAATATTTGAAAAAATAAGAATAATTTTAATATACTAAAAGGGCATTAAATTATTTGTTAGGTGAAGTCATGTGCAGGAACATTTTGGAATAATTAATTCTCAAAGACATTGAAGAGAAACAGGCCAGGGTTCAAATCCCCACTTAGGTATGGAAACCTACTGGTTGACCTCGAGGAAGCTGTACTGTCTTAGCCTCTGAATAAATTATCCCAAGAAAACCCTAACACAGGGTCACCATAAACTGAAGTTGACTTAAAGGCACAGAACAGCAAGGATTTTAATAAAATGTTTTATTTTGTGCAGAAAATGGATCTTGAGGGCTAGGGCATTTAACAACTGAGGTGTCACAACTGAGAAGGATCTCTGTTCATCATCACAGTGTATTGCTTTCATGGGTGGAACACAAAGAAGGACCTTCACTATTTACCAGCAGCAGTTCTGATACTCTGGTCATTTCCTCTGATAAAACAAAATCTTTATTTAATCAGTACTCAGGTGCCACAGACTATTGTGGAAACTTTTGGTTACTCCAGAGTACTTTATGATTGAAGATATGAATGGATACAAAAATTAGGAAGTGGAGAGTTGTTGAAATTCAGGCTAGTGATGGTCTTGAGATGGGAAGTGGGAAGAAGCTGCAAATATTCCAGTTTGGCTCTACCAGATACTCAGATAGTATCAGGTAATATCTGGAACTCTTCCAAAGGCAACTGAGAAGAAGAAACTAACCAAAAAGATCATTGAACCATAGAATTAGAAGATGTCTCATAGTCCAACTCTCTGCTCATTCAGAAAGCCTAGCTAGAGCATCCCCAGCAGGTAGCTGTCCAGTGTTTTTTTGAGACCTTATCTCCTCTCTCAGTAATTTGTTCCTTTGACAAACTATTCTTACTATCAAGAAGTTTCTACTCTGAATAGGAGAGGGCACCTCAAGATTGTATGAGCTGTCACTACCCACTACTACACCCCATGACTCAGTCATTTAGTGGGAAGTCAGTGAGTGGTTTAACTTGCACCTTTCCCAACCTATGACTTCCCCTTGTGTGGGAGATGAGAATCCTAAATATGTACACACACATGCACCCATCTCTTCACTCACATAATGAGAGAGTGGAAAAGAAAAAATCTTTAAAGGAAAGTTTTTATTTTAAGGAAGCAATCTTACATTAGCAAAAAGGTATCTTGTACATGAAGACATCGTCCTCAGGCATTACTTAGGAGTAGTTGTAATTTACAAAAACATATTCATATTCAGCTGAGGTTAGAAAAAAAGCATAATCTGTAACGTGACTAGTTAGACATTCCTAGGCTACTCATAATACTGGTCTTTTGATATATTAATGCAAAGCTGGGAGTTTGGACCACTTTGTCCAGCCTATGACTAAGCTTTCTAGGGATGGCACAACAGGCAGCATTTTTCTTACCTTTCAACCAGTGCCAAAAGTCCACCTCCAATCATTCCCCTCCACTCTCAGATGGTCTGGGAAGAGCTAAAGATACTTTTTGCCTATGAAAACCCTATTAAATTCACAGAGTCAACATAAATCAACAGGTGTCTTGAAGGTATAATACACAGAGAGACAGACAGCATATAGATTAATTTCCTGTGCATCTCATATCCACTCTAGAGTCAGCATGGTGTAGTGTTTAGGATACAAAACTAGGATTTAGGATTTATGGTCCAAAACACACTGCAGAAATAATCCAGTTTGAGACTGTTTTAAATGCCAGGGCTCGTTGCTAGGGAATCCTGGGAATTGTAGTTTACTGTGGCACCAGAACTCTCAGACTGAGAAGACTAAATGTTTCACAAAACTACAGTTCCTAGAATTCCCTAGCATTGAGCCATGGCAGTTATAGTGGTCTCAAACTGTATTATTTCTACAGTATGTTTTGGACCTAGATTCATAAAACCACTGAATCATGAATCATTATTTGATACTTGACTAGTCATTCAGTCTCTCTTCCTGACCACTCTCACAGGTGTTAGGATAGTCATGCCATCTTTAGTTCATTGGGAGACACACAGAGTATACATATAACTAATAAAGAAATGATATTATTGTTCTTCACTCCTGCATTTTCTTGTATTCATAAATACAAAGTTCTTTTAAAGTTTCAGGACATCCCCACTCTCAATGAGCAAGTAGTTTAAATGTTTCCTCTAAAGTGTAACAATGATCTCATCCTTTCATTTTAATTAGGAGAAACTGATGAATTGTGTTTATGTTTTACAGTGATTTTTTTTATGATCCATATTAATATTAGGGACATTTAGAATTCTCAGCCAGAGGGCTCCAGCATCTCACCAAACCACCGAAGATTCCACCAGATGTTCTTGTGGAAGTTAAAGTGGAACCAAAGTGCTGTAATTGTGTAGTTTAAAAAGGCTCTAAGTTGAGATACTCACATGTTGAGTTATTGATTGTGCTACACAACCCTTGTTTTGTATGGCAACATTATGCAACAGAATGCACATCTGAATGTGGCAACTGAATACACAACCAAATGTACATATCATGAGCATTTGCATGTGCAGTGACACTGCATGCACATCTTCCCTTCTGCAGCCTTCAACTGAATGCAGACATTCTGTATTAGGAAGTAAAGCCTCCCCCTTTATGTATATAAGACACCAACAGGCTTCTGGGCGAGGTATTTCCATAATATACAATTAATTAACCCATCACCCCAAAAGAAAACGATTTTTAAATGAATGTGAACATAATGCAATTGAAGGAAGAAATGGTAGGGAAAACTTGTCAAAGAATACGTATTTTGTTGCCTCACTAATACGTTAGGGTACTTTTATCACATAACTTTTCTTCTTCACTTAATGGTGGTACAAGTTAAATAAGGTTAATATGTGGAAATTTTGTTAAGCAAGTCTGCCCATCATTCATCTGTGACTGAATATTAAAATCTGTCACCTTCAAAGGTTAAATTTCTGTATTCCATTACTCATTCTCCTCCATATGACATTTATTGTGCAAGGACCACATAGAGTCACAAAAAGTCAGAGGGTACTAACTGTTTCTCTCTCTCTCCCCCCCCTCTCTCCCCCTCTCTCTCCCCCTCTCTTTCTCTCTCATTGATTTCCTCAGAAGGCTGTGAAGTAGGTTCATGGAGCGAATGGGGAATTTGCAGCAGGAACAACAAGACATGTGGATTTAAGTGGGGTTTGGAAACAAGAACAAGGCAGATTGTGAAAAAGCCAGCAAAGGACACTCTACCGTGCCCAACCATTGCAGAGTCCAGAAGATGTAAAATGGCCCTGAGGCACTGTCCAGGAGGTAAGCACACAAAATACCAGAGCAATTTTTATGAGCTCTTTTCCTTCACTAAAGCTGTGCTTGTTTATGTGAGGGAGATACAGAATGCCCTCTCTTTCTCCTATTTTTCAAAAATTCAGAGAAGCTATTGAGCTGATTGGTTATCACACAAGTCCAGAAGTACAGCCTGCATTTCTCTGTGTAGTATACATTTGTGAGATTTTGAAGTATACTGTATAAAACTGTTGTTTCATATTAGGGTAAGCTTTTAAATCACAAGAAACTCAAGAAAATGATGGCAAGTTGTGTGTGTTAAAGTAGAGCTGTCTGTTGGATGTCTAAACACATCAAGAAACCCTATCAAGAAAATTGTCTACTTCTGCAAAATATTTCACCCCAATGTAAAAGCAGAAAGACCAGCACTTTCCTGCATTTTTTGTTTTCATCCATTTTTGCACAAAACATATTATTTTGCATGCAAGACAAAAATTGCATTTTTTGGGGAAAATGTAATGTTTGCAGAAAAAAGTTCTGAAATGCTAAAAATAATTGAAAAATACACAAGAACTCTTGTAGTTTCACCTAGAAGGAGAAAACCTCCACAGTTTTTATGAGAATGAAATAAGCAAAGATTTATACATTACATCTGGCATGGGCAGTATTTTAAGGTGTATTTTAAGTATATTTTAAGGACATTACCAGATGGTAAACACAAAAACCAGATAGACTACATAATTGGAAGTAGAAGATGGAGAAACTATCCTTGTGGCCAAAACCAGACCAGGAGCTGATTGTGGCACAGACCACAAGCTACTCGTAACAAAAGTCAGAGTTAAACTGAAGAAGAGAGCAAAAACCATCATTATACCAAAATATGACTTCAGTAACATTTCAGATGAATTGAAGGACAATGTAAGAAACAGGCTTGAACTATTGAGTATAATCAATCGGGAACCTGAAAAACTGTGGACACAAGTCAAAGACATAATTAAGGACGAATGCAAGAAAACACTAACAGTGGCCAAAAAGAAAGATGAGAAACAATGGATAATAAATGAAACACTTCATGCAATAAAAGAAATAAGAATAGCAAAAGCAAATGGAGATTAGGAACAAAGCCAGAAGCATGAACACAACTGTCCAATGTCTGACATGCTGGGATAAGGAGAAATACTACAATGACCAATGCAAAGAAATAGAAGACAACAACAAAAAGGGAAGAATGGGAGACTTCTATCAAAAAAATCTGAGAAATTAAAGCCAAGTTCAAACCGAGGGCATGGTTGCTCTATGGAGAAAAGAACACACCATAATACACGAACAAGAAGAAATAAAAAATCACTGGAGGCAATACACAGAAGAGTTATACAAAAGAGATGAGGGAATAAATGATATTTGGAATAAAGAACCATATGAAGATGAACCCCAAATTTTAAGGAATGAAGTGGAATTTGCAATAAATGAAATGGGGTAAAATAAATCACTGGGAACAGATGATATCCCAATTGAACTGCTACAGTGCCTATAGACAGATGCAACTTCAGTGCTAAATGAAATATGCCAACAAATATGGAAAACAAAGTGGTGGCCTGGAAATGCTTAATATACATATCAACATCCACAAGACAAGAGATACAAAAGACTGCAGAAACTATAGAACATCTCACATGCAAGCAAAATAATGCTCAAAATTCTGCAGCATAGACTCCAACTATACATGGAGAGAAAAAGTCCAGAGGTGCAAGCAGGATTCAGAAAAGGAAGGGGTATTAGGGACCGCATTGCAAACATATGATGGCCAATGGAGCACACCAAAGAATTAAAAAAAATCAGTATGTGTTTGATAAACTACAGCAAAGCATTTGATTGTATAGATGACGAAAAGCTATGGAATGCATTCAAAGACATGGGGGTGCCACTATATCTGATAGTCCTAATGAGGAATCTGTACCAAGGACAAGAGGCTACCATCAGAACAGAATTCAGGTAAACAGAGTGGTTCCCAATAAGCAAAGGAGTCAGGCAAAGCTGCATCCTATCACCCTACTCATTTACTTATATGCTGAAAAGATCATAAGAAAAGCAGAATTAGAATAGAAAAAGGAGAAGTTAAGATAGGAGGAAACAACATTAACAACCTAAGTTATGCGGACGACACCATATTATTAGCAGAAGACATTCAGGAATTGGAACAGTTAATAAGGAAGGTCAAAGATGAAAGTGCAAAGGCAGGTCTGATGCTGAACATAGAGAAAACAAAAATAATGACCACCAAAGAAATACACAAATTCAATCTAGATAACAAGGAAATTAAAATAGTTAAATAATTTCCATATCTAGGATCAAACATTGACCAGAATGTCAGGAATGGGAAGAATTCAAGACTGTAGAATATGTATATAGAGAGATCTTGTAGCACCTTTGAGAAAGAAGTTGGCAGCATGAGCTTTCATAGACTTCAGTAGGAAGTAGACTGAAGTCTACGAAAGCTCGTGCTGATAATGTCTTTCTTTCAGTTAGTCTCAAAGGTGCTACAAGATCTCTCTACATAGGAACGGGAAGGGCAGCTATGAAAGAACCAGAAAAGATACTGAAGTGCAAAGACATACAACTGAGCACTAAAGTCAGAATTGTTCAGGTCATTGTATTCCCAATTACCATGTACGGATGTGAGAGGTGGACAGTGAAGGAAGCAGACAGAAAGAAAATCAGCTCATTTAAAAATGTGGTGCTGGAGAAGAGTACTTAGGATACCATAGATAGCCAAGAAGACCAACAAATGGGTTCTTGAACAGGTCAGATCAGGGCTCTCCTTGGAAGCAAAGATGATCAAGTTGAGACTATCCTCCTTTGGCTACATAATGAAAAGGCACGGATTCCTAGAAAAAACAGTAATGATAGGAAAGGTAGAGGGTAGAAGAAAGAGAGGATGACCACAAACCAGATGGATAGACTCTATCAGGGGGCTTATGGGCAAGGGCTTGTAGGATCTGGCCAAGGCAGTGGAAGATAGGGGTTCTCGGAGATGTCTCATCCACAAGGTCGCCATGAGTTGGAACTGATTTATGGGCAGCTAACAACAATTTAATTTAATTTCTTGTTACTATTATTAAATAATTAGGAGTCTTAAACCTTTGCTGATTCATTGCAGATCACCCAGATATTCCAGTTTACATTCTTCTCACCCTTGTTATGTATATCTCAGTTGCACTGAGCTCAGTAAGACTCAGTAATTTGGGATTGCTATATCCCCCTCCTTGGACCATGATCAGACACAAAAGGCAAGTCTGACTGGGAGATGGGAGAAAATGGAAAGAGCAACCATGCAGTTATGGGGACAGTTCACCAAAAGGATAGATGGGAATAAAGAGTTGAGAGGAAAATAGCTGCAGCATTAATTTTATCTTAAACACTTAGATTATTTCTGTATTTGCTATACCTAGTTGATTTATTCCTTGTTCAGTGCAAATGCTCTAATTCTGTTATATTTTTGAAACAACATCTGTTTCTGTTTTTGAAAGAAATCCAAGAAAGTATTGTTTTTTCCCCCACTACCACCACCAGACAGAATTTTTTGGATTGGTTTTGAACAGCTCCCACCCAAGTTTCATTGGCAATTTTTGGAGCTCAAAACCAAATATGTTTAATGCATCTCTATTTTTGAGGCAATGAATTGCAAGGTTCTTATGACCTGTACTGCACAACTCTGGTTCCTAGCCTACATATGATTAATATCAGACTAGGTGTACTGTTGGTTGATTTCCATGGGAAAATGAAATATGGTTTCGCTATACATGTGTCATTAATGTATAAATATTGTTATTTCCTAATAATTCTCTGAATGGTTTTCTTAATTTTCAGAATAGGGGTGGTTTACAACATCTCAAAAGCTACCTGGTCCCCTCCCCCCATTATAAATGCAGTAAGCAGTAAGGAAAAGACTGTTTGATGACCAGAAGGAAAACCTTTTCATAATGGTCAGTCTGTCTATACAGAACAACATGTGGGAAAAGCATTAGATTATATTACCAAAAGCATCCATAGATTGAGATGGAAGGCTGTCATGTTGGAGATGAAGCAAGATTCTTTTCTGCTGCTTGAGAGGATAGGACATGAACCGATTAATTTGAATTAGAAAAAAAAGTAGGTTTCCACCTAAACAGTAGAAGAACTGTGCAGAGATTGAAACAGACTGTTCTAGAAGATGGGCTCTTTTTTGGATCTTATTAGATGGTCACCTCTCAGGGGTACTTTAGCAATGCATTCCAGCCCTGGTAAGGCTTTGGATTAGATGGCTATTTGTGCTTCCTCCAACTCTGTGATTTAGTGAGTTTAATATCCCCATATCACATACTGAAATATTACAAAATTCAGAAGAGTGTAAATATTGAAGTATATTCACATTTTGGTTTCATGTATGGGAAATATGAATTTTAAAAAAACCCACTCCACTTATGTAGCTTTAAAAATTGTGTTACAGCAAGTTAGACCAATTGCTTGTCTGACTGACAAAACTTTCTAATTTCTCAGTTAGAATCTTTACCTGCTATTTTGCCACTAGTGTTCATTGCTTTCTTGCAAAACAATTTAGCATGACAGACCCTATCCTGCTTGGCTCCAGTGGGATATTGCTTCATATTCCCCCCAAGGTAGAAATCTGTTGTTGTATGCCTTTAAGTTATTTTCAACTTATGGTGACCCTAAGGTAAACCCATCCTAGGATTTTCTTGGCAAGATTTGTTCAGAGAGGGTTTGCCTTTGCCTTCTACACTATATTAAGTCTTTCTGTTTAGATTTCAGCTTCCACCCTGCACCTTTTCACACTGAGCTGCAATGATCCTTTTAAAAGGGGGGTGATGGTGTTCCCATTGTTCATAGTGCTCTCCCTCATATTCAGCAATAAATTATCCTTTATTCTTTTTTCTTCCTCAAAATTTACACTGTTCAAATATTTCTGGGTTGTCCTCATGTCCCATGCTAATCATTGTAGTGCTAAGCTAGACATATTTATGACTATTAAATGTTTCATCATAAGTTGATTTCTTGAGTTTTACAAGCAAATTTCCTTGCTTCTAAGAACACCTTCAGGTAAGCCTATATTCTTGTAAAAGTAATTATGCCAATATTCATGGGTTCCAAAGGATGGAAATAGAAAGGCAGATGGGATAAATTCCTGTGCATGAAAGTGGGGGAGCCAATAATGAATTTGCAGGGAGGAAGAATTGCTATTTGGGAGAGTGATTTTGAGATGTATGGCAGGGGAAAATGATACCAATGCTTTGTTCTTGGCTTGTATATATCTATAATAGCCGCAGAAGTATTATTTCACTTACACTAAAACCAAAGGGAACACTATGCAATTGTTGCAGGGAGTAGCCAGAAATTAAATTGAAGCTCCCCTTTCATTCTAAACAGGAGTGACAAAATAGTGTTCATCTCAAAAATACAAAAAATAAAATAAAATTGTTTTTATAATAAATTTCAAATGGATGAGTATAAAGGACAATGATTATTAGGAAAACTTGGAGATTGACAGGTAGATACTCTTCTGGCATTTTTCTGTTCACTGCCATTTTAAAAAACTGATTTTAGTTGCCCTTACACCATTAATAAATTATATATTGAAGTTGTGGGTTTCTGGAATTGCACATATATTGTCTCTGGCAAAATAAGTGGCCTGAACCAGTGCCAAGTATGTCATGTTATTGTCATTTGTAAAGAGAGCTTCCCTTTTTGACAATTCAAAAAA
>CM034706.1:25412823-25437410 GCA_020142125.1 Phrynosoma platyrhinos
TTGATTCATGCTTCTCATATTCCATGTTTCTATAATATGTGTTGTGCAGCTTTGGACTTTCCTTTGACCTCTGAGCACGAGGTGAGCATCATTTCAGTTTCAGTACTTGTTTTTGTAAAGAAGAACAAATAAATATCATATTGCCTTCACATATTCACCTCACAACTCTTCACCATCTCTCCTTGTCTGCAATTTTCCATTAATTGGATAATCAGTCCTAAGACTGTGTAACCACAGATCAGTTAATGACTGCTCCATGAATTATTTCTCAATAATTGATCTACATCAATTAATCAATTTCATGCCACATCATGCAGAAGCAGAAAAGCTCTTAAGCATGTTCATAAAATACATGACCTCTTCAAGCAATCACTTGTAGCAATTTCTTTTTTTCTTGATTGAGCTTTTGTTTCTGACCATCTGCTTTGCAATCTACTTTGCAAAGCAAAACCTGCAAAGAACTTTGTGCAACTTTTCAAATACTAGTTTACTATGCAGTAGATGCGTGATGCATCTGTGACACCCTACAACCATTCAGACTTCAAGTGCAGTCATGGTCTTGATAGTACAGAGATGCTGTCTATGGATTTCTGACTTTGAGGATTCATGTGTAATGTATGAATAGGCTAACAGCATGAAGCACATAGTGTACTAATGTCACTGTTTTAATGATAGCTAGGTAAATAAATAATCATTGTAGAGTTATAATTATTAGGACCTTATACTCCATTGCCTTTAATTTAATGTAAGTATGGGGATTGTACAGCCCTCCAAATGTTGTGTGACTGCAGCTTCCAGAAGCCTTAGCCAGCATAGTCAGTTATGAAAAATGGTAAAAGCTGCAGCTAAGGAGGGCCACATGATTCCCATCCAAGGCTTAATGCGAGAAGGCGTGCAAACTTTCATGTACAGTAAAAACAACAACATGGATTTCTCAACCTAAGAATGTATTTTCATTCTCTGAAAATGCCAGCCACAGATACAGGCAAAGCATCAGGAATAAATTCTTCTAGAATACAGCCTCATAGCCCGAAAAACCTACAAAAAACTATGTCTTCATTTCCCTCATTTAATAGTGTAAGGTTTATAGAACCCATGGCTTCTCTTCTAGGCTTTAAAGCTATGAATGCTGGGGACTGGGGGTGGCATTTGGCATTGTCGGTATGATTATCTTTGTGGGTTCTCTACCATGATACTCAGAGTGCAGAAAAGTTACTTTTAAAAGAAAACTCCCTGCTGGCCATGTTGGCTAGAGGTTCTGGAATTTGTAGTTTAAAAATTAAGTTTTATAGGTACTTCACATAGTTTATCATTCCTCTCCATAACTGGAGAGTAAATTACACAGGTGAAGGAGATGTGCACATTTATCTTTATTTGGTGCAAAATTTTGGCAGTGTTCATTGTTTATTTAGAGAGCCAGCATGGTTTAGTGGTTTGAGTGTTGGATCTAGGACACTGGGAGAGCAGGGTTTGAATCCTCACTCAGTCATGAAAACCTATTTGGTGACTTTGTGCAAGTCGCACACTCTCAGCTTCAGAGGAAGGCAAAGTCAAAGCTCCTCTGATAGGTTCTCTTTAGGTTCACCATAAAATTCCATAATAAAATTAGGGACATCATAAATCACAAATGACTTGAAGGCACACAGCAATAACAACAACATTATTATTTAATTTTAAAGTCTTGAGTAGATGTCATGCTGCTTAAAAGTCATTCCTTTTAAACTAGTTTTCATTTAAAGTGGCAGGGGATATATAGCTCATCCATTTTTCAGATATAGTGATAGTTTGGAAAATTGTTAATATTTGTCAATATTTTTTAAAAGTCCAAATTTGATTCTTTGCATTGATATAAGGATCATTTGTATTTGAAGGAAAATAATATTGTAGAAGAAGCTGTACTCTTTTCTTCCTGATAGCAACATACTACTTTCTTGAAATGTGCTATATTGTATTTTTTGGGTAGTGGGGAAACTAAGTAGTAGTTTCTAAGAACCCCATATGGAGTCAGACTCTCACTGGGCAACAGACAAACATGGAGGTATCTAGTTGCAAAGTTCTGGCTGAAGCAGCAGCAGGGCACTAATGGAAGCAGTTGCTTTATGGAGTCTCAGATTTATTATGAACTTGCTTGAAGAAGTTCAGGCTGGGGGCATGACTTCCAGACACCCAGGGTTGGAGGAATTCTGCCAAATGGACTCCTGGTTGCTAATATTTCTATACTGATTGATGCTATGTATTTGAAATGGATGTTATCTCAGAAATAAAACTGTTCACCAGAGTGATTGTCAAAAAAGGGCAGGTCTTAAGGAAAACAAATATAAAATTACTCATCTGTAGAAGAAAGACAGTGTTTCTCTGAAAAGGTATTTGCTGCTAATGGCATTTTTAGCATTGTTCACTACTACATGAACCCATGATGTTGAGAAAAGGAGAAGTGTGAATGATTTAGTTTATTTAGTGCTTTGTTGTCATTAGATGCTTAATGCCTGCCAACTAATTGTTCATGAGCTTGAGCCACACCATCTTGAAGGATTCTCGGATCACCTTTAAAGCTGAACACTTACTGCATTTTTATTTATTTTTTTTAAATTAGCAGAATGAAAGATGAAGTCCACAATGAAAGAAAAATAATTTAATGAATCTCAAAATCAGAAAAGAAGATCAGACCAAAGCAGTTACCAGTCAGAATAGGCAACAGAGCTTGGGAAAGGGTTTGTTTTTTTGGGGAGGGGGGAATTACTATTCTTAGAAACTGTAGTGACTATGGTAATTGAGGATTCTGAGGGTTTTAATGAAAAAAAAAAGTATCTTTACCAAGCTCTTCCAGGCATTATTTTTCTAGTTGGAGAAATAGTGACACAGGATATTAGATAGCTCCTTATGTTCCTACAACACATTAGATTTCATTTGTTTTCTGCTTAGCAGATTTTAAAAAATTACTCAAAAGCATTTTGAAACCAACTTGAGAATAACATGGAGAAAATACAGAATATGTGATCTGGGAGTCCTTGATTCAAATCTCATTTCATTTACTTATGCAGGAGATGCCCTTAGAAGAGCTATTCTCTTCACGCATTTGTTCCAATTTGTACTTTGGCGTGAATAACTAATATGCACCAATTTTGCTGACTCAGAATGTACCAGAATTGTTTTGAAATGCTAAAGACCACTGTAAATAGCCATATCATTATTAAAATGCAACTATGCCAATGTAGTTCTATCTGTATGCTGCAAAGTAGTAAATTGAGGAGCTGTGCCATCAGACTGTGTGCATTACCTCTGCACCAGAGCTTGGGTGCTCTCCCAGAATCCTCCAGTCAGCATGACCACTGACCATACTGACTGGGGTATTCTGGGAGCTCTAGGCCCAAAAGGCAAGTCCAGATGAGTAATGCAACTCTGTATTTAAAACTACATGAGATCTAGGGTTGAGGAGGTTATGCCTGCTTGAGATTCTGATATCTTGGGATGAAAGTTCAGTTTAGGGGAGGGTAGGAATAGGGAGGTGAAATATGGCCATAATAAGTAAATAAAACTAAGAGAACAGTGGGTTCTGTCTGAATGCTGTGGTGTGAGTGAACACTGGTTGCTTTCATCCTCGTGTCTTCTGTTGTCCACTAATAGGAGTAGTTTTGCTCTGGGTGTTTACTTTTGCTGTCTGCTCCTCATAGTATTGCACACACACCCTTGAAGCAAGCTGATTGCAGCTAAGAATCAGAGCAAAAAGAGAGTGAATTTAATAAACTGGATTGGGTATGGAAGAGGCAAACCCTTAGATGAAAACTTTAGGGGCCTGTCATGTCGATGGGACTGTTAGATGGATCAAACTCATGGTGTTTGGTTACAACAGAAGAAGGAGAGATGGTGTCTTTGATCAGCACTGCCTGCGGAGAAACATTCGGGCCAAGTGGTATGGTCTTCTTAGGAAAGATATACAAGGCAAGACTGCACATCAGGTATCAAAGAGATTTTACTGGCCTAAATAGCTTTAAAAATGATGATTGAAGAAGAGTTGAAGGCCCAGGAAAAATGTCTAGCAGTAATAGGAAAAACATTTCAAAGAACACACTGAAGGGAAGCCTTTGGGCTTCTACCGGAAGCCTACTGGAATACGGAATCAACAATTTGATATCATGTGGCTGAGCAATCACATCAATAGCAAGCCTAACAAATTCCGTTCTACTTTGACTGACTGTTTCCCTTCAAGCTTGAGGATTAAGAGGAAGACTCTTTACATTTGTTTGCCATGTTGGAGATTTGACAAACATATCGCTACTGCTTCTGTCTGAATGTCTTTGTTAGGCAGACTGCAGAGTAGTAGTCTGGAATGACTAGTGAATGCTTTCTCAGAGGAAGCTAATGGTTAGGTGGCAGCAGGGAAGATCTCTCTTACATATACTGTACATATCTTCTCACTGGTCTTTTTGGTATCCAAAGGGGGGGAAATGACATAGCATTTCCCTGACACTCACCTCTGCTTAAGGAAGCAGGGAGCCCATACTGAGTATTCCTTATTTGAATGTTTGGTACCAGAAGTGTTTGGGATTTTGGATGTGTGTGTGTGGGGGGGGGGGTTTGGAATATTTGCATATGCATAATAAGCTATCTTGGAGATGGAATCCAAGTCCAAACATGAAATGTATTTAAACCTATACACATAACCTGAAAGTAATTATATACAAGATTTCTAATAATTTTGTGCAAGAAATAAAGTTTGTGTACACTGAATCATCAGAAAGCAAAGGTGTCACTATCTCAGCCACCCACGAAAAAGTTCTGATTTTTGGAGTACAGGAAGCCCTTGCTTAACTGACAAGTTAGTAACTATAGCAACTAGAATTAATTGAAAAGTAAAACCCATGGTAGAGAACATGACAGAATTATGGTAGCTTGCTTTGTTCTGCCTTTATATGCCCCCCCCCCACCATGATGTACTGCTTACAAAGTCATCTGCTTGGTGCTGCTTTATAAGCAGTGTGCTTGTATGTGGTTGATCACGAGAAAGCATCCATAGGAAAGAAGAACTGACAAAAGAGCAGAACTCTCATCAGATTAATGGAACTTGTCTAATTTGCAAGCATCAAAAAAGTGAGTCATTAGATAATGGGGCATCAAAAGGTGGGAACTTCCTGTATTTTGGATTTTGGAATTCTGGATAAGGGCGACTCAGTCTGTACAACAATATTCTCCTTGAGAATATTTAACTACATGTTAAAAGTGTAGCGGTGGTTTCTCCAAGGTTCTGGACAGAGTTTAGAAGACACAACTTGAGACATTTACATGTCCGGGGGGCTGTCCACATGGGCCAAAAGGCCTGTGTTTGCCCTGGCCTTGCTTTCCTCTTTGGACAATGCAGACCAAAACCCTAGCACCAGGTTCAGGCTAAATCCTGGCACACTGGACACAAATCTGCTGGATCTGGCTTGGTCCCAGGGTAAATGCAAGCTTAAGGTAGGTCAAATTGACATGCCGTTTGCTGTGGAGTTTTCTGCAAACTCTGTGGCAAACTCTGCGGTAAACTGATTTGATGACCCCGCACACCCCTTAGCTTCCTGTGCCATTACCCCTACTGAGAAGTCCCTCTTGCCACATCTGATGTGAAAATGGGTGCCTAACCACATGGATGCAATCAAGTGTCCCATTTTTGCATAAGATACAGCAGTGGCTAAGTCATAGGTGAAAATTTTAACAATTGCAATCTAAAAAAAAAAAAACTGTTAAATTCTCTTTAAGTCTAGCATTGTAATTTGAGCAAATTCAACATTAAAACATTTCCTTCATATGATTTTTGATTATCACGTGGGCCTTTTAGCCACCAAATTGCCTTTTTTGGCAATATACACATATACATAGTTACTCAGCATAATAGTTTCATGGGTCAAGAAGGAGAGGTTTAAGCTTTCTAAAGTGTTTTGCAGAAAATGAAGTGATAATATTTACTGCTGGTGATCAAAAGGCTCGCTTTTTTCTTTAATTTTCCTTTAAATGCTTCATTTGGATGAAGCCAATACCAGACAACTTTTATAATCAAATTTTCCCTTAACAAACATACTTCCTTTTTAAAAATAGGAACAAGAAATGACCTTACCAGTATACTTTTTTAAAAAAACAAAACAAAAACAAAACAGTATTCTCTCTCTTGCTTTGACCTTTTATCATGATTTCTTGCCAGAACTTTTATTGGAAAATAAAAAAGTAATAATTAGATCTGGATTTTCCTTTCCAAAACATCATACAGTGTTTATAACTATCTAGGTTTATTTTGTAAATGGGGAAACCAGCAGGAAATTGAGTATTTAATTATGTGTGTAATTCAAAAATTTGGAAATCTTTCTGTTTGATGTTCATGAGCCAATGTTCATATCAGCATTTAATTTTTATAGTCCTTAACACATTTGGCTCACGTATCTCAACTGGAGATACTCTAAAGTTAAATGACTTTGAAAGACATTTGCTGATTTGTACTTTTTAAAATCACCACTAGCTTTTACCTAAAATTTGACACAGGGTTCTTTAGGAATTAGTACAAAGTTTTGAGGGCCCAAGAAACCTCTCAAATGAGTGAGATTTGTGTAGAATAAATCTCCATCTACAACATTTTCTGTCCAGGAAACAGCATTTTCTACACAAAATTTAATATTTTCTGCACAGAAAATTCTGGTTTTTGTGCAGAAAATGCTGCTTCCTGTGCAAAAAGCCTAAATATGAGTTTTGTACAGAACAAGTCCTGAACTGCAAAGTGTTGTATCAGACTGGGATTCTTCTTATAATAAAGTTTCCCAAAACTAGAAAAATATGTTTTTCAACCATTTTATAAAATAGTGTTGCATATTTGTCCCATCCCTATTCCTAGTAGAGATTAGAATCTTTACAAGTCCACACAGATACCATTCCAGAGATCTTTTCTTAGTTTCATGAAAGCACAGCTTTGCATAGCTGCTATGTTATTGCTACTGTTGTGTTTAATGCCCAGTTTCCAGAGGTAATTGTTCATGCTTAATGCTTTGGATACTTTTGTCACCAAAATCTTTGCCTCCAATTATATCTCCATAAAGAAGAAGAACTGTGGGGTTGGGTTTCTCCAAAGTGTTCCAGGTGCCTCCCATTAAAATTCATAGCATTATTAATTTTTAAAAAGGTACAGGAGGAGAGGCCATCCCAGCTCCCTTAGATCACCTGCTCATGTGGGCCTGAAATCCATGAAGAAGGCTCTTTTGGTTTCTGCCAGCATAAGGGAGGTCTGGAGGCATGTAGACCCCAAAGCAAGCTTGCAGAGCTCTGTGAGCCAGAGTCTACCTCTGGTGGTGCTATCTGAAGTAATAACAAGCATAGGTCCCAGAAAGGAGGCATTCTGGTGAGGAAGCAAGCTGGAGCTAGCATTAGATTGTAGCTCTGTTGTTTTTTATTTGCATAATTATGAGAAAAAATAGCACAGGTAGGTCCCCCCCCCCCCAAGAACTAAACTTGCTCCTATCTTCCACTACTGCTCACTGTTTAATGTGTACAAAAGCATTTAGGATAGCTGAAAACCATTACAATAGATTTCATTTTTTAAAAAATCCAGGAGAAATAAAATAACTGTATGTTAAAAAGTTTGGGTGAGTGGTGTCTTATAGGTTCCATGTTAATGGAGCAATAAATCCAGTGCACATTTTAGCTTCATTTTAAATGAGCTGTCCAAAGTGCTGAATCCTGTCCCAGAAATAGGTTCAGTACTCTGGATGGCTTTTTTCAAAGTTTTGGCTCACCCTGCCTTTCCCCCAGTTCAGGATTCAGAGCAGCTTACAAAAAGTTAAAAAAAATACATTGTTAAAAATTCACAAGATACAAAAGTTAAAACAAGATTAAACAAACAAACAAGAAACCCACCCTGGATTAGAACATATATCATTGCATGTTCTCACACACTTGCACACAAACACACACACCAGCACAACAATTAATATGTAGTTTGGATTCCTCACCCTACTGACATAGGACTCACTGATATGGGCAAATAAAAGATTTTTAATGTAGTGTCCCAAGCTATTCAGTGGGTATCAAAGGAGCTAAGCTAGGGAGAGAATGACCATGAAGGTCACTTTTTCTGATCAACCTAAACTTTGACAGTGGGAAAATGGTAACAGATCTTCCAATCTCCACTGGGCAACTATAGGCCTTTGCAGACTGCCAGAAATAGTGCACATTAAATTGAGGCACTGCCCTGGCTCAGTGCTAGGGAATCATGGGAACTGTAATTTATTGTGGCACCAGAGCTCTCTGACAGAGAAGGCTCAATGTCTCAGAAAAAAATACAATTCCCATGATTCCCTAGCACTGAGCCAGGGCAGTGCCTCAATTTAATGTGCACTATTTCTGGCAGTCTGCAAAGGCCCTATGTCTCTCCAGATCTTGTTGGACTGCAACTTCCTTCAGTCTTAGTCAGCATTCCCAGTCTCATGAAACCACAAGAGCAAGACTATTTTTGCAGTTTTCTAAATACCTTGGGGGAAAAAAATCATTGCTTTAAGTGACGTGCACAGGGCTGCCTTATTAAAGACCAAAGAATACTCATTCTGCACAGTATTCCACTACTTGATCTGCAGTTGTCTCACTAAATGCAGCCAGTGATTCAACCTCAAGATGAAGTTTTATGGTTAGTGTTAACAAGCTAGTTTAAGTAGAATTAGTGTAGGCTGGACAAGAGGTTGTTGCACTGTACAGTTTTGATGGTAAAAACCCCCTTCTCTGACTCCACTTGATTCTGGGCATAGTTCTTAATGTAGCCACAACAACTTTGTGGTTGGAGGCCATCCTGCTAAGGGAAAAGGCATGGTAATATATTTCATAATGGCTCCATCATTGTTTCTGGTAATGATTTATCAAAACCAAGTGCCAGGCCCATATTTTCCAGCCATAGTATGTTAAGATTTCCCATGCAAATATTATAATGGTAGTTTTGCACCAAAAACTATTGTTTTATTAAGATACAGGAAATCTGAAATAGAGTATTTATCTTCATAGCCAACATCAGAGCTTGGTAAAATCATTTTTTTGCTACAGCTTCCACAATCCATTAGCAAGCATGGTGACTAACTGAGCCATATGGAGTTGTAGTACAAAAACGTAAGTTTCCCAAGCTGTCACAAGGCCTTATCTTGTCATGCATACTTAGCTTGTGAGGTAAGGATATACCTTCAAATACTGCTGCTAACATAGATTCAGTATTCTGCATGAAGCAGCATTCTGTTCCTTTTTTTTTTTTAAAAAAAAAGGTTGCAGTAATTTTCAAACATGTTTTAAGACAAGTTTTGGGGAAATTCTGTGTTCCAGATATTTTAGATTACAACTCTCATAATCCCTTATCATTGGTAGTGCTGGCTGGGATTCCTGGGAATTGAAGTCTGAAATACCTGGAGGGCCAAATGCACTCTCCCTTCTAAAATGTGTTATCCATTCTGTAGACACAGCTTGTATTAGCTTCTGAATTCTTAGCGGGAATTATGAATAATGAATAATAGCTTGATTCCCTGCTTTTCTGCTTCCTTTCTTGACATTTATTGTGATTCTTAGAAGTACTTCTCAGAAAAGAATGTCTCCTTAACAGACCCCCTTCTTCCACTGCTAACAGCATGACAGAAAACATATAGAATATAATTCCCTCTGGGAAGCCTTTATAGAATGCAAATTAGCTGCTGGTAAGAATGGGATCCCTGTATAATTTGTATAATTTATAGTATTACTCCATATCATGATTAGGAATGTCAGTGAGATCTGCCATGGAATCTGCTGTTACTGGATTTACCCTGTTCAGAAGGATAGGTCTTCTTATGATGATGGACTGACAAAAAGAAAAAAAAAAAGAAAAAAAAGTGCAGCAAGCTTTTGTACAGCCTACATTAAGTGGATCAAAACTATCTTATTAAACTTAAGGCTTTATCTTGAGGCCACATCACTGGCTGCATGCAGTGAGTCAACTGCAGATCAAGTAGTGGATCCCCTAGCCTTCAAATTTAGAGAGATATTCACTAGATAGATAGATAGATAGATAGATAGATAGATAGATAGATAGATAGACAGACTAAAAGTGTTAGTTTGGAAAGTGATTGGTGATGATAAAATAGCTGAAAATAAAATACAAGGGGAAGAAGCACATTGTAATACATACAAAGGTATACAAGTGGCTTTTTATTAGCATTTGTTGTTTTTGTTGCTGTTGTTATGTGCCTTCAACTCATTTCCAACTTTCATGACCCTAAAATAAACCTATCACAGGGTTTTCTGGAGCTGGAAGTGTGCGACTTGCACAAGGTCACTCATTGGGTTTCCATGGCTGAGTGGGGAACTGAACCCAGATCTCCAGGGTCCAAGTCCTATGCCCAAACCACGACACCATGCTGGTTTTCATACTTGTTGAAAAATGGATACTATTTTCCACCTTAAATCTTTGATCATAAAAACAAATCTGGAAAGGGCACTGTGTGGATTATAGAAGAGATGAGAGCATTGTACATAATGAAACACAGGATGAGGAGTTGTTTCATTTCTACATCACCAGTGTTTATCTTCATTAGCATCTAAAGATGTAGAGCAGAGAAATGCACAGGACAAAACCATGAGTCAGAAAAGTGGTGCTATTCATTACATAGTCCACACAGGCACACTGACTGAGCTCTTAGGTTGGGGAAAAACATTTTTGGACTATGGTGTTCTTCACTCCTGGCAGTGCTGCTCGAGGATATTGGAAACTGCAGTCCAGGAAGATGTGGAGGGATGCATATTCCTACCTCTGTCTTATGCAAATATCTCTGTTGCCCATATGTACAATGGTTACAGTGCTTGATTTTTCTTCTAGAGTCTTATGTCAGAATAACTGGTGTAGTGGACTGTTTATGCTGACCTTTCATCTCTCTAGAGATGCATTCAAATCTTCATATTTCACCAACAAAGTGATTTTTGTTGGCTGAGAGATGATGAGATGATGAATTTACTTTGTTACAGCTGGAGTCATTCTTTCAGTGGGTGGCTCCTATGATTGGATCAGCTGTGGTTTTTGGCTCATGTTGTGGAGCAGTTGACAACTTGCTTTTATTCTTATTCTCTCCCCTTTTAAATCTTTGCTTTGAAGACAGTTCAGGTCATACATAGCCCCTGGATCAGGGGCAGATAATTTTAGAGTGATCTACTGTCTAACCTCTGAGATACTGACTTCCTTGACAGTAAACACTGAGTTTTTGAGAGAATAGATCAGCTTTCAACAAATGGTAACTGCCAAATGGATGTTCAGAGTCAAGAGGAAAAAATATAAAGAGGTTGGGCCAAAGATTTTTTTTTAAAAAAAATAGTACTTTATAGATTAGCTTGTGACTTGCAAATGGATTAATACATTATTAATAAAAAACAAAATGTGGTATGCAGCATTGCTTAGAGTTTATTTTATCATGAGATCAAAGGCAAGATACAAATGAAATTAGCTTAAGCAGTTTAAAATAATATTAAACATACACTAAACTAAAAACATAATAACATAAATTAAAAACATAATAAACAATTAACAAATTAGAAGAGGTTAAAACCATTTAAATGGAATTTTTGAACAGATCAGTTAGGTGCCAAAGGTTTTAATAAAAAGCAGTGTATTTGCTTGGCAGTGCAATGAAACCAATTCCAGAACTAATTGTACATACAGTAAGTCCTCCTTACAAGCATCCATGGCTTGAAAATATTTTTTAAAAGTATAAATTTCAAAACTTTGATTTTCCATTTCATATAAGAACATCATTTTGCTATGCCATTGTGTTGAATGAGACTTGAGCATCCATGGATTTTGTTATCTACAGGGCGTCTTGGAACCAAACCCCAGCGGATAACAAGCATCCACTGTATAAGCTGATATAGTCAAGTGGATGAAGCCAAAGACGTGGAGGAGACCCAGTAATATTTGATGTGTCTGAAGATAGAGCCCAATGCAAAAACATCCTCATCTAAAGATGTATAAGTAGTTTTTATGAGGGATGGTGAGGATTAGGAAGTGGCCTCGCTTGTTGCTTTTCTAGAATTTTGCTGAGATAAAAACTATATTAGCTAGTCTGCTTAAAGGTTTCATTTTGTTTTGTGCTAATTTGGCAACTGAAGCTATACAACTGGGATACTTTGCAATATATGTCATAAGGAGCTTCACAGGCCTAATCTCAAGTAAAAGTATTTAGAAACAAGGATGTTGGTGTTCTTATATAAAGAGGACAGTATATTTTTAAATGTTATACACTGAGTCTGAAAACCTAACACAATTTAAAAAATACTACATTAAAGAAAAAACAAATACATTTTTTAGAAGAGAGGCTTGTAAATAAGTGACAGTATATTTGCTTTGCATGGAGAAGCCCCCTGATTCAGTCTGGCATTTCCAGGTAAGGCTAAGAAAGAATTTTGCCTGAATTTCTGGAGGATTTTCACCAGCCACACCCAATAGGATTGGGCTAGGAGGATCAATGGTATGATTCAGTTTTGTATCAGGAGCATTTTAAGGCTGCTTCCTATGTATCTCAGTCTTGTTTACTTGCAAATATGTGGGTAAAGGATTATAACATCAGTCTCAGTGAATATGAGTTTTCTGGTTACTGCCTGGAATATAGCCTGGGAGTCAATGAACTTCCAAAAGATTTAGCAAGGGAATAGAATTCATTTGCAAGGCTTTCAGAACTCTAGTGATGATGAGGAAACAGGCTGCCACTTGGAGACCAAGGAAGAAACATTAATACTTGGGTTAAAATTTTTACCAGGACAGAAATAACTGAGTACACATTACAGTTTGAGTAAATCAAGTCAGTCTTTTATATGTATAAATAAAAATAGTTCAACTAACTATAGTGTTCTTACTGTATATTTTGTCTAAATAATCCCTCCTTTCTGTGTCACTTTAAATCACAGATTTAAAGATTTGTGATTGGATACAGGCTAAGGTGGTTACATTTGCTTTGCATGAATATCAAAGATTGTAGTCCCATTGATTTCTTGAATCAGTGGATTTTAGTGTACAGTCGTCCCTAACTTTTTGCGGACTTGAAGTCTGTGGTCTCGCTCTTCGTGGGAGGGACAAGTGGGGAGGGAGAAAATGGCAACGCACACTAGCACACAGCCTCACACATGTGCCATGGGCACATGCACTATTATTTTCAATGGGACTCAAATATTTGTGAGTCACCATTTTCATGGGGGGGGATCTGGAACGGATACCCGCAAATTGGGAGGCGCTACTGTAATTAACTTACAGTGGAAGTACAGCATGAATGCTTACACAGAAGTCTCACTGATTTTAATGATATTTACATCCAAGTAAATTAACTTGCCTAAATACCCTAAAGCAGGGGCAGGCAACCTTTTTGAGACCTGGGCCGGTCTTCTGTAGCCCAGGTCTCAGCTGGGCCGAGGGGGGGGAAATGGTGGTGCGCACGCACCCTCCTCCTCCGGCGCAACCCCCAGTGTACGCTGCTACCGCAGCCACCGCCGTAGCGCGCGCAGCCACAGCCACCATGGCGCATGTCGCAGCCGCCATTTTGGAAGTCCAAATCGCGCCCACGGCTGCCGTTTTGACTTCCAAAATGGCGATCGCAGCGAGCGTGGCCACAGAGCGGCAAAAACACTCCCCGATGGAGGTGTGCGGCGGCGATAACGATGGCGGCAACCTTCGGCGTGGGCCGGTAAGTCCGGGGCCCAGGGCCTTAACCAGCCCCCAGGCCGTAGGTTGCCGGTCCCTGCCCTAAAGGCACCAGAGTGTGCCAGATATTGGAAGCTAAGCGGGGTGAGCCCTGGTGAGTACTTGGATGAGAGACCACGAATGAATACAATGTGCTGTAGGCTATGTTTCAGAGGAATGAACTGGCAAAAACCATTCGGAGTATTCCTTGCTTAAGAAAACCTATGAAATTCATGGGGTCAGCATAAGTGGACAGGTGACCTGAAGGCACACACAAATATGCATAGAATAGCAGCCTTGGTTTTTATTCAACCTTTGTTTTCTTTGGGTTCATTTAAAATAGTTATGCTTTCAGGTTTGTTCTTATGTTCATTTCAAAAATGTTATTTAGGATGTTAATTTTCAGAGTTGTAGAAATACAAAATTATAACTACACTATTAAAAATCATAAAAACACAATAACAGTATTCATAATACAATAACAAAAGCAGAAAAGAAGTAAAGAGAAGCTATGTTCAGATGTTCTTTCAAAATATTTAATGAACATGTGAGGAGAGAGAGCACAAAAATGAGCATTCTGAAAGAATGACCATGAAGAGGAAGAAAAATCTGCCAGCCATACCCATCACTCTTGTTGGGTTCTGGACAGACATTTTAATGGAGATACTTCTTCTGTTTTCAAAGAGTCTCTGGAAAACAGGATTTTGCATCTCATAAAGAGTTTCTCATAAAGAGAGCCAGCATGGTGGGGTAGATTTTACTCAAGGCAGTTTGAGCATTGGACTGACTGGATACCAGGGTTGATTCCCCTCAGTCATGGAAACTCACTTGGTAATCTTAGGCATGTCACACACTCTCAGCCCCAGAAACCAATATGATAAGATCACCACAAATCAGAAACTTGAGGACACATAACAACAAGAAAGAGTTTACACAGATACAAAATGCTGGTCCCTGCTGATGCTGGGCAGAAGGAGGTGGTTATTTTGCTTGTTTTCTCCTTCATATGTTTATTGAGCACCATGAAAGAATGAAGGTGGTTATAATAGTATGAATCCTAAATCCCGCTGGAAATCCTAGGTTTTTTTTTTTTAAATAATCTATGAGAAATAAAGCAACACCACATTTGATTACTTCAAGATAGCTTTTTGGCTCATTAAAGTAAGGCAAATTGTGTGTATGTGTGCCTTCAGGTCACCTGTAAACTTATGGCAACCCCATGCATCTCATATGATTTTCTTAGGCAAGAAATACTCAGAGGTGCTCCTCCCAGTTCCTGCCTTTGAAATATAGCTTACAGCACCTGGTATTCATTGGTGCTCTCCCATCCAAATATTAACCAGGGTTGAACCTGATTATTTTCCAAGATCAGATGGGCTTTCATGTCTTTAGAGTATATAAGCAAATTAGCACATGCACAATACCTGTTCCTCCATATCTTTCCTTGCTGCTTCATCTGTTGAATCCCTTAGGAAAATTACTTTGGGTGAAAACAAGTTTAAATTATAAAAACTCAACTCATATAGAAAATGATCAATTCTGCCAAAATCCAGGCCAGTAGGCATTTCACCACTTTCCAGTATAGAATAGCTTCTGATGCAAACATGTACACAGGCCAGAAATACACATGGAAGAAATTGCAACCATTTAAATATGAAGAATTTCAAAACATAAGATGTGAAGATATGGTGTTACTTGCATATCCTAATGTTATCATACTACTAGTAGAAAATAGCAAGAGTTGGAATGATCATTGAAAAAAATTAAGGAAAAAAGTGCAAAGGCAGGGTTACAGTTGAACATGAAGATAATAAAAATGTTGACCACATATGATTTACATAACTTTAAAGCAGACAATGAAGACATTGAAATAGTTAAAGATTTTCCATAACTTGGGTGAACCATAAATCAGAACGGACACTGTAGTCAGGAAAACAAGAAGACTAGGACTTGTAAGGGCAGCTATGAAAAAACTAGATTGTCCCTCCCCTTTTATTTCTGATGCTTGTGAAAGTTGGATATTAAAGAAGACTCATAGAAAGAAAATAAACTCATTTGAAATGTGGTCCTGGGGGAATTTTCTACAAATAGCATGAGCTGCCATAAAGGCAAATAAATGGGTCCTTGAGCAAATCAAGCCTGAACTTTCCCTAGAAGCCAAGATGACTAAACTCAGATTGTCATACTTTGGCCATATCATGAGAAAACATGACTCATTAGAAAAGACAGTGATGCTTGACCAGGTAGAAGACAGGGGGAAAAGAAAGAGAAAAATAGGAAGACCACATTACAGACTCAGTCAAGGAAGCCACAGCCCTCAGTTTCTGAGCTTTTCAGTCTCTTCTCCCTTCTCCCTAGCAAGTGTAATGGAGACTTCTTTGTTTATTCAGTTACAGTTTCTCTATAATGTCCAGACCAAGCAACTGATCTCAGTGTTTCCTATAACTTAAGATCACATATTGGCAGAATTTCAGTGACACAGTTCAAACTTACAGCATCATTGGCTGACTATTATCCCATCATTTGTTGGATAAGGAACAACTGATTATCACTCCTCCTTTCCTTCTCCCTTGTTCTGTTTTAAATCCTGCTGTTCCCCACCCCGATTGCTCTGCAGAGGGGCGGGCTATAAATAAAAATTTATTATTATTATTATTATTATTATTATTATTATTATTATTATTATTATTATTATTTTCCTTCTTCCCCTGTTGTAGACTTTTAAGGCTGAAAGAAATATTATTTTATATTGGGTGTACGAAACTGAAAATCTCAGCAGCTCTAGCCAACATAGCAAATTGAAGTGAAATGGTGGGAATTCATACCTTCCAACATTATGAAAACCAAGAGATATATGGCAAAACAACATCAAGATGACAAAAGTTATTAATGAGGAAGCGCACACAAGCTCAGAGAGGCTGTCACAGTTTGCTTTTTCCTGAGCCTACTAGAAAGGGCAAGATTTTGCCTCTCCTGTTTTTCCCCACCCCCTGTTGAATTAATTAAGCTTTAACTATTTTTGCACTTTTAACTCAGTTTGCAACAACTGAAGGAAGCTGAAGACAAAGAGGGAAATTGGGAGGTGGAGAGATAAACTGGGACATCTGAGAAGCAACTGAAAAAGTGGGATGACAGTTGTTTAATCAGAATTCTCCCTGCCAAATTGGGATAGTAGAAGGGCTTGGGAGCTGCAGTCCAACTATATCTAGAGGACCGCATGGTTGCTGCTGCTGTTCTATAGTAAAAATAAGTTCTTCTACATTAAGAAGCAGTGATGGTGAACTCTTAAATCATCTTGACTTTTCTGAAGCTGGGTTTTCTTGATTTTTTTCCCCATTTTGATAGAAAATGGATGAAAAAATCAAGTTGCACAACAGCAAATCTTAACAAATTTTACCAGTGACCATAGACACATTGGCACATCTTTTCCTTAACTTTAGACTGCCCCCCCAAAAAAAGCCCAAATCATAAGCAAAACTGGTTTAGCAGTTTTGAATCTATGACGAATGTTTTCTTGTTGACCCATTCAAATGTGACGTGAATTTCCCCAGGCAGTATCCCAGTGCCAGATTTAGTTATGGACTCTGGGCCAGAAGTACAGCAAAGCTCTAGGCTCAGGGCATATGGAATAAAGATAGAATTTTAAGTTAAACAAATAATAATACAAATAGCTGCTGGCCGTACAAGTGATCTTCTTTTTCCTGTTCGTAACGTAAGCGGTAGTCAACATCTAGCTAATGATTATCAGGCACGCAAAACCCAGCAATAATACTATTTTACTCTGTAGTCTTGGAGGTACCATAACTCAGTGATAAAGCATGTAGAAGGTCCATGGTTCAGTATGGGGCTGAAAGGATGGACTGTCAAGAGTGTCATCTGAAATCCTGAAGTATATAGTCAGAGTAGAGAGTGCTAAACTAGATGGACCAATGGTCTCACTCCATTTACGGTTGCTTTGAGGTAAAACAAACTGGCAGAAGGGGAGACTTGAAGCTGCCTTTTACCCAGCTCGAAAAGGAGCAGATTTTTTTGGCCAGCAAAAAGCCGGCTTTTCATGCCCTGCAACAGCTTCAAGCTGGCTGCAAGGTGCTCTGGCAGTGTGCAGTGTATAAATGCCATGCCCCCAACTGCTGGGAAGCCGGCTTTTAGAACAGGTCTGTTCCAGGTCATAGTTAGGACACTGTGGTTGTTTGAACCAGCATAGCTGAAAATAATAGAACATATGTTACAGAATATCTATATTTTGGGTATATTTCAAATGCACAAAATTAAATTCATACATAGGATTTACAGATGGAAAATAACTGTTCAATAAAGAGTCTTATGGCACCTTAAAGTCGAACAGTTTTTGCTTGGTATAATCTTTTTGAGGACTGCATCCACAAATAAAAATGGTTAGGCTGTAAGGTGCCACTAGATGTATACCATTCTGGAAAGTTTTAAAATAAATTGATATTAAGCATTGTTTTGTTTTGTTTGAAACCCTATGGAATTCAATCAGTGATTTACATCAAATCACTCAGTTTTCAAGGGTGGTCACAAAGCTAATAAAAGTTACTTTTTGGACTACTACTGCTATGATAGCTAGGTATTTCTGGCCTGTGGTTATACTTGCTGGGGATTCCAATAATAGTTAAAAAGAAAACTTTCCCAAGCACTGAGTAGACTTGTACAAATTTATAATACAAGCCTTTCTCCTCCCATGGAATTCCTTGCCTGTTTTGAGAAATTCATGAATTTCTGAGATCCTTCCATTCTTTAGATTTGTTTGTTTAAAAGCGTTACTTTTCTGGATGCCTCATTAATTCCAGACAAATGACAATGTGGCACATACATATATTTATTGCTCTCCTTTTCCTTTGGATATAATGACAGTTCATTTGTTACCTCTGAAGATCAGAAGCCTAAAATCATATTTTAATGATGCACTAGTTTCCACTGACCTTGTAATCTCAGTGTCCCTAATTGTTAAGGTGTTTGTCACTCCCTCCTGCTTCCACTGAGATATCATTCTATGCTATCTCCTCTTGCTAGTGAGATCCAAAGAAATCTTCCTATTTGTAGTCTTGCTACTCTTGAGAGAGCATGGCACTCAGCTCACCTTCATGCAATGGAAGGAAATTTAGACTATGCCATTGGCACCACTTCTGTGCCATCACAGTATTCCTAGCTCACGGACTTATCTCTGTGTGATAGGAAGGCTCTGTTGCATTGTGACAATGAGAACTATGCACTGTTATATGGGTTATAAAATGGCCACAACTTTAATGCAAAAATCCAGGGGTCATAAATCAATCATAGGCCAATCAAATTGTCATCATAAATTAATCATAATGTTGTCACAAACCAGCCATAATGTCATCATAAATCAATCATAATGCCAACATAAATCAATAATTATATCATTATAAATCAATCATAATTGGCATCATAAATCAATCACAGAAAATAAATGTACATTCAGGTAGAGGGAATAACTGCCAGTTGTGACAAAGCAACAAGTGTGGAGTAGGAGTAAGCGCATATAGATCCTCATATCACATTGGTGGGTGTACTGTGAGTATCACAAGCAAACAATAAGACAAGATAGCTAGCAATACACAGGACAGTTAGGGAGAAGCCAAGAAGTAAGAATAAAAGTGAAATTAATGAATATAAGCTCCAAACCCAATATTCCCAGGGAGGGCAAAAAACTCATGCTCCAATAACATGGGAAAATTCCCTCCTGGCTCCCAAGGGTGACCAGCCAAAGCCTAGGGATATGTTGCAAGCTCCCTAAAGCAACATAGGGAGGCTGGGCAGGTTGTGAGGATCTTGCAGCCAGCAATGGGTGTTGGCTCTGTGAAGAGGCCTATATAGGCCTGCCAGTTCTCATTGTACATATCGCAGGAACTCCAAGTCAGGTGATATTTTGCATGAGGCTTGGAGTGAGATCTTGCCCCAATCTCTAACGAAGTTCTGCGACGGCAGACGCCATCATAAGACTTCACGCTCTATTACTCCAAGTGGCCACTCAGAGTAGCAGCTGGCCATGGTGCTGGCTTCCTATGCATGTCCAACACAAATAGGACTGCTCCATCATGTGTCACGGTGGGTGTTATACAGACTTCCCAGTTGCATGGCAGATAATCCACGAGCATGGCCTACTGCCCTTCAGATCTTTGTTCAGTATGCACAGTCTGTAGAGGGGCTGAACAAGGAAGACTAGCAGATGTACAGAAAGAATGCCGGGGATGTTCCCAGGAATGCAGTCCAGCTTCTTTTTAATCATATGTAGCCCATTCATGTAAGTAACATGCAAAGTTATACCGTGGCACCCCTCTCTTCTCCCTTCTATGTGTTCACTATAGAAGTACCTTATTTTATCTGTCACAAGAATCAGTGATTGAAAAACCATGATTTAGTTATTTAGCCCATTCAGTAGAATACCTAGTCTCTTGGAGCTTGTCTCCATTACCAGTATACCCCCAGCCCCCCAACCCCAGGCTGGTTGTTTACACAGTGCTCAGACCCCTGTCCCAGATTAAAAACACTTACCTTTTGCTCTAGGTTTGCCAGAAAACCTGAAATAAAATGTGACAACGACAGGTGGGCTTCCCATGCAGTAGCTGAGAACATTTGTGATGAATACCTCTGCAGGCATTAGTCTCTCTGTGGTCAGATTGAAACTGGGTGCCTTGATCTGACCTCAGAGTGACTTGCACCCACAGGAATGCAGAAACCACTTGGGAAGGCAGCTGCCTGTCATCACTGTGTTTTGTTGTAGCAGGTAAGGTGGGATTTGAGTGAAATTTGGGGCCAGAATATTTCAGGCACAGTATTCTGGCAAATGCAGACAAACCCCCAACTGGCACTTTCCAAGAACTGAATGTGTATTCTCATAATTATTAGAAATATGTAGGGATCTCATGGTGGAAGTTTCCACTAAGGGAGGGCTTGGAAAAGTTTATTTTAGGGACTATAACTCCCAGTTTGATGGGAGTTTCTGCCACAGAATATTAAGCTATGGCTCAAGAATTTGAGTAGAAAATATGAGCCTGTCTCCAATTTGAGATCTCCATGGGAAGAGCCAACACCTTGTGAGTCTAGGTTGGTGTTTACATATGGTGAAGCTTTCTCTATAGGAGCCCATCAGCTGTGGAAGTCTCTTCCAAGGGAAGTTAGACTCCTCTGAGTTAAGCTCCAGGGGGCAGCACAACAGTGTCTATATACAGGGCCCCTTGGTATCCACTGATGTTTGGTTCCAGAACTCCCATAGATACCAAAATCCATGGGTGCTCAAATCCCATGAAATGCAATGCCATATTAAAATGGTGCCCCTTATATAAAATGGCAAAAAACAACATTTGCTATTTGGAATTTACTTATATTTTAAAATACTTTCAGTGGTTGATTGATGGATCTGTCAATGGTTGAATCCATGGATAAGGAGAGTCGACTGTATAGCTTTAAATGTTTTTCTCTATGATGCATTGCCTTGAGTACCCTTGTGGGCTGAGAGATGGTATATGTGATCCCCAATCTTGAGAAAAGGAGGTGGTGTAGTGATAGCAGTAGTAGAAATGCCATTGTTCTGGCCCCTAAGAGAGAGACCAGTGGTCAGATTTGCAGGACTCAATCAGCTTTCCTACTGCCACCTCCTTTTCTTTTTGTTTGGTGTCTTTTTAGATTGTAAACCTGAGGACAGGGAATTATCAAATTAATAGCATTTTAAGAGGGGTGGGAATGTGGGATACAAAATGTATATTTTAATGTTGTAAGCTGCCCCAGTTGCATCACGCAGAGGGGCAGGATAAAAATATATGATGATGATGATGATGATGATGATGCCATTCTGGAAGCCTTTTTGACTGAACGGTGGGGTGTAAATGCTTTAAATAAAATAAAATATAAATAATAGTTTTTTTACAAACTCTTTCCAAAATCTTGCCTACCCTATAGTTATAATAAATAATAGTTATAATAATTGTTATAAATTATACTAAATAATAGGAATAGTCTTAATATTTTGTAAGGTGAAGAATTTATTTTAAAATCATCACTTTTTAAAACAGAACCTCTCCAGTGAGTAGCACTCTGGGAAAAATATTGGCTACAACCAAGGCCCTTCCAACATTTTGACATTTTATAGTAGAAGTCCTTAATGGAACATAATCTGATTTGCATTGTGGAAATTAAATTTTACAGGCGCCACAATTATTTGAGTTTTTCTTTGCTGCACTGGGAAAAGAAAGAAATATACAAAGCAAATCCTAGTAAGAGTACAGAGAGCAAAGCATATATACTTTTGAAACACTACTTGGAAAAATGTCTAAAATGGAACACTGCATATTAACCTCTAATGCTTTAGCATCCCTTTCTCATGTTTTGACTAACATCTTTCATAACTGATCCCCAAGTGTTAGCAGTGACTTGCTTTTAATTTAGTGGTCTGTCCTGAAAGGAACAAACAATTTCACAGCTGTTAAATGGTAGTTATTTTAGTTTCAAAGAAGCACCCTGGAGATCTGAATGGTAATCACAAAGCGGTGTTGGTCATTGTCTTGTGTTTGAACAGCCCACTTATGCACCACAGTAGTTTCCTAGAGGTAATAATGACCCAAAGTAGACTAATAAACCCTTTCATGGTGTGGCTGGTCTTTCATCTCCATCCTTTACATTTATTGATCTTCACTGAAGCACTGAACAGCTTTGTAGTATAATTGCACTTAAAGAGCTATGTATAGGTGCTCTTTTGATCACTGGTTTGGTGGGAATCATAATGTAACACATAGGGATTGAAGGCAATGATTTGAAATTAGGTAACTGAATAAATGTGGGAATTTCAAACATGGCAAATACTAACTGCCCCTTTAGAAACATCAAATAGCTAAAGAGTTTTGTTTGAGGCCCTTTCACACTACACAGTTATAGTGCAATATTCCACTTCAACACCCATGGCAGCATCCTATGGAATCCTGAAATTTTCACATTGTTGTTGTTGTGCTCCTTTAAGTCATTTCTGACATATGGTGACCCTAAAGTGAATCTATCTCTGGGTTTTCTTGACAAAATTTCTTCAGAGGGGCTTTGCCATTGTCTTCCTCTGATGTGGAGAGTGCATGACATATCCAAGATCACCAGTGGATTTCCATGGTGAACAGGGTTTTGAACCCTGATCTCCAAAAGTCCTAATCCAGCATTCAAGCAACTATGCCATGCTAGATCGTGGTTGCAGTTGAGGGAAGCATATTTAAAATTCTCAGCCACAGAGAGCCCTAGTGCCTCATCAAACTACAAAGCCCAGAATTCCATAGGATGCAGCTATGACTATTAGTGGAATATAGCACTATAACTGTTTAGTGTGAAAGATGCCCTTGATTCTTAAGGAATGTTTCTTTCAGGACCCATAGCTTAAAACAGGGGTAGGCAACCTTTCCCCTTTAAGGGCCGAGGGACTTCAGCTTCCAGAAGCCTCAGCCATGTTGGCCAATAGTCTCATGTTGGCCAATAGCTCCTGGAATTCTGGGAGCTGAAGTACCTCAGCCCTTAAAGGGGAAAGGTTGCCTACCCCTGGCTTAAAATATTCTGCAAGGAGATCATCACTCCAAAGCCACTACCTAGGTTGGTTTCTTCTAGGAGCAGCTGCCTGAAGTCCTTTCTTTATTCAGCAAGATTGTGGATGTAGATGGCTTTCTCTGTGTATTTTAATTCTGAAGTCTAGATAGTTCATTGTATATTGAGACCTTTATTGTCTCTTTGTATTATAGTTCTTTATTTATTAAACACTTCTGTATGCCAGCATGTGCCCTGTGGACCAACCAGCACAATAAATGTGTAATTAATAATAATAGAGATGTCACGTTGTCAGCACATTGGATTTTGAAAGTATTCATTTCCCAGCCACAGTTTTTAACTGAGGGCCAGTACAAACAATGTTCTCATCATGAGAATGCCACAGGAATTAGTTACTCCTACAAAGAATGAATCCTGGCCTAGCCTTCAGAAGCACTTACGACATAGATCATCATCATCATGTTATGAGTATCCATCTTCTCTGCCAGCAATGGCTAGGAATGGCCCATGGTGAGCATCAGGATTGACAGTATCATAGAATCATAGAATTATAGAGTTGGGGCCATCCAGTCCAACCCCCTGCCATGCAGGAACTCCTAATCAAAGCATCCCCGACAGATGGCCATCCAGCTTTTGCTTAACAACCTCCAAGGAAGGAGACTCCACCACACTCTGAGGGAGTGTGTTCCACTGTCGAACAGCCCTTACTGTCAGGAAGTTCCTCCTAATGTTGAGGTGGAATCTCTTTTCCTGCAGCTTGCACCCATTGTTCCGGGTTCTAGTCTCTGGAGCAGCAGAAAACAAGCTTGTTCCCTCCTCAATATGACATCCCTTCAAATATTTAAACAAGGCTATCATATCACCTCTTAACCTTCTCTTCTCCAGGCTAAACATCCCCAGCTTCCTAAGTCGTTCCTCATAGGGCTTGGTTTCCAGACCCTTCACCATTTTAGTTGCCCTCCTTTGGACATGCTCCAGTTTCTCCACATCCTTTTTGAATTGTGGTGCCCAGAACTAGACACAGTATTCCAGATGAGGCCTGACCAAAGCAGAATCAAGTGGCACTATTACTTCTCTTGATCTAGACACTATAATTCTATTGATTCAGCCTAAAATTGCATTGGCCTTTTTAACTGCTACATCACACTGTTGACTCATATTCAACTTGTGGTCTACCTGGACTCCTAGATCCCTTTCACATGTAATCTCATTCAGCCAGGGGTCCCCCATCGTATATCTGTGCTGTCTGTTCAAGTCATTTTGAATTTTGATCCTGTCTTCTGAGGTATTAGCTACTTCTAATTTGGTTTTGTCTGCAAATTTGATAACTATGCCCTCAATACTGTCATCCAAGTCA
>CM034706.1:25444222-25454633 GCA_020142125.1 Phrynosoma platyrhinos
TGGATTCTTGCTGCTTTTGGCCCCGTGGGATAAGGTCCTATGAAATGTAAGTAAATTTAATGAAATAAGGGAAACCCTCTGCCTGTCCATCTTTCTCTCTCTCTCTCTTTCATAGTGACTTTTGGTATGCTGGTTTTGAAAGAGCTACAAGCACTGAAGTATTATATTATTTGGAAAACTCCAGAATCCAGGGAATAACAGGGAAATTAAAATGTCACAGAATATTGTGTAAAGTGTTGCAATGGTGGTATGGCGGCTCCCTCCATGTAACAGTTGCACAGCCTCCAATGAATTTTTCCGTCAGTTTTCAGATTTCTAGCCTTGCAGTAATTTAAGAGGCCAGTTGAGCATTTAGAATATTGTATCTAACATAATTTCTGTGGAGACTGTCCAAAGACCCAAAGTTTTCTCTATCTCAAATCTCTTCTCTGGGCATCATATGATATGAATAACATTATGCCCATTACTTCTTTCAACACTTTTGCAGAACCATTGATCTCCCACAGAAGTGGAGAGGGATAAATGTATTCCTTTTTCTTTTTAAAACCTGTTTATGAAAGTTCCCCCTTTTCTTTTTTCTTTTTAACTGCTTTATGCTTTATCAAGACATTTTGACTACCCATAGAAGTATATCAACATTCCTGGGCACACAATATAATACTCTAGGCTGGAAGGTTGCTGAAGGCAACTGAATAGCCATCTGGGGCCCTTCACATTACAGTTGCCCCTCCGTTCTCATGGACTTCAAGTCCTCAGTTTTACAGATTCACAGAGGGGCAACCACCGTTTAAATCAATGGGGCATGCTCGCAGAGGCATGCCCCATTCAAGCCTATGGGACTTGAATACTTGCTAATCTCCATTTTTATGGGGAGTCCAGAACGGATCCCCTGCAAAAATGGAGGGCCAACTGTACAGAGTTATAGCACTATGAGTCCACTTTAAATGCCTTGGCTGCACTCTATGGAATCCTGGGGTTTGTAGTTTGGTAAGGCACTAGAATATTCTGATAGAGAAATCGAAATCTCCTGCCCTGAACCACAAATATCAGGATACCATGCACTGTTACCAAAGCAGTTACAATGGATTGTAAAGCTATAACTGTATAGTGTGTGTTGGCCCTGAAACAAAGGATAGGAATTCTTAGGGTATGGAGGAGTGGAAGATAAAAGAGAAAGAAGACCTTGTGGCTCTCTAGATGCTATTGAATTCCCATCATCTCCCCACCATTGGCCAATCTTACCAAATTTTAACTTGAACCACATGAAATGATGTACATGTAGGCACTTTTAACTTGAACCACACTTAGGATGCACATATGATATTGTATAGATATAGGTAAAGATAAAGGTATAGTTTTAAGTTTGCTGGGCTTTTTAGATGACAACTATTACCATTACATTGGGAAATATGATTTATGAGTAATATTAGGACAAAAACATTACTAAGGATTATGTATGGTATGATACAGGAAGAGGTCATTTGAGGGAGGGGGGACACTATGGACTATGCACTATGAACTGGGCACTGGGTGATGCCAACCCTAGTGTTGCCACTGCCCCAAAGTTAGCTGAAACTAGTACTGAGAGTTTTTATATTTTAAGTATCTTGCCTTACTTCAGAGAGGAGGGTCCCATAGCCTTTCTCATCTGTTGCTGTTTCTGAATTATTTCTATGGAGGGAACATGTGTGTATATAAAATAGATATAATTTTGTATTTAAAAAAGATGAAAAGAGATACATTTTAGGACTTTCATGCAAGCCTCTCTCTACTTCACATGCTCTTTATTTTATTTTATTTTATTTTATTTTATTTTATTTTATTTTTGTCTCTTTACTTTAACAAGGCTAGCCATAATGGATGGCAGGCTCTGAAGAGCAATGTAATCACAGTAATAGAATAATTATTGAAGTCTAGCTTTGATAAGTAACTGCAGGCAAAGAGCCTTATAACTGGAGAGAATGCGGCCATTTTTTGCAAGCTTCCCAATGATGAGGTAGGGATTGAAGGCCTAAAAATCATGAACTTTTTAGTACAGATTATAGCAGGCCTTCTTTCCTATGTCTACCCCAGCAGAAATGAACATAGCTGCCCGACTTTGGATGGTATCCCACCAGAGGCTTGTTGTCAACCATAGCAAAAGGAGTGGACTATATTTTTTTCTAGGGAGCCAGAAAGCATGGCTAAGGGGGAGTGTGGAAGAGATTGAGGGTTGTTTGATGGTAGATGGTCAATAGCCCCAGTTGACTATTGCAGAAATGTGCAATAGGGAATGCTCCCACACTGATACATTTGTGTTTTCATTCACTAATGCAATTGCAGTGAGAATGAGGCTTGTGTGATAATGTCCTGGGTTGGTTGGTTACTTTCTTTCCCCTTCCTTCATCATTTTCATCTTCTATCACCCTCAGGTAACAGGTCAGTGATTGAGTTTATTGTGGAAAACTGCAGTAGTCCAACATATCTGAAAGATTCCAGGCTGAAGTAAGGATCAGTTGCATGACCATCTAGTGAGGCTTGCATATTGGGATGAACAAGATGGCCTTCTCTGTTGTGGCACCTTTATAGAATGGTCTCCCTGTTGAAATTGAGTTGATTCCAATGTTGGATGACCTCTGCTACCAACTGAAGACCTATTTGCTTATCTAGGCATTTTCTTGTTCTACCTATTGTTAACATTTCAAGTTATCCCCAATTTTAGTGAATTATTTTTAGTGGATTTTATTACTTAAAGCTACTGATTTTTCCCATTGTAGACTTATCTAAGATGTAAAAAATGGAAAAGTGGTATAAAAGTGCTCGAAAATAAGATCATAATAAAACTACCTTTTATCTCTGTGTTTCCCTCCCATCTCCTTTTCCTTCTCCTCCCCTCCCTTTCTTTCTAGGCAAGAGGACACCAAAGACAAAGGACAAGAAAAAGAAGAAAAAGAATTTAATGGAAAGAGCCCAGAAGCAACATAGCCTCTTCTTAGCTACAGACTGAGTTAGTCAATAAGAGACTTGAGTTTTCTGCCTATACAAATGGCATATTATATATATATATATGTTCATATTTTTGCAAAATGCACAGAAGCTGCTACCTGCTCCTGCACACAGATGCACTGCAATTCAGCTGCTTGGTTGCAAATAACTTGTGGGGGGTGGGCCAGGGGGTAAGGGAGAGAAAGAGAATGTCCACAAGCTTGTTTGTGTTATTTATACTTTTATTGTTATTTGTTGTTTTTGTTGTCCCAAAAAAACCCTGGAGACATCCAGGGGTAGAAGAAGCACACTGAGTTGAATCAGTGGATTTGTATCCCCTTCGTCTCCTCCCCAGTGAAAAAGCCTTTTTGAGTTGCTTTGTTTTTTTGCTTTTGCTTTTGTTTTAGCTCAGTGCCTGCAAAATAGAGATAGCCAATGTCTTGGCCTAGAACTTTGCAGTAGGAACACTGAGGCTGCAAAAAAAAATTGCAGTTGTTTAATGGACTTGTGCATATTTATACAAGGAAAGGAGGCTGGGGAGTTAGGATTGCATTTATGGCCTTTGTTTCTTGTATTGTAAATTTTCAAGAATAAATAACACTAAGCAGATATTCATAGATAACGTTCTTTGTCCTCAGCACCTGTTATATTGGAACAACTGTATAGTGAAACTGCTCCCGACTGATACGTTGCAGGAGTTGCTGCTTAGTATTTCAGGAGCACAGCAGTTCCCATGTGTCTACATATAAATAAACCTATTTACAATATAAGTGTGTCTGCTTTCTTCCATGAAGCTCATATTTCATTTTCTGTTTTATGTCACTTTGATTCTAGGAAAGGATGCATATTTGAGGGCATAGGGAGGTAATGTAAGGGTCAGTAAGATGTTCTGGGACCCAAATTGCAGAAGGATATTTATCATATGGAATCTCTTCTGATTGAAAGCACTTTGGCTTGTTGCCCTTCCTTTATTTGGATTGCTTTCCAAAGAGGTGAGCAACTGAGAATGATCAAGGTTGAAACATTAGGCTAAACTAAATAATGAGATCCCCATTTGGTTATAGAAACACAGGGCCAAACAGACATGAAGCCAAACTACAATTAAAGGCAGCTTGGGTGTGGTATGAATTGGATCAGAGCAATGGTGTCAAAGCAAGAGAAATTCATTGTATGCCAAGGGATCTTGTGGTACCTTTGAGACTGTGTGGAATACGTTGTTGCATAAAGGGGAGTATCTGAGGAGTTAGACCGAGTTTGCAAAAGTTCATGCTACAACTTCTTTCACACAGTTAGTCTCAAAGGTGCTGCAAAGGAAGAGCAGTTAAACTTTATTACCCAGGTCTCCTGGGGAGAATCATTAACTGTCATCAATGATCATTCAGTTGTGTCTTGACAAGAGGCCAGATACTGCAAGTATGGATTGAATAAACTGGCCACAACTTGAAGGCAAAACACAATAAGATATCCTGTACAATCAAAACTAATACCATCACCCTCTATACAATGTATAATCAAAGGAAAGTTAAAGGGACATGGGCCCTATAGTTTTCAAGTCAGCCCTCCATATTTGCGGATTTGATTATTCACAAATTTTATCAATATGTTCTCTCTATAAATATCTAGGTCCTCCAGTGCAACTCCGTGGTAAACTTTAACCAAAAGTCCCACTGAAGGACCTAGAGATTCCTAGAGAGAACATTCCACTAGGCGTTTGCAGCCCTTCCAGTGCAAGTCTATAATCAACCTCTGGCAGATGTTGACCACAGAATTGCACTGGAGGATTTGGAGATTCCTAGAGAGGTGTTCTCAGGGGTAAAAAAAAAGTGTTATTTGCAGTTTTTCCACTTTCACGGTGGTCCTGTGTCCCTAACCCCAGCGAATGTGAAGGGACCACTGTATAAAGGATGTTACAATGCAATCTCTTATCCACTTCTCTCCAGAATCATAGATTGTGATGCAGAACTGTGATAAATCTCCCATTTGTGCTTGTACCAGGGCTCACCAAATGGAATGAATACATTCTCTCCTACACATGGTTATTTTGATACAATCCACAGAAAAAACAATGAGACCCCACTTTTGGTAATGGAAACGGGGTCTGATCCAGGTGATACCGTACTCTCTAGAATAAGTTGGAAAGCTTGAAAAGCTGCTGTTAATTCTGTTGTCATTTTTTTAAAAAAACAAAGAAGTTGCTATTTGTAATGTGTTTTTTATTGTTAGTACTTCATATTATTTCCTTCTAGATAAGCCATTTTGATAATTTAGTGGAACAAAAACTCAAAGTGATGAGCCTTCCAATGTACCTGAACTACAGAAAGGGTGCCATCTTAAATTCTAACCAAATGCCAAGTCTATTTTCCATCTCGCTTGGCAGGAGGATTGTGCTGGGTTTTTTTCTTCTTCTTATCTTAACCATACATGGTCCCAAGTTTTAAAATGTTTTCACTCTCTCTGTCTCAAAAGGCCCTGATACTGGGATTTTCATGAACAAGGTAACTCATCATCTATAAATGTTTATTCTCAGCTAACTTTCCATGTGGAAAAATGAGCTTCTACATGGGAGAAGGGGATTGACTGGAACAGAACTTTCTGCTGTAACAGCTCTCATTTCCCCTTTTGTGGCATTATCCCAGGCCTTCTGCTTCACTGCATGAAGCAAAACTTTCGGCCCAGCTTTTAACAGAATTAGAACTTGGAGCATATATGTATTGATGTAGTCATTTGGAAACTGTGGCTTTGAGCTTCATGGGTGTTTTCAAAAGGCTGATGATGATACATCTCCCCCTTCAGACCTTTTCCTTTTAGCTGGCCTCTTGGGTTTTGGTACAAGGTTAGCATTAGGCATTGTTTCCTGTTGAAGGACATTTTAAAGGGGAAATGAAGATGCATTTCATGGTTCTATTTGTGAATGAAAGGCAATAAGAAGGGGAGCATCTGTCTCAAAGGTGACAAGATCCCCTTGCATACTGATATTCCAAACTAACATGGCTAGTCTCTGAATTTAAAAAAAAGTCATGGTGTTGAGTACTTTGTCCTGATTATTTTATAAAAATATAGCTTTCTTATTTATAAAAAGATGGATTTCAGTTAGATTTTCTTCTAATACAGAGGATGGGATCAAATGACTGTTTTTGAGATGCTAACATCTTTATTCACTAATTTCACCAGCAGTGGGTGAAATCAGGCATTATGGCCAGAATTCCGTATCAGCTTATACTTAACTAAATACTTAACAAAATAATTTCTCCTGGCTCGATCTTCCAAAACCTGATGGAAACTTCATTCAACCATGTTAAAATTGTGACTAAGTAGTGATCATGGATATGAAATATGACCTAATCATAGTTGTTTGCATTCATGACCACTACTTAGTCACAGTTTTGATACTATTGATGAATGTAACTCACCCCTCAACCTACTTTACTGGGCATCAGCTGCATGGGAAGAAAGAGCCCATTCCGCCAGGATTAGAATATAGGTAAATGATGTTTCCATTTGGTTTTGAGGGATCAAGCCAGGAGAAGTTAGTTAAGTATAGGCTGATACAGGATTCTGACCCATATCTGTAGGGTAATCTTCTCCACCTGCTCCTAAACAGGGCAACTGAAGCATGTGATGATGTCCTGTGATACCACCCACCCAAGTTTGGTGCTCTTGTGTGGCCATTCCTTTATGGCTCTGAAACTAATCTGACTTCCTTTTCTCCCAGGTTCCATCCTGGCAGAAAGATGAGATATATAGAATGATGGTTGTTGTGTGCCTTCAAGTCGTGTCTGACTTCTGGTGGACCTAAGGCAAATCTATCATGGGGTTCTTACTGCAGCTGAGAGTGTGTAATTCGCCAAGGTCATCAGTGGGTTTCCTTAGCCAAGAAGGGATTTGAATCCTGGTCTCCAAGATCATAGTCCATTACTCAAACCACTACATCCCACTGGTTCTCAATAAAATAAAATTTCTAACCCATGGAGGAGTTTCTTAGAGAGTAAATAAAATGGGCCCTTGGTATCCACGGGGATTTGGTTAAAGGAACCCCTGTCCCAATGGATGCTCAAGTGGCACTAAATCCAATGGATAGCAAAATGGTGTCCCTTCAAGGTTTCCTTTTTGGAATGTATATATTTTAAAAATATTTTCAAGCTGTGGATGCTTGAATCTGTGGATGAAAAATCCTTGGATACAGAGTGCTGACTGTATCTCATCTTTCTCTTGGAGAAGATGTGCTGGTAAAATCAATGAAACATTGTACCTGTGGAATGGAATGGATTGTCCTGAAAGAAGGCACAGCTGACTAGCTGGAATATTGAATAATAGCACACCACGCAGCAATATGTTACTGCCAGTCCTATAGCTTGTCCTGTTCTCTTAGACTGCATCCAAATGAGACTTTTATACTGAAACTGTACAGCCTCATTCACAGAATTCTACAGAGAATCCAAATGACATCCTCTTCTAATTGCCTCTATTTCTCTCTCTCTTTTCTGTAATACACACACATGTGCACACACATGCACAGACAAATATATGATAGAGGGAAAGTTGAAATAGTTGCACAATGCTTTTTGAATGGTAGCACTCGGAGCCCTCCAACTTGAAGTACCCCTTGTAAAACAGCTGAAGGGCTAGCACTGACTATTGTCCAATAATTTCAGACTCAATCCCAAACTCTCTGCTGTAACTCCTCCAAAAGCTTTCCCAATATTACTGAGGATATACACACAGTACTTTCTGTGGAAAGTTACTCTCTATCATAGTTATGCAACTTTGTTTTTAATGGATCACATCCATGATAGAATGCACACTGCTTGCCAATTTTGTTTTACTGTCCTTTCTTGTTGGCAAAATTAAGGCTCAACCCTGAAGTCAGGCTTCCAACAATTCAAAGCCTCTGTAAGGAGGTTAGGAAGCAAATATGAAGTTGAATCATTTGACAGACCAGGGCACAGCCATGATTCAAATTGAATTAAAAATGCTTCTAATTGGATTTGGATTTGTGCTCTGAAATAGAGTTAGTTTGGCAGCATCAGGCATGAAGAACACAGTTTCCTGCCTTTCCTTGCCAAGGCTTGTAATTCACCACTAAAAAATCTGTAAAATGTGATAAGTGGATAGATATCAGGGAATACATTGGTAAGATAGTGCACATTGTCTTTCTAGCCAAGGATGCTTGAAGAATTTAATTTGCACAACCCCCTGTATAATTTACACCATTCTTATTGCTGTTGTTGCTGTTGTGTGCCTTCAAGTTGTTTCTGACTTATGGTGATCCTAAGGTGAACCTATCATAGTGTTTTCTTGGCAAATTTCTTCAGAGGGTTTTTTTGCCATTGCCATCCTCTGAGGCTGGGAGAGTGTGATTTGCCCAGGGTCACCCAGTAGATTTACACTGTCAAGCTGGGGTTCAAACCTTGGCCTCTAGAGTCATACTCCAATGTTCAAACTACTATACCATGTTGGTTCACCTTTCTGATTAATTAATTGAATTCCTTCCTTCCTTCCTTCCTTCCTTCCTTCCTTCCTTCCTTCCTTCCTTCCTTCCTTCCTTCCTTCTTGCCTATGCACAATTGAGGCAACATGCAACACAGGAAAATACAAACTTCTCTGTGTTTTGGACTGAAATCTTGTTGATGACAGACACTGGCATGATCTCCTGTTACACCAACATACATACTCTTTAGTCATTGTGGACAGAAATATCCAGGTACCTTCCTGCACAATTATGTGCAACCACAGCTTATAGTGTACACTATCACACTCCTATGACCAACCAGTGGCTTCGGAAAGCAACAGCCTGTCACTATCCAACTATAGTTACACAACCAAGAAAAAGGAGCAGTAGTCATCTTTGTGAGTTTGCTAGAAGTCTGGGAGACTGAGAGTGGTCTCTTTTCCCTAGCAACTATGGACTTTATCACACAGGGAAAACGGGGTTTAAAAAGTCATTTTCCTGGAAAGGTCATGCGATCGTGGTAAAGATTTTCACACGACATCGCAATTAAAGAGGACTTGCTCCGGGAATAACCAGGGAATAACCAGCAACAAATTATTCATGGGATTTCCCATGAATGATTTGTTGCTGGTTATTCCCTGGTTATTCATGGGATAAGTCCTTTCTAATTGTGATGTCATGCAACTTCCCCTGGAAAATGACTGTTTAAAACCCCAATTCCCCACATGTGATAAACTCCATAGTTGCAGCTGAGTGGTACCTGGAAATCTCCCACTCTCAGCCATGGATTAGCTGTGACGTTGAACTTCCATGGCAAACTGCATTACATAGCCAATGCAGAGGATGCCCATACTACCTAGAATGTTTCTACTGCTGTGCCCAGACAGAAGTAATCAACAAGAGACACAACGTACAACAGAATCTCAGTCGCAAGGAACAAGATGCCATACACAGTCTCAAGAACAACCCTAATATTGCCATCAAAGAGGCTGACAAAGGAGGAGCTGTAGTCATCATGGACAGATCTGCCTACAAACAGGAGGCTGAGAGGCAACTGTCCAACAACATATTTTACAGAATCCTATCTAATGATCCCACAGAGGAATACCTGAAGAAATTACACAGGCTGCTCAGGAAATTTCCCATGGAGGTGCAAATCCAAATCCTTATTGACACACCCCAGAAGCCCCAACCAGGCACATTTTACCTATTACCCAAAATACATAAGCAGGGCAACCTGGATGACCTATCATTTCCAGCACTGGAACACTTACAGTCAGTGCCTCCAAATATACGAACCCCACTAGTGGTCACATGCAGCTCCCATCTGGGACCAATCAGGTGTATCATCAATGAACTACACCCCATTCTGGACAATAATGTCACTCTTTCAAGGGCTCTTGGTGGCAGACCTTTACTTTCCTACAGAAAGCCTCCAAACCTCAAATAGGTACTCACCCACAGTAAGACGCATGACACAGATGGGGACACAGGTACTAAGCCTTGCTGCAAACCAAGATGCCAACTCTCCCTGCACATTTATCCAGGAAATGTCATCACAAGACCTAATGGCATCATCCACCTTCATGTGTTCATCCTCTAATGTGATTTATGCCATACTAGCCATTAATGCCCATCAGTACTCTACATCGGGCAAACAGGCCAGTCTTTGTTCCAGAGGATGAATGGACATAAGTCAGACATTAGGAATGGGAATACACAAAAACCAGTGGCAGAACATTTCAGTCTCCCTGGGCATTCCATCTCAGACCCCAGAACAGCTGTCCTTGAACAAATGAACTACAAAGGTAGATTGGAAACAGAAATAGTAGAATTGGAATTCATCCATAAACTGCAGTCCCTCAGCAATGGATTGAACAGGGACAATAGCTTCCTTGCTCACCACACACATTTCAACACTATCTAACCCCATCCTCATGGGGGCATCCCACACTCATCTATTCTCCCCACTTACAGGCTAGTTTCCAAGGCCAAACT
>CM034706.1:25475784-25489750 GCA_020142125.1 Phrynosoma platyrhinos
CATTTCAACATTTTAACATTGACTCTATGTCCCATCAAATTCTAACATTCCCAAGCTCTGCAGAAAAGCAAGAGGTTAAGGTTCTCTTTTTTTTCCTAAGGGAGAACCACTGCAGCTCTTGTAAAGTCAAAAAACACATTTCTTTGCAGTAGAAAATGTCACCCTTTTCAAAACCTCATCTGTCAATTAGTTTTCCATGTTGTTTTTTTGGTCTGGTTCCCCTCCTCTTCCATTTTGTGATATGAGATACTGGACACACATCACTTTTAATAGAAGTCTGCTATGTGTTTCTATTTCTTAGATGTCCTGTCTTAATATAATATTGGCAAAGCCCTATCAACATTCTGGGAATATATTGGCAAGTCATCTGTTGGCATGAGTGTTAAAACAATATTACTTCGACAAAGAGCTGTGCTGAATGGGGGATTAACATGAGAGATTAAAATAACTTTCTGCTTTAATTTCTCAAGTGGACTCTTCTTTCCAGCCACTAACTGTTCTCTCTCTTTTGAAATGCATTTTTACACCACAATCATATGTATGTTTATTCAGAAGTAACTATCACTGTCCAATGGGGCTTTTTCTCTGCCAATTGGGCACAGGCTTGTAGTATGAAACTTAAAATGTACTAGAAAAATTCACATTCTATCTCTGCAGAGCTTTCACATGACGCAAATCCTATGATGATTCTTTTAATGTAAGAATCCTTGACTATTCCTTAAAACGAGCAGGAAGGAGGCCCTCAGGATGTTATGGGACTGCATCTCTCCGCATTCCTAGCTAGGGCTTCTGGGAGTTACAGTAAGTGGCATCACTAGGGTTGGTGTCACCTGGTGCAGTAACTCATGGTATAAGCCCTCATTGACCTCCTCCCATGCCATACAGAAACCTTAGGAATGTTTTTGGTACTAATATTACTTGTAAATAGTAATTACCATATATCACTGAATGTAATGCCAACAGTTGTGACATAAAGAACTAGCATTTTAAAAGCAGTTGGAAAAGTGGGGTGACAAAGAATTAATTGGGACTATGATCAATTGAAATAGGGGAAGAATATGCCATGGTCCCACCCTATGGTATCGTGGGATTTGTAGTTTAAGGACTTGGAATTCTCAGTCACACACACTCCTACACATTTCAAGACAGTTGTCTGGATTTTGGATGTTTTTTTTAGTACTGTGACTTTGAGGACTGTTACAATGAATGCCTGAACCTCCAAATTCCACTTTACACTGCATGTAGACTGTGGATATAATCTACTGAAACATCTCCCTTGCTCAAGGCCCATTCATTTCAACTGGGCTTTCAGAGAAAAGGAAAATGCAAAGTTTATGCCTCATTCATTCCCTGCTGTTTCCACACTACAAGGACATTATTGCCTTTGTAAGGTTTCAGACAGACTTCAGGCTGTTGGCAATGGCTATGCCAGCAACAAGCTTTAAAGAGGATAGCCTTCAACTAAGGAACACAAACTGAGATCTAAAAGGGAAGTGAGATCAGCCAACAATGAAAACTCTCAAGGTTGGGTTACCCATCATTATACTCCCAGAATCACTCCAAGTATCAGCAGGTTTCATGAACAAGGCAATGGTGAATAAAGATCCTTGTGGTAGAAGTCACTGGAATCTGATCTGGAGGCTCTAGACTTGAATGATTTATTCATCTATTTTCCCTCTCGGCATAGTCCATTAATTTTTTAAAGACCCATATCTTTGGGGGATAGGTAGTTTTAAAATCTTTTAATTCTAAGAGCTCTTTCACTCATACAATCGGGGGTAGAATTTCAAGCAACTTGGATGTCTTCATCTGACTTTGTTGATATATAAACAAAGCCCCATGGACTCTGTTAATGAATCTGAGAAGCCTGGTGATGTGAGAATTTCCAGTTTTGTTTTCTGACGAATCATATGTACATATGTAAAACTGTACATAGTTTTATCTTATTTGAGAAAATAAATAGGACTTTTATACAGTTTGAAGTGAAAACCCAGTATTCTGTGATCTTTTTGACAGTTTGTTTTAGAATATTATTCTTTTGACACTTAGCTGCAGAATAGTTGCAGAAAGAGGCTGTGTACATTTATAGGCATTGGGGTTCTTTCATTGTCTGTGTTCAGAGGGACACTAGACTTTCAACTTATCTGATGATCTCTCCTCTGAACCTGAAAACTTGTACAGGCAGAGATTCCAACTATAAAGGACCTATCTGAAACTCTTTGCAATAAAATGTTTTCAAGTACCTTGTTGTTTCACTTCACTCAAGTTCACTCAAAGCACCAGGTACTGCATGGGTGGGCATGCAACATAACCATTTCATTACTGTCATTCGAAATGCTCTTCATTCACTTTGGAGACCTCAGAGGCTACTCATTTTCAAAACACCTCTTTAGCCCTGTGTTTTTTGCTAGCTATTGTTGCTTACCTTGCTCTATTCTGCTTATTTGCTCTCTTAATAGTAAGAGAAATGAATTTATGGCTCCTCTTCAGATCTGACTCAGAAGAGTGAAATGTGGTACAATGGTAATACACTATTTGTTGCCTTGTTTCCCTTTTAATGGTGAAATGACCTCTTCTAATAACAGTGCATTATGTCAAGAGAAATAGCAGTGGCATGGACTTTCCATTAAAGGCATGTTTGTACAAGGTATCTTTTAAAGGCTGAATACACGCACTTCTTGTTAGGTAATAATCCTAGGATTATGGACAGTTGGAGCCATGGCAGTCACAGTGGTGTCAAACTGCATTATATCTATAGTGTAGATGCACCCATCAACTATATTGTGCTTATCCATGATTTAAGATATTGGATCTTAAGAGAACATCCCAGTAATAATAATCTGAACAATTTTTGGCTAGTTCAATAATAGATGTTGCATTGATTATTTTTAGTAATAAGCACAATATATTAAAGGTTTCATATTTGTAATAACGTATACATTTAACATGTAACAATTGTTACCTTAATATGAGAAAAATGATTGCAATATAAGCTTCAGAATTTTTTTGTACATTTGCTATTTGGTCATCACAGAAGCAAAGCAAGGATTGTAACTTATCCAGGCAATGATTCTAGACAGGCATGCTGATGGCATTTCCTCCATTGCATATAATTAAAAGCCAATATAAAGAATGTAATATGTCTTGAACCATCTGCATGATTTTCTTTGCTCCCTCTGCTAATATACATTAATACTTCCAGAAATCAAGATTAATGATACACAGTCAAAGACAGAGTCAGCGTGAAAATAACAGGAAACAAAGGAGCTGTCTGGAGGAGAGTGTACAATGGGAAAAAAGGATATGTTTTAAAAATTGGAAGTTATTTTTACAAAGTGTGCTTTGAATAGTTGCCAGTCAGGTGGGAAAAGACATGCCAATCATGGCTTAGTTGCTGCTCATGGGAACAGGCTAATTTCTAGTAATGATGGAGTGGGATAGCATTTTTCAACTCAACAGCTTTAATAACAAGAATTTAAAAGCCATCTTTTTAATGTAACAAAACAAGTTAAGATTTTTAACATGGGACATTGTAGCCATAAACATAAATTGTTAACAGGCGGGAATGTTATTTTGTCATTTTACTTTCTTATACAGAATTATAATCAGATCTGGAGCTTGGAAAAGTTACATTTGGACTAGAAATCCTAGAAATTATGCTGGCTACACTGGCTTGGAGCTTGTGGTGATTGTAGTCCCAAAAGCAAAATTTTCCAAACTCTATTCCATGTCAAGAGTTCATACTGACCATCAAAGTGAGTTGGAATTAAAACATCCAATACCACATGTGTAGAGGTACAATTCTAAACTCTGGCAAAAGTATTACAGAGGAAGGCAAATATCTATGTTGAAGGATAGTTGTTCTGGTGAGATGCAATGGAAGAATGTTTCCCTTCTGAATTTCTGATATTTACACAACCTGTTTCTGATAGTGTTGCCAGGTTTTCAAAATAGCAAAAGGGACAGTCCAAATGCATGACATGCACGGACATAGCTATTAACAAGTTTGTGTTCTATCCAGAATAATTACTTGTCTGTTTTCTACCACATCCCCCCCCCCCACGTTTTTAGAATGCCTAATGTTTTTAACTTTGTTTGGTTTTAATCTCTGCTTTTAACTGATATTTTAATTTAATATATTTTAAGGGGGGGGGGGTTAGTGTGTTTATTAATATGATTTGTTGATTATTGTGGGATAATTTATGTGTTGTTTTAGATGTAAGCTGCTTTGACTGCTTTGGCAAAAGGTGGGGTATAAATAAAATTATTATTATTATTATTATTATACCTAATATGAAGGGAAAGTATTGATTTCATTTAGCCCAGTCAAATATTTCTTTGTAAAAAATTAACATACTGAAGACATTCATAATCTGCATGATACACACAGTTTTGTCTTTGTGTCCATAATTATGCTCATAATACAAAATATAGAATTTTGGGAGAATCTTGTTAAGTCTAGATAAAAAGAAAAGCTTTCCAACTCTCCTTTATGAAAAAGAAAACTACCAGTCCTAGAATCATAGAGTTGCAAGAGACCTCAAGGGTCATTCAGTCCAATCCCCTGCCAGGTTTGTTGTTGTTATTGTTAACTGCCTTCATGTCGGTCTCAGCCCATGGTGACCCTATGGATGAGACACCTGCAGGCCCCTCTGTCCTCTACTGTTCTGCCCAGCTGTTAGGAGGAATATAATTATAATTAGATCAAATATGCAAGAGTGGGGCCCTAACAACACCCCACTTGACTGGGTACCAATATGTATACCAGAGGACTAAGGAATCCCACAATGGATGATGCTGAGACAGGCTTCTTCAATTAAAGTCTAAATATTTATTAAAGGGGGAAAACTGTGCACATACACATATGACACACACACACACACACACACACTGCACTCTTAGGAGTAAAGGAGTGAAAGCGGGAATAGCTTGAGATGGGCCAGACTAAGAGAGGTACTCACTTCTGAATGCTTCTCCAGGATCTGCTGTGGATGTTGATGATAATGATGCTGATGATGCACGGCCACTGAAATGGGGAAAGGGATGACCGAGGGAGCTATGAACAGAGCACAGACTGATGTGGAACCAAGCTGCACTCCAAAAATAGCACATGGAGCCTAGAAATCTTGAGGTTTATATAGAGAATATAATGACTTGGCTGAAGACCTCTCAGTCTTGTCATCTTGGCTTCTATGGATATTTCTGGCTTGATCTGTTCTAGGACCCATTTGTTTGTCCTTTTGTCTGTCCATGGGATCCTCAGCACTCTTCTCCTGCACCACATTATCTCAAATGTGTTGATTTTCCTCCTATCTTCTTTCTTGACTGTCCAGCTCTCACATCCATACATGGTAATAGGGAATATGATGGCTTGTATGACACTAACTTTTGTGCTGAGTTGTATGTCTTTGCATTTTAGGATCTTTTCTAGTTCTTTCATAGTTCTCCTCCCCATTCTTAATCTTCTCCTGATTTCCTGGCTGCAGTCTCCATTACAATCAATCTTTGATCTCAGATATGAGAACTCTTTTACTATTTCTATTTCCTCATTGTCTAGTTTGAATTCTATGTTAAGTTCTCTGTGGTCATTATTTTTGTTTTCTTTATGTTCAGCAGTAGGAACTCACAATCAAAGCCCTCATGACAGATGGCCATCTAGCCTGTATTTAAAAACCTTCAAAGAAGGAGACTCCAGCATACTCCAAAGGAATCTGTTTTTGACTGTCAAACAGCTATCATGATCAGGACATTTTTTCTAAAGTTAAGTTTGGGGGATGCTGACCGGCACTTCAGGCCGTTCTGGGGGTGGAGTTGGGGTGGGACAACTACATGCTGGCTGCCCCAGCTCTGCCCCAACTCTGCCTTGATGCCGCGCACCCAACTGCACAGCGCATGGCGTCAGGGCGCCCTCTTGGCACAGCATGCATACATGCTGCGCCAAAGGGGCACAAGAGAGCAGCTTTTTGCCACCCCCAAAAGGAGAGATGTTTACCCACTCTTTTGAGGGTGGCAAAAAGGAGGATCAGGGCCATGGTATCAGCCCCTTGTCTACTTCTTTTTAAAGCCATCCAAATGGGTGGCTGACAACAAACCCCAGCAGCTCTAGACAATTTTGCCAATGGTCAGGGTAATGAAAGTTGCATAACAAGCTACCTAGAGAGTGACAAGGCTGTGGGAAGGCTGACTGAGACTTTTCCCTTTGGGTATCACCTGGCTTGGGCTGGACTACACACACTTTTGGTTTGATTTGGGACTCTTGCTTCAGTTAACCTCTTATTGTGTTAAGGTAGCCAAAATCTAAATTACTCTGATAATGGCATGTTATGTAACTATGACTCTTCCCACTAGGCTGGCCTGTTGCCTCATCCTTTTGTTCCTTCATTGTAATCCCCACGTTGATTCAGAATTTCATAATTATTTTTGTGTTTATCCTGTATGATATAAACCAATTTATAATAAAAGTACACAAAATTCACTGCAGGATGGACCTGACAAGTTAAATTATGATAAAGGTTCACATTTGTGCCAAACTTAATTGTTAGCATTTGCCAAAATGTCTTGCCAATACGTGGGCTTGTTAGAAGTTAAGGGAATGCCCAGTGGATCTACCTCTGACAGATTCAATTTTATTAATAACTTCAGGTTGGTTTGTTTTGCTGTCTTTGTCTGCCAGGAGAAGTCATGGTTCATGGAGCAGAATGAACATGAAGCTGCAAGAAAACATCTCCCAATATATGTCATGATGTAACAGGATGAAAGAACAGAAACAAAAGGCCTGTATTTTTATTACATCAATTATGCAGCATGGCAGAGATGGAAAGAAAACTCTTTCGGCTGTTTCTCCTTCTATATATATTCATGTTATATACTGTAAATCTCCTTCCTAGGAGGCTGGTTGTAAAGAATGGAGAAAGAAGGGAATTACAGTAGTCTATATTTCTGGGGCTTTAGTTACTTGATCGATTGCAGATTTGATTTAACCTGCTAAATTGCTACTGTCAGCTCTGTACTGCCAGGCTAGCTTCTTTGAGACCAATATGTCATAAATTATATTAAAGTTTCTGTGCCAGATGCATGGATCCAGTGGTGTAGTGGTAAATTTTGAAGTCCAGGAACTAATCATGACAGGTCCTGCAGGCAGGCCTCTGAAGATAATCCATATTTTTTTTAAAAGAAGCTTCTAACTGAAGAAAGAAATGCACCATAAACTCAGACATCCCTAAGAAACCAACAAATAAAGCACTATATCTGCACTGCATAAATAATCTAGTTTGACACCAGTTTCCACCTCACTTTTTAGAATTTGGGTTCATCTTTATATGGCTCTGCATTCCATGTGTCCTTCATTTTATACATAATGACTTTTTTTTAAATGTGCATATTTTTTTTCCAGTTCTGTGTTTGTATACACTGAACCATCAGAAAACAAAGGTGCTATTATCTCAGCCACCAATGTGGACAATTTTGAATTTTAGAGCAGTTTATATTTTGTAATTCTGGATAAGGGATACATTGATTTAAGATGTAAAACAATCAGCTTTAACAAAGATTTTCAGCCAGCTGAAATATAATCTTTAGCTTTTAGTTAGGAATTCAAATATTTTTACAAAGAGAAAGTAGCATTTAAACCAGAGATCGGTAATTATTCGTCCTCCAGATGTTATTGGGCTGGAGTTCCTATTGTGCCTCACCATTAGCTATGTTGCCCAGTGGCCATGTCAGTTGTGGGATTCTGGGAATTGTAGTCTAAAAGGTAACCTTTCCAACATTTCTTTCACTCATATAGTTCACCAAGGACAGTGATAGATACATATGGACCAAGGCATTTTCCTTCCCAACATGAAGAATGAGATGATACTGCTCCAGTTTCATGCACAAAAGCCAAGAGGACTGGCAGATGACTCTTTCTTCAAAACTTGTGATGATCAGACAACAACCTCCACTACACCAAAAGTAATAGAGTGAGTTTCAGTAAATATGGCTCAAAGCACACAGCTGTTTAAGTAACTATATCTCACCCAGCCTAATGGTAGGGCAAGCCCCAGTGATACACATAGGGCCTGAACAGGCTACCAGAAATAATCCAGCTTGAGAGCACTTTAACTGCCTTGGCTCAGTCCTAGGGAATCATGGGAACTGTAGTTTATTGTGGCACCAGAACTCTCTGACAGAGAAGGCTAAATGTCTCAGAAAAATCTACAGTTCCATGATTCCCTAGCATTGAGCCAGAACAGTTAAGGTGGTCTCAAGTTGGATTATTTCTGGCAGTCTGTTCAGGTGAATGCACCTTGTCACTGTGCTCCATTTCATTATGTAATCTGAATGTCTGAACAGGATTTTTGTGTTGTCTATGTTCATATGTAGGCTAGATTGCTTGTACACTCTACAAGACCTTTTATGAACAACAAATGAAAATTTTATGAGCTCTTCAGCATTGATGTTACAAAGTGGGGTGAACACACTTCTTTAGCTAAACTCAAAACTGAAAAGATGAGATGTACAGCTTGAAAACAGTGCAAAGGGGCTGCATTGAAACCATTTTAATTTTTATTTTTTGATAATCTTTTTGCATGCATAAAGATGAAGGCAGCCAATAAAAAGCCATTCATGTGTAACAGCAAACATGCTCAAGTTGTATAAACACATTATTGGCCTGGCTTCATTTTAAGTTATATTGTTAACAATAAAAAAAAGAGTAATGTGGAAAAAACTTAAACTGTATGAGTAGAACAGAGACACATAAACCAGGCACAAATAATGAGTAATGCTCTTCCTGCTGGGTTTCACAGGTGGCATGATATGGGGATGCATGGGTTCTTGGACCATTTAGTTAGGTGGATGTTCAGTGAACTGGACAGATAAAAACAGCATGATGTTTGGTTTATGCTCATCACAAGTGAATGATATTTGGTTTATGCTCAAATCCAGTGAATTTTCAATAGTAAGCACCTTCTCTGTTATTAAACAACAACACCCAATGATTTATACCTATTATTCTGTTGATCTACAGTGCAGTCTTATGCATATCTACTGAGAATTAGAATTAGATGCCAATGACTTCATTGAGCTTTAACTCTTGAGTAACAGAACAATCACTTTGACCAAGTTCTTCTTCAATGCACATTTGATCCTGTCTTTTTGAAAAATTAGGTATGATTTTGTACATGATTCACTGATCTTCTATTTTAGGATGCTTGGCATAATAAGCAATCTTGATCTGTCCCTTCCAACTTATCTGGGGTAGTCATTTTCAAGTTTTTAATGGGAGAGAGAATTTTTTTTAAAAAATAAGCACAAACATGAATTACAAATTGAAAAAAGATGATCACATTGGAATAAAGTAACTTTTGTTTTTCTTACACCACCAGCTCCCTAGATGTAAATGGGTTATAAATGAGACGGTGTCATTCCATTAAAGCTGTAAATATCAACACATTTGTAAATCCCAGTTTAAGTTATTAAAAGAGATTATTAAGAAGGGAGGTGGAGTCTGACAGAAGAGCAGCCATGATAACCTTAGTGTGAGTGTTGCTTGAGATAAAACTGGTCTGATGCCCTAAGAAAAATCCCTGTGAGGTGGCTGGGTTCATTCCAGATATGAGCCTTGTGAAATTTCACATCAGCTCTAAATTAGTATATTTGTGTGATAAGCTTCTTCTCATGTAAGTCACCAGAATGTAGGAGGGCTTGAAGAAAAGAAGGTGCTGAACATACAAATTTGGCAGCAATAATCCTTGCAGCAATAATCCTTGCAATGCACAATCATAGGAGCAGATGTATACAAATTGGCAGGACCACTGATCTTGGGGAAAAATGGACTACCAATGTCAGAATCCTCCAGCCAGCTAGGAATTCTGGGAATAGTATATCAGAAAATAACTTTCCCAAGCTCTGTGCATGAGGGACCATATTTCCTTTGCATGTGGGACATTGAAAATTCAGAGTGAATTTGAGCTAGGATATTTAAAAAGAAAAATGCACATGACTGATTTGATAAGAGAGCATTCAGGGTTGCCCAAGATATTTTACTGCTTGAACTAAAACAGCAAATGGTGGCTTCTGTCCATCCAAACAAAAGTTGCATAGTTCTCAAATGCCAGACAGGTTGTTTTGGGGCATGAGCCAAAAAACTAAAAATAAAATAAAAATCTGGCAAGTGCATTTCCTCAGCCCTAGCAGTAAAAGTACAATGCTCATGAAGTAGTAAGTAAATAACAATTTACTTCTCTTTTATGACACACATTTTCTGCCTGAGGCAACAATTTCACTCTGTCCAGTGCTAGGGCTGATCTCAAAATTACACAAAAGACATCTGTACATTAGGAAAGCATTACTGCTACAGATCCTAAAGGGACAGAAAATAAATTCAGTTCCATAACCATGTTGTATGTATGAATGTATCTCCAGGTATTCCTTTATGATTTTTAAAAAACATATTTTCAAAATCCTTACAGAGTTCTATCAAACCATGACATGAGTAAGAAATGGATATCTCATCAATGTGTTTCCAACACCTTCCAAAAATAGCATGCTGCACTTGGGGAAAAAAAAATCTTGCAGGCATATCATAACATTGCAGTGTAACTACTTTATATGTCTTTCTTTCCTCCTTAATTGCAGGCATTTGATGGAAATATAGGATGAAATTCAGCATGTGGCATATTTTCATAAATGGTCTTACACATGTGGGAAATCAAATTGAGTAGTTGAGTATAGGGTTGCATTGATGTTACAATGTATGAGCATCCATTGTGCAATTGTAGCCAATGGAGCGCCTCATGTGTCATGGCTTCCAAAGTGCAATGTGTGTTTGGACACCAGCAAGGAAGTGTGGGAGTGCAACAGGAGTACCCAATATGCACCAGAAATGTTCAATGCACACCAGAAATTCCTAGTGCTCATCAGAAGCACTCCATCCACATCGGAAGCATGCAATACACATTGGAAGACTCTTCCTTGTGCCAGATATACATCTTTACCATTCACTAACAGGATTTCATTGCAGCTACAGATGTGCACAATTTGAAAAACATACACTTTGATGGAATCTCAGGCATAGTTCCAACAAGCAAGAGGAACACTGTTCTCTGTAGTCATCATCCTGAGGTTTCAAAGCCATCAATAGAGTGAACATTTGTAATGAGAGATCCTTAAATATTTTTGTCTGTATAAGAACAGGCTCCAATTATCCACTTGATCCCCCCCCTCCACTTGCAAGTCAGAATGTTCTTGCATTTTATTCCTTATTTTCTTACATGCCCTAAATCATTTTTCTATATCTACTTCAGTTTTCTATATAATTTTTCTATGTTGATCATGCAGTCTAGTACCGGTAACTTTGGTAGTTTCCTAAAGACTATCGTTTCTAGCAAGAGTGAAAAAAATGGATGATAAGCCAGTCAAGGCTGTATATGATTGTAATGTCTACTGTAGACTATAGACAAGGTTATTGTTGTACATATTTGGGGAATATACACCCACACCACTCATGCACCCCCACCCCCACACTTTCATGTTTGGAAAGGATGTTCGAGAGTTGACAAGGGAAAAGTAGGATGCCAGTATGTGTGTATTTGCCCTATAAGCATGCATCCTATGCACATATAGCCTGAGACACTATATTGGGATTCCATTGCATAAATTTCTACATGCTATATCTCCTTTGGCTGGCATTCAGTTAATGAGTTACAATGGTGTGTAAACCTTTACAGTGTGGTGCTCCACCATTTCTGTGTCAGTAGGGGGAGCAGCAGAGGCATGTTCAACTACTTTCCTTGAGCTTGGGGTGGAGAAGGTGCAGCCCTTGAGCTACATGAGACCCTTGAGACCCCTAAGTGTGGCTCACAGGACCCCCAGAAGTCCCCCAAAGTCCCCATATCACCCATTTTTATAAAAAGGTGCTGATTTTGGGACATGTTTTTTCACCTCCAAACTGCCCCAAATTGCCCCAGCCACTTAAAAAGTCAGCTCCACTAACCACCACCAGCATGCAAAACACTGATGCAGACAAAAACAAGAGAACAGACAAAAAATAGGCTGACAATTGGCTAAAATGGCAGTTGGAAGTGACATTATGTCACTTCCAGCACAATGAAATGCAGTACTGCAGTCTGACAGGCAGGCAAAGGAAGGAAAAATGGTCCCTGTCCTGTTTACAATTGTCCACTCCTGAGTTATATGGCTTCTCAGCAACAACATCAGAATCAGGGACCTCCCAAAGACCTGTGTAAGAGCCCTGGAGATTCCTGTTGCAGTATGTCCTGTAACCATATTCAACCAAGTGGGGTCACCAAGCCCTCCTTAGATCTGTACACTTCATAGCTGCAATCCAACATCCTATCAGTGTAGCAAAAAAAATAAAAAATAAAAAAAAATACTGCACCAACACTATGCAACCCCCATGCCAAATAGCAACATTGTGCAACATGTCAGTGATCAGATGCCAATGCACAATGCAAAGTGCAAGCACAATGTAACAGTGCACAACAATGTACTGCTACAATGCACAATGTTGCTGCATGTTCCACTTTGGTTCCTCTGGTGTCAGCAGAATATGTCTGTTGTGCTGTGGTGAACAATTTGCCCTGCATGCATGGAATGACTGATGCATATGTATTGTATTAATAGGATGTTGGTTGATGCATGAAAGTCTGTGCTGCTGTTGGATGCATGGGAACGTTATGGATTCATAATGGCTGGGAAAGAGTGGGGACAACCAGAGAAGCATATACGTACGTCCCTATAGTCAGATGCAGAATGATGACGTTATCTGTTGAGACTCCTCAAGATCTCAGTAGATAAAATGCTACAAGATCCCTTTGCATACTCATTTTTTAAATATTTCTGTTGCAATGTTTATCTGTGTGTTTTGAATAATAATAATAATAATAATAATAATAATAAATCCCTTTGCATACTCAGTAGATCTTGGTATATGTTAACATCAGTCTGCTTCTGGCTACATTGATATAGCCAGATTTTTCCTTGATCCCTCCTGCTCTCCACCAGCCACTTAATGGCCAAGTATTGGAGGCTGCAGTGGCTAAATGTTGAGCCCTGGAGTGGGCAAGAGGAAAGATGTTGTGTAAAACTTTAAAGCTGTGGAACTTTAATTCTACATGCCATGATACATTATCTTGGCCTCTATCACCAAGCTGCAATCCAGTTGCAGGTTCCATTGAAATCAATCTGACATGTTAGTGTGGATTTTAAAATTTCATTGATTTAAATGGGACCACAGTGCAGCTAATATAACTCTTCCATTGCCTTCCAATTCTTTTCTAATATATGCTGTAGCACAATCAGAATCACAACAGCATAATTCTCTATAAAGCTTGATAGATCCAGCATGATGTAATGGTTTGAGTGTTGGACTATGACTCTAGAGATCAATATTTGATTCCCAGTTCAGCCATGAAACTCACTAGGTGACCTTCACATCACATGTTTTCTGCCTCAAGACAATGGCAAAGCTTCTCTGAAGAAATTGTTCCAAGAAAACCCCATGATAGGTTTGCCTTAGGTCACCATAAATTTGAAATGACTTGAAGGCACACAGCAACAGCAACAACAAAGTCAAAAGAACTATTACTCAAGCCACTGAGAGCTTTTGCATGTTTGAGCCAAACGTGAGAGCAGAAAAAGTACTGAGCTAGTGCTGAAAAGCATATTCCTAGTAGAGCTATAATAGAGGAGGATTACATTGTCAAACCTGGATTATTATTTTCACTCGGGGTGAAATAGATTATGTTCTAGTTCAAAAACAAAGAAAAAAAATAGATCCCTACTCTTGGTTTGAGAAACAGCTGTGCTTACTGAGTCTGAACAAAATGTTCATCTTCATGAAGGGTGGCCTCTTACTGTGAGAACAAGCTGCCTGCTTGCCTGAATGACAAACATTTCTAGGAATAGGTGTACCAGGATGAGAATGAGCTGGAGGACTATGATGTAGAATCATAGAATCATA
>CM034706.1:25492209-25516000 GCA_020142125.1 Phrynosoma platyrhinos
TGGCCTGGAGAGCCTTCTCCTCCTCCTTCCCCTGTCCTGGCCAAAAAATATTGGCCAACATGGGACTATTGGAGAACATGGCTGAGGCTTTTGGGAGCTGAAGTCCCTCGGCCCTTAAAGGGGAAAGGTTGCCTACCCCTGCTCTAGATCCTTCAGTGTGATTTTTGGTTAAAGTTGTCCATAGAGTTGTGCTGGAGGACCTAGATATTCCTAGAGGGAACATATTAATAAAATCCATGAATAATTAAATCTGCAAAAGTCAAAGCCACAAATGTGGAGGGATGAGTGTATAAGACCTGGGTTTGGATGTCTACAGTGCACAGTATTCTGTCTCACATTATTCAAGAACAGATCACTGAAAAGTTACATGTTTGAATTACAGTTCCCAGAATTGCCTAGTTTTCTTCAGGAATGCTCACTGGACAGATTCATCAGGGGCTGCTTATGATGCAAGGAACAGGAGGGAATGGGAACAGTCTTTCCACCACCTCCTATGTCTAGGCAGAAGTAAGCCATATTACTTCTTTCCACAACCTCCTATGTCTAGGCAGAAGTAAGCCCATTTGTTGTTGTTGTTGTTAACTGCCCTCGAGTTGCTCTTGACCCATGGTGACCCTATGGATAATATTGATCTACTAAGGAAGACCAAAGAAGAAAGTGCAGAGGCAGGCTTAATGTTGAACATAAAGAAACCAAAAATAATGATTACTGAAGACTTTCACAAGTTCTACTTAGAAAAAGAAGAAATAGAAATAGTAAAAGAATTCCCATACCTGGGATCAAACATTGATAGAAATGGGGACTGCAGTCAGGAAATCAGATTAAGAGTGGGGAGGGTGGCTATGAAAAAACTAGAAAAGATTCTAAAATGGAAAGATATACAACTCGTACAAAAGTTAGAATCATACAAGCCATTGTATGGATGTGAGAGCTGGACAGTTAAGAAAGATGATAGGAAGAAAATCAAGTTCTTTGAGATGTGGTGCTGGAGAAGAGTGTTAAAGATCCTGTTGACAGCCAAAAAGACAAACAAATGGGTCCTAGAGCAAATCAAGCTGGAAACCTCCTGAGAAGCCAAGATAACCAAACTGAGGCTGTAGTACTTTGGACACATCATGAGAAGAGAAGACTCATTAGAAAAATACAATAATGCTAGGAAAGGGGGAGGGAAGAAGGAAGAGAGGAAGGCCACATGCCAGATAGCAATGGCAATAGCAGCTTCATTTATATACCACTTCGTACCACATTATGCAGAAGCTAAATTGCCCCCATCAAGCTGGGTACTCATTTTAGTGACCTTGGAAGGATGCAAGCCTGAGTCGAGCCTGAGCCCTGGCTGGTATTGAACTCGCAACCTTGTGGTTTATGAGTGAGTGGCTGCAGTATTAAAGAGGCCATGAGTATAGATTTGCAGGATTTAAGCAGAGCAGTGGAGGACAGGGGGTCTTGGAGATGTCTCATCCATAGGGTCACCATGGGTTGAGAGATCAATAACACAAATACCTTAATACTCTCAAGAAAGGGTGGAGGTTAATTTGTCTTTTGGACCCAAGCCAGAGTCTCTTTCCAGTTATTCCATTTGTTTTCTATGAGCTTAATTAATTCTAAAATTTTTGTACTGTAGAAAGAACAGGTCCTTCTTTGATCCAGAATATATGCAAGTTACAATTTTATTCCCCATCTTCTTATGCTTCCTGGTTTATAGTCCTCTGTCTAGGTTCTCACACCACTATCAATAGCTCCATTTCCAGCTTAATAGAATCAAATGTCACTCTCCTGCCTTTCAACACCATGAACATTCATCCTGTTCTTTGAGGTCAACAGCAATACTGGCAAGATGCAAGCTACTATTCTTGATTTGAGTGCTGACACTGGAGCATCCAATCGTTATTGGTTCTTTTTTAAAAAATGTTTGGAATGAAGGATTATGAACCATAGTTAAAAGATCCAACTTTACATTTATTTATCCATATAGGGTAGACATTTATGTCCCCTCTTCAAGACCCCCAGAAGTCCAGTTTAGGAGTTTATCTTTCTCAGTATATATGTCTCTCAATTCTAGGAAAGCCAGTGTGGGGAGGGGGGAATAGTAGTAGATCATTGAAAAGTTACTTTTGAGGACTATAACTACCAGAAACTCTAGTGACCATGCTGACTAAGAATTCTAAAAGTTGTAGTCTAAACATGTAACTTTCTCAAGCACCCTTTAGTGTTTATTTTTCTGGAACTTGACAATGATGAAAACATAAATTCTGAGATATCCAGAGAACAACACTGCATCTAGGGCTGTATCCTCACTGCATAAATGATCCAGTCTGATACACTTTAAGTATCATGGCTCAATAATAAGACATTCTGAGAAGTGTAGTTTGTTCTGGCACAAGAGCTCTTTGACAGAGAAGGCTAAATAATTCACAAAATTACAGTTCCTAGAATTCCATGGTATTGATCCATGGCAGTTAAAGTGCTGTCAAACTATATTATTTCAGCAGTGCAGATGCAAACTACGATTCTTAAAAGCTGGATAGATCACCCCCTGAAGAAGCGGGCATGGCAAATACAGGAAGCCCCTGTCTTTTGATGCCCCATTGTCTGATGACTCACTCTTTTGCCACTTGCAAATTAAGGACAAGTTCCATTAATCCTATGAGGAGTCCATTCTTTTGTCAGTTCTTGCCTGCTGGGGCTTGCTTTGGATTGACTGTACATGCATATGCTGCTTACAAGGTGAGCTGAGAGGGAAAAAAGGGACTAAGCTGACTGAGAGACTTTGCAAACAGCATGTGCATGGGAGTACCAGGGTGTGCACAGGCAGTCCCAAGCAAGCCACTGTAATTCCCTCATGGTCCCTACACTGATTCTGGATTTTAACCAATTCCAGTTTCTGACAGTGATTCAGTCCCTAAGCTGCCAGAGAACCAGGGCTTCCTGCAAATGAATGAATGAATGAATGAATGAATGAATGAATAACCTAGAATGAGAGTGAGACAAGAAAACCATAATTTCCAATACTGCTGGGAAGGCCACCAAAAAGAGAGAGATGGGGAGATAGGAGAGAAGAGATAAAATGCATTTCTCTATGAGGGAAGGTAGATTTTGTTTCACAGGAAATCTACAGAAATGGACTTGATAGATGTGCACATATAAAGTATACAGTTTGATTTTAATTTCCAGTGTATGTTTTGATAATTATTAATTATTAGACGTGTCACTGAAAGACAAAAAACAAAACAAAACAAAAAAACAAACAAAAACAAAACAAAACAAAACAAAACAAAAACCCTCTCATTTTAAGTCATGACATAGAAAGGACGACTTAGGGCCTTTACAGACTGTCAAAAATAATGCAGCTTGCGTCCACTTTAACTGCCCTGGCTTAGGGCTAGGGAATCATGGAAACTGTGGTTTATTGTGGCACCAGAGCTCTCTAACAGAGAAGGCTCAATATCTTAGAAAAAATGACAATTCCCATGATTTCCTAGCATTGAGCCAGGACAGGCCTTTATTTTATTAGTGCTGCAGAAGTGTGTATATGAACAGGCCTGGCAGCTTTCACCTCTCACTGTACATGGTAGGAATTCCTTTTGATCAAACAAACATAGAATTGATTCTCTAAGTTTTGGAAAATTACCCCTTTTTTGGACTAAAATTTCCAGAACATACTGGCTGGGGAATTCTTGGTGTTGTTCCAAAAAGTAACTCCTCCAAGCTCTGCAACTGAATGCAGATTATCCTCGGTTTTTGATCATATTTGAAAACATATTTTCCTTTTGCTTATCGTCCTCCTTTTGTTGATATTAGTGCTGCTGCTGCTGCTGAATATACTTGTTTCATCAAGTTCAGGTTCTTTTTGCAAGAAAGCGAATCACATTTAAAACAAAGGCTGTCAAGTGTATTCACTTTGAATCTTTTCACATGATAGTGCTTTTCCTTTGGTGTAATACTAAAGCTGTAGATCGGCAATAATTTTGTCTCTGTACTTTAAAAAATGAAACTGCTATGTGGTTGTTAACACCTCTGAGAAGCTGTTTGGGCCACCCAGCCTAAACGGCCACAAATCAAAATGGTGCTTGTATTTTACAGTTAAACACCCCTATGAGATAAGAAGGAGAGAAGGGCTGCATCAATTATCTCTTTCCTAAGAGACAGTGATGGGAATTCACACTATCACATTTCTGTCTGCCAGCAGTTAGTATCTACTGTGGACAAAAATAGAACTGTGATGGAATGAAGATTTTTTTTTTCTTTTGGAAACAAATAGTCTCACCCAGGAGTCCAAATCCATTGGGCAGATATGGAAACAAAACAAACAGGATTAGAATTATGTTGTGTACCCACAACAGTCAATCATGATGTTTTACCACACAATGCAGCTGTGATCCTTGACAGAAAGGTCAAAGCTTCTACCAGTGGACTGGACCTTATTAGTTGATCAAGTTAGCATAGCTCCATTGAATCAATTGTTGAATGGTGAATTAAGACCTGTGTAAATTCAACTGATTCAATGGCTCGGACTACCAATACAGGATTCAGGCTAATATAAGTCACAGTCTTTCAGCCTCAGAGGATGGCAATGGCAAACCCCCTCTGGGGAAATTTACCAAGAAAACTCCATGATAAGTCGGAAATGATTTCAAGGCACACAACAACCACAACAGATGCTCCTTCCTGTGCTTCAAAGTAGGAAACCCAGTTCTATGAGGAATAGTTGAAGAACTGCATAAGGATAGAAGATTGAGGAAAGTCATGGTAGACCTATTTTCAAATATCCGAAGGAGTGTTGCATAAAGGAAGGAGCAGACCTGTTTTTTGTTGCTCCAGAAGGCAGGACTAGAGTGCAAGGTGCAAAAATGCATGGAATCATATTTTAGCTACACTTGGTTTGAGCTGTTGACAGACTACTTTGGAAAGTAACGGGATCTCCTTACTTGGGTGGAAGAAAGGAAAGGCTGTACAGCCATCAGTCAGGGATGCTGTAGTTGTAATATTTCTGCACTGATAAAGGGGTTGGAAGATATGACATCCAAGATGACACTGTAATAACTGCAAGGAAGCCCTAGTTTGGCTGCCTCTTCCAAAATGGTTGCTAGATATAGCTTCTCCTAAGCATAAATGGAAATTTCTTCAAAGGAGGCTTACTGTTTTTCAGAAATATTTTTTTATAGAAAAAAGCACTGTGTTAGATGAAGCCTTGCTTAAGCATTATTTAAAGTAGCTGTCCAGATGTTGTTAGGCTGTGATCCCCAGAATTCCTCACTATTGGATATGTGGGACTTTCAGTTCAACAGCATGTGGAGGGTCTCATGATTCCAACTGTGAATTTAAAGGGTGTTGACTCAGCAGATGATGAGAGGAACACACACTAGCCTATCTCTCCCTCATCAATTGCTATTAGAGTGGAAAGAAAATCTGAAGAGGAAAGCTTCTGCTGTACATAACTAAGCACTATAAGAATATTTGACTCTCCAATTGTGTTCAGAGCCTTCATATGTTAGAGTGGCACTCTAGACTTGCTATCCTCAGTATCAGGAGCATGATGAAATGAGGAGGAAAGGGTGAGGATAATGTGCTTCCTTATTTTTGTGCTGTGTCAACAAGCTTCCAATTATGCTCAAATAGATCAAGAGAAACTGTGACAACTGATGGTGGATTTTAAGAGACCTGTCACACTACACAATTCTAGCACTATTTTTCTTCTTTAATTGCTATGATTCCCTCCTGTAGAATGCTGGGATTTGAAATTTAGAGAGGGGGTATTTAAAATTGTAGTGTCTCACCCAACTGCAAGTTTGGAGTGTAGTGGAGTCTCCGTCCTTGGAGGTCTTTAAGCAGCAGCTGGATGACCATCTGTCAGGATGCTTTGTTTGGGAGTTCCTGCATGGCAGGGGGGTTGGACTGGATGGCCCTTGTGGTCTCTTCCAACTCTATGATTCTATGATTCTAAAATACTATAGGAAACAACCATGGTAGTTAGTGGGATCATAATGCTAGAACTATATAGTATGAAAGGGCCCAGTTTCATCCATCCATCCATCCATCCATCCATTTATTTACAACTTCCCAGTCTTGATGTTTTAAGACTATGATCTGTTGATTTATGGTGATTTTTTAAAAATTACTTTGACTGATTTAAATTTTGAATTGTTAAATGGATTTTATTTGTATTCCACCCAGAGGTCCCTTGATATTAGGTGGAATAACAACAGCAAAATATACTTATCAGATTTATATCCCACCTTTCTCCCCAAACTGCATAATTCAACTGTAGCAGCAGAAAGAAGCTGGAGTGTTTCCCATCACCCCTCTTCCATGTCACCATCTTTTAAGAGCTGTGACAAAATCCTATAGAAAGCATACAAGACAAGTGATTAGAAACCAATAAATCCATTTGATCTATATAGGAACAGAAGAAAGAGGGAGCAATAAGTCCAGTGAAGATTATCTCAGCAATGTGCTTAGCACTTCAGGGGAAGCAAAGTTTAACATTTCTCTCTATATTCAAACTTAGAATTTATAGTCACTAAATAAAATAAAATTGAGACGACTCTTGTATTATGTAGGAAACACTGCATTTTTCATAGAATAAGAAAACCACCAACACATTATCAGAAAGTCTTGAGTCAGAGTAGCCCAAGGCAGCTATGTGGCAGTTCACCTCCTGTGTGATTTTTGATGGCCAGTCCTGGATGTTGATAACACATCTCACAACCTCTGTGTCTGGAAAGAATTTTCCTGATTGAAGTCAAATACATTGAGCTAATTCTTGAGTGTGCTGTAAATATTTATCTGGCAGCTTGACAGAGAGGTTGCTCGATAGTGAGGGTGTCCTACATTCTTTCTGATTCATATGCTACAACAACATTTTTGTAAGGAAACATATGGGCAATATTGCCTTCTTATAATGGTTTTGGAAGTCAAAATCAGATTTGTCCAAGTCAGGGGGCCTTAGACAGGGAATGTTCAAGTTGATCAAAAACACAGTGCTTTTACATCAAAATGTAATAGGTCTCCAAACTTTTATCAGCTTATTTGGTAGATCGACTAAGGTTTAGTAATTCATTAGAAGGGTACTATTAAAATTGCACAATGCAGAGTTAGCAGGACACTGTTTGAGGAAATATTGCTCTTTATAATAAAATTTATTGTGTTATTGACTTGTTTGTGCTGCTAGGGCCTTTTTGTCACTATTTTGAGCCTTCAGGTTGACTCCAGTTTATGGGGAAGACTTATTCAAAAGAGGTTTTCCATTGCCTTCCTCTTAGTATGAGAGAATCAGACTTGGACAAAGTCAATCACTGAATTTCCATGACTGAGTGGGCATTTGAACTCTGGTCTCCCATAGTCCTAATCCAAAATTCAAACTACTAAACCATGTCGAGTCATACTGCTAAGCCAGCAATCCTGTAAACATCTGGAGTACATCATATAGAACTCAGGGTTAAGTTGCACACTACATAACATGTGTACCTGTAAGTTGTGTAGTACAATATTTTCTTGTAAGTGAAGATCTGGAATGGGACCCCCATGTTAGAGGAGATTTTATCATTTTTTCCCCTGGCCAACTGTTTTCTTTTTTAAAACATAAAGCACATCTCCCATCCATAGGGCTAAAAGAGGGAAGTTCAACTGATACCAAAAAGGGGATTCCTTTGTTTTGTCCCTGCCCAGAGAGGTAAATTTCAGCTGGTGAGGAAAGAAGGTTTAAACTATCCACAACTGCATGTGATGGAACCAATTCAGATCTAACCTCACATGCTTAATTTGCAAATAAAGGTGAAACTAGGTTTTGAGCTTTTCACTATGCATTTAATGATTTATTTCTGAGTATACATATCTACATACAATTGCATTGTGAAAGCTTTTTTTTTTTTTAAAAAAAAAAAATCCCATTTAAATATGAATGGGTTTTCTTAAAAGGGGAAACAATTTTACTTGTTTTTGTATCTCAAAACCACATCAAGATTTGAATAATATACCAATATACTTCAAGACAGTAAGAATGGTTGTGAAAGATAAAACTTATGGCACATCTAAACAGCCCATAGAAAAGCGAAGCCAGGGCTAAAAGGATGTCCTTTTAGCCCCGGCCTCACTGCTTTATGGGCTGGTCTTCCGAGCAGAGGAGTCCTCTGCTCAGAGGACCAGCCCATAGAAAAGCGAAGCCGGGGCTAAAAGGACTGGTCTCTGAGGGGACCTCCTTGGAGCGCAGGCGTCCACACTCCAAGGAGGACGTCCCCAGAGAGCCAGCTCTCCGAGGATGTTCTGCTCGGAGCGTGGACCCTGTGCAGGGCCTGCGCTCCAAGGAGGACCTCCGAGCCGGCTTGGGAAGGGGTTTGGGTGACAGCTGCGGCAAGTGACATCTGCGGCTGTATTGGGCATGCACAGAGGATCATTGCTTGGTTATGTCCAGGATTTTCTAACATGTGTGCGAACAGCAAATACAGTTCCCGGGAGCGCTTCATCGCGCTTTCGTTAATTGCACAATGATGCTAGTTGCGTCTCATAGACATTTACGTATTGTGGTTTATTCCTGGATTTCTTTCAGTTTATTTCTGGATTTATTCTTATTTCGCTTTCTTATCGCTTTGTGGCCCACGTGTGATAAGGTCCCTAGAAAAGTTAGTTTTTTGGAGCACAGCTTTCAAACCTTCCATCCAGCTGTTAACCAGAGCTTAGAAATATAGGCTAGAATCCTTTATCATAGTTTCATGTATACTTAGCTACATATCAGAAGCACTAAGACGTCCTATTAGTAAATTGCAAAGAAGTTTAATAGGACATTGGTATTGGCATTTCATAGCCAGTGTCCCACTGTGCATCACTTCCATTGTGTATTGGTTCCATTGTGCATCAGTCCTGCTACTTACTCTGCTGGCTGTCCTACATAGTATGGTAACAGCAGTCCCTTGTTGAATCTGTATGTTATAGAACTGCCTAATTCTAATTTTTGGAGAAATAAGGGCCTCGGCAGACGACTAATTGAGTCGTCTTCCGGGCCCGGAAGAGGAGGGGCAGCCGCACGTTCGGCGCCCCTTCCTCTCCCTGAGGTCGCCCTCGGAGTCGCCGGCCCTCCGCACGGCCGGCGCTCCGGGGATGACCTCACGCCGCGGCGACCACATGCGCCGCGGCGGAAAAGACAGCGAAAGTGCGCCCGCCGCTTTTAGTGCGCACTTTCGCTGTCTTGAGGAAGGAGCGCTGATTTAGCGCTCCTTCCAGGGACGCCGCCGGTGCGCCGAGGTGCGGAGGCTGCGGCCCCGCGGCGCGCCGGCCCAGGGCGTCCTGGACGCCCTCGTCTGCTTCCCCCCTAAGTCTACTTATGAAGATTCATGTCCCGAACACAACTCCAGATACATTTTTTTTTAAAAAAAATGACAGCTTCTAGAAACCAGCATTTCTACTCCTGTGCCGGCTTGGAAATTCTGGGAGCTGTAGTCCAAAAATGTAAATTTTCCAAGCTTTGCTCAGGCTTGCTTCCAACATACCTCTAGAACATCTTGATGTCTATCTCTAGTGTAACACTACTGTGAATACATCTATGTGCTCCAGTTGTCTCATCCATTAGCAAAGTCACCTCTTCCAGCAGTGCTGTGTTTTTATCCCATACAAATCCCCTTCAGACCAGGGGATCTTTTTATTTAGATTTATTTGTTAGTTGTTCATATTATATTCTACCTTCCCTCTGTGGAGTATTTGGTCCTCCTCTTCCTTTTTTATCCTCATACCAACCCTGTGATGTTGTTTAACTTGACCAATAGTGACTGACCCAAAATGATTTTCATGCCTGAATGAGGATTGAAACCTGGGTCTTCCCTGTAAGGGCCATTACAGACTGCCAGAAATAATGCAGCTTGAGGCCACTTTAACTGTCCTGGCTCAGTGCTAAGGAATCATGAGAACTGTTTATTTTGGCATCAGAGCTCCCTGACAGAGAAGGCTCAATGTCCTAGAGAAAAATACGATTTCCATGGTTCCCTAGCACTGAGCCAGGACAGTTAAATTGGCCTCAAGCTGCATTATTTCTGGCAATCTGTAAAGGCCCTAAACGTCTAACTACTTGACCATGCTGAATCAAAGTCTTTAAAGTGACTCCTGATCCAAACACTCCTGCAATTTTCTTTATTTTAGATTCATTTTAATTTGAGACAGAAGACACTGTACTATAGAAATCTGTCTATTACATTTTATTGTACTGAATAAAACTAATTACCCTGCTCCAGTTTTTTTAAAATTATTTTTTTTGGCCACAAATTCTGGTCCCTTTTTGCAGAAAATCAGTGGGCTAGAGGTGATTTTCCAGATAACTCTACAGCATTAAATCAACAATTTGCATTCAGGGGCCATGGGGGCAGGGTAGAGAAAACCTGTGTCAGTCGTTTTACTTTTCTTTTGTTTTTTAAGTGGAGAAAAGTAGCATTCTTAGCATTGTGTCAATTTCTCCTTTGGGATTTCATTTATCTTTCGAAGCATATTTATTGCTTCCCCAAGATGCAGGCTTTGACAGCCTTGAAGTCTAAAGTTCCCTATTTGTTGACAGGAAACTTCTGACAGACAGCAGTAGTGTAAGATTATATACACAGACCTGGTAATATCTTAACTTTAATTTGAAAAAGCTGCCTTCTGAGTGAAGAGAATGTGCAGCTTCTCAAGAGACCACATATGTGACTGAATAATACCACTGGTTGTATTGTTTTCCATTCAACAATGCCACAATTGGAATTTCTGGGACATATTACTATTAATTACCCAATCTTTGTTTGTTAATTTAAAAAACCCACATCTTTCATTCTTGCAGAATGTAGATTAGAAACAGAAATAAATGGCTCATATGATAGAGTCTCTTCCCTGCCCCTTTGCTCTGCTTAAGAGAGGAATGCTGTAATTTTCTTTTAAAGCCTTTGTGTTAATTGTTAAAAAGTCAAAATCAGGGGATTTTAAGAATCCTGTTCAGTTTAGGTTTGGATAAGAACTTAAGAAATTGAACATTTATTCATCAATGATGGGTTATGAGTGGCCCAGCAGATGCAGTTGGACTGTGGTTCCTATCATTCCTCACCATTTAGTTATATTTTGGCTACTCTTCATAGAAAAGATGAAAGGAAAATGAGTTTTTTTAAAAAATGTTATGGAGAAAGTGAAATGCTCCATGAATTAAGACACCATTTTGGGATGATGGATCAACTAATGGCTATTATTAGTACAGATCCCATCAAGGGCACTACCTTTCCACCTTGGTGGGATTATATGCTATGATGATGGTAGTAGTGCTGCTAGTAGGGTCTCCCATGTCAGATAGACTTTTGCTGAGGAGCCAGGCTGGGTAGCAGCAGTAGTGGGTGTGACCCTGGTGAAGAATCTCTTAGACACAAAGCAGGAGCATGATAACTAAAGTTTGTTAGTACTGTGCAGAGGGAGGCACAGTAAATCCCTTTTAAATGTCTTTTACCTATGACGACACAATTCAAAATGAAACAAGAGATGGTCCCAAAAGATGAAACTCTCAGGTCAGATGGCACTCAACAAACTATTGGGATAGAGCAGAGGACAACTACAAGTAGCTAGTGATGACCCTGGACTCAAACCGAAAGGATGATCAGCTGTTGACGTGATCAAAGGTGAAGGGAAAGTCTGAAACAACACAACACATATTATAGGGATATACAATGTAAGAAGCATGAGTCAGGGGAGGCTAAATATAGTAAAACAAACAAAAAAGGAACATATAATTAATAATAATTATTATTATTATTTATATCCTGCCCCTTTGTCGAATAATTGGGGCAGCTTACAACAATTAAAAATTCCACACAAAAAAACCAGAATAAACATCCCCCCCTTAAAAAAGTATTAAGCCACACATCTGTTAAAAGTTAATACGTAAAACCACACAAGATAAAAATGAAGTAACTGGAGAGGCCATAGACGAGCCGGAGCAGTGACGAGAGTGAAAAGTGGAAGAGGTAGAGCCAGGTAAACTCTTGGGGCTGGGAATGTAGTCAGGCAAGGCCTGCTGAAAGAGATCCATCTTCACAGCCTTTTTAAAGCTTAGGGCTGTAATTTGATGGATCTCGTCCAGCAGGCCATTCCATAATCTGGGGGCAATTACTGGAAATGCCCTCTGGGAGGCTGTAGACAGCCTTGTTTTCATTGGCTGCAACAAATTCCTCCCAGAGGACCGGAGTGCGTGGGGAGGATTATATGGGAGGAGCCGGTCCTGAAGATAGTTTGGACCCAAGCCATTTAGGGCTTTAAAGGTAATAACCAACACCTTATACTGGTTCCGAAAACTAATAGGCAGCCAGTGAAGAGACTTCAATACCGGTGTTATGTGCTCTCTCCTAGATGTCCCCGAGAGCACTCTGGCTGCCATGTTCTGTACCAACTGAAGCTTCTGGACCAAGCACGAGTGTAGCCCCATGTAGAGCACATTACAGAAATCCAGATGAGAGGTTACCAGCGTGTGCACCACAGTTTCAAGGTCCCTTACTTCCAGGAAAGGGTGCAGCTGGCATATCAGCCGAAGTTGATAACAGGCACTCCTGACCATCACATTCACCTGATTGGTCATCAGGAGTGACAAGTCCAGGAGCACCTCCAGACTGTGAACATAGTCCTTCATGGAGAGGGTGACCCCGTCCAGGACTGGAGGTTGCAACCCAATTCCTGGTTTCAGGGCTGCTACTGTGAACACCTCCATTTTGTCTGGATTCAATCTCAATCTGTTTTTCCTCATCCAGCCCATCATCTAGAAAAGTCATAGAATCATAGAATCATAGAGTTGGAAGAAACACAAGGGCCATCCAGTCCAACCCCTGCCATGCAGGAACTTCCAATCAAAGCATCCCCAACAGATGGCCATCCAGCCTCTGTTTAAAGACCTCCAAAGAAGGAGACTCCACCACACTCCGAGGGAGTGTGTTCCATTGCCAAACAGCTCTAACTGTCAGAAAGTTCCTCCTAATGTTGAGGTGGAATTTCTTTTCCTGGAGCTTGCACCCATTGTTCCGGGTCCTAATTTCTGGGGTGGCAGAAAGCAAGCTTGTTCCCTCCTCAATATGACATCCCTTTAAATATTTAAACAAGGCTATCATATCACCTCTTAACCTTCTCTTCTCCTGTCTTTCGGCCCTTAAAGGGGACAGTTTACCTACCCCTAATCTATAGTATCAAAAGCCACTGAGAGGTCTAAAAGCACCAACAGGGTCACACTACCCCTGTCAATGCCCAGATGCAGGTGCATGAGCTACAGTAGACAGGAAGGGGACATTTTAATTCAGATGAATTACACAGTGTTTTATTAAGGAAATGAAAAACTAAGAAGAAATAGGGTGGCATTAATGGTGAAGATTAATAGTGTAACAAAAGCAATCAAAGGAGTCTGTTGGGTGGTGTGCTAGACATAGTAAAATGTCCAGATGGCAATGGCTAGAGATGTGTAGTCAGACTTTAAAATCATATTCTATACAATAACCAGATTTTCTTCTCTTCGAGTGAAGATTTGTTTTCCTCCTTGAAGATCCAGAGAAGCACACCAGTTTCTAGAGACTCTAGCCAGTACCCTGAGACATGGCAATTCTAACCAGGTTCTTTCTCTCATGTCTCAATCCAATTCCAAGCTGACTCTGGGCACATCTACACTACAGAAATTATGCAGTCTGATACCACTTTAAGTGTGGTAGCTCCATCCTATGGGGTCCTGGGATTTGTACTTTTACAAGGTTTTTAGCTTTCTCTTCCAAAGACTGTTGGTGCCTCATAAAACTGCAAACCCCAGGAATCTATAGGATGAAGCCATGGCAGTTAAACTGGTGTCAAAGTTCATTATTTCTACAGTGTAGACAAACCCTCTGACATTGAGGCAGGACATGCTCAACAAACTGAATTAAAAGGAGTTGTTCGATTTGAGTTGGTGATTTGGGGGCAAGAAAGTTGCTTGTTGATTTATTTCATAGGTTTTGTAACACACACAAATGGTTTTGTACTGCATTCTTCTTCTACAGAACCTGGTATTCCCTGATAGTGTCCTTTCCAACTAACCAGATCTGACCCTGCTCATCTTCCAAGATGTGACAGGAACTGATGCCTCCAATGTGTTTTAAAGGCTTACTAGAAATAGTTTGCATTTATTTTGTATTAGCAGCAGTTGAAGTTAAGCACTCTGTACTTTAAAGATGGAGAATCCAACCAGCTTAAATATATATTTTTTAAAAAGTTCAAAATTAAATAAAGACATAACAGAAAATGTTGGTTTGGTATTTGGGCATCTGTAGCCTCCCCCCCCCTCCCGGTCTATTACTTTCACTAGGTATTCTTTCCTGCTTCCTAAGCCCATTTCAATAACTTGAAAACTTAATTTATCAACCTTCTGAACAAACAGAACTCTGAATGACCTTCTCCAATAGTGGAGTGTTGGGAAAATTCAGAGTGCTTTATGAGGGTATGAATAGTGTACATCCCAATTGAACATTGACTAATCCCAGTGGAAACAACTTCATTGCTTTGCATCCATTTGTGACAGAGTGAGAGAACCTGAAAGGAACATATTTCTGCAGAAACATATATTAGTGCTAGACAATTTAATAGAGATAGCCATTCAGAGAATAATAGGAGATAAATAATAGTGCCATTAAAAAGTGCAGATATCTTTTGCATTAGCCCCATTATTTCAACCCTTTTTAAAAAGATGCCATGGTTTTTCCCAAGTATTCCTGACATTTTGGAATGCCTATTATGTGTACATCTTGCAAGGAGCATTTTTAATTCTGGCTTTTAAAAGATGATACATTCACATGATTTTGCATCAGTTGTTTGATTTCAGGTGCCAACATGGAGTTGTTGCAAAGCCAGAATGTGCAATACTTGTTTTTCACTGGATGAGTTTTGATGGGTGTCAGTATCATTACCTTGAATGGTTCAGGAGTTGGGAAACTGAAGTTGGGAAGCTGAAGTACCTTTCACAGCTTGTAAATAGCTACTTATTAAGAGTGAATGAATTATTATTAATTCATTTACCCAGTAACTAGAGTATAACTGCATTTCCTTATGGCTGCTGTTTCATCAGGAATAACTTCACTCTCATGTTGTATCGATTATGGACATAGACAAGCCAACAAAATGACAGAAATCAAAAGCAAAAATAAAATATACAGCTGTATGTACAAAGGTGAAGCCAGCCAACAGAGGTGAAAACAGTTGAAGAAATAATGAGTCAAGGTGATGAGCTCTTGTCCTTATTGCAACATGCAACCAATTCCATATCTGTACTCTTTCTATGGTGTAACTGTAATTTTTAATGACTTTTATATTGATGAGCATGTCATTTTTTAGTTACTTTTATAGACATATCGGTAGAACCAGTGTGGTGTACTAGTCTAAGAGGTGGACTAGGATTCTGGGAGACCAGGCTTCAAGTCCCCTACAGAAACCCATTGGGTAGCCTTGTGCAAGTCACATTCTTTCAGCCTCAGAGGAAGGCAATAGTAAACCTCCCCTGAATAAATCTCATCATGAAAACCCAAGTTGTTATGTGCCATATGTTGGAGTCAACCTCAAAGCACATAACAATAATAATAGTGTTGAGATGTGGCCTCACTAAGTGCTGGAGGAGAAAAAGCATGTGGTTAAATCTCCTTCCTTTCATATGAGGTCCCAGTTTTTGGCCTGGATTTTCAAGATTTTCCCCTCTAACAATAAATATTTCTTGGTTAAGCACTGTAGTGTTTCAGGTTGTTTCTGCTGTTACCAGAACACAAGGTTCTGACTTGCAAAAACTGTATGTTAGAATACATGGCAAATATCTTTACTGCAAATAGCTCCTGTTTGTGGATGTGGACTAATGGTTCATAATGAATATATGTCACAGAAATTATAGCCTTCTGTTTACTCAGGGAGCCTTTATCATTGTCTGTATCAAATACAGCCATTGCCAAATGCAATGATATAGTTTCACTACTCCATTTCTAAGTGTGTATGTGCATTGAAGATATCAGTTTACAGTATTTAATTTTGGCTGGGTCCTGAAGTCCTGACTTATTGTATATTGCTGTTCCAGTTTTCACTCACTGTAATGGGACTCTACCTAAGTGAAATGTGAAGCATGAGCTCAGAATTTGGCCACATATGAAGTGATCCTTTCAGTTGTGTCCATGCCCCAAATTGGAATGGCCTTAAGAAGGGAGCAAGCTACACAAATGTCTTATGGTTCCTTGACATCTTTTCCTTTTTGAACCTTCTGTGTTCTGCTCCTGATTAAATTGTTTTAAAGACAAATGCAGCCAGAACACCACACAGTTTTGGATCTGCTTCTAAATCCATTCAGATGAAAGGGATCTGGATTTGTGTGAACACAGAATCCTTATACAGCCAATCTCTACATGTTGTGACAATGGCACAGCCAGTGCCAAAATTGTGAGGGCCATGGATTCTGGATAGGGTTGCCATATTCCTGGATTATCCAGATTTTGTTCAGATTCTAAGTATTCTACCTGATATCCATATAGACCATTAGTTGGCCTGGATTCTAAATTTCCTTAAAAACAAAACAAAACAAAACCCCAACTTCCAGACCTTCTGGAAACAAAAGAGAAAAAGCAAAAAGCACAGCCTTGTTGTTTTACTACTACTTTAAAAAAGTGATTAGCTAATAAATGAGGCATAACAGCATTAATGAGATGCAAACTGAATCTCTCCTGGGTAAATGTTGCAATGAGAGGTAGTCTTTTTGTAAGGAACTTCATTTGAAAAGGCAGAATTCTTATTTGGAGGGGCAATGCTCACATTTTGCCCCCTGTAGATACACCCCTGCCACACATGGATGTCTCAGCATGCAGACATAGGAAGGTTATATCTCCTTTTTCTGATGACTAGACTGTTCATCTCAAAGGTGCTACAAGATCTCTTTGTCTGCTAGGTGCTAGTGTTTCACTATGAAGAAAATGAGGTTTGAATGCCACAAGGAGTACCCAATGGCCACATACATCAGGGGTAGGCAACCTTTCCCCTTTAAGGGCCAAGGGACTTCAGCTCCCAGAAGCCTCAGCCATGTTGGCCAATAGTCCCATGTTGGCCAATAGCTCCTGGGATTCTGGGAGCTGAAGTCCCTCGGCCCTTAAAGGGGAAAGGTTGCCTACCCCTGACATACATTTTCTAGACAATGACAGAAGCCAGAGAAATCAAACACACAGGAAGGCTTCTTTTATATTTTCTATTTTGTTTCTATTTTCTTACACTATCACAAAACCAGAAGGAAGCCTCCTCAAATCAAAGGAGTATATTTGACAAACCCATGACATCAGGTTATTGTGCCTGTGAGGGCCCATTCTGCTTTCATTAATGTTGATTAAAGGATGAATTTTTCAAAGGAAATGGAAACTTCATATGACCCTACCATACAATCACAAAAGCTGCCATGTTTTTAATTACTTTTTTTTTTAATATGCAGAGGGGCATGCTGCTTGTTAAGAATGTGGGCAAATTTTTGTACATAATAAATTTTTCACTCATCCCTACTCTTAGGTTAATACTGAACAGACAGAGGTGTGATAATAAAGAACTTTTTAAAATTGAGAATGACAGTAAAAATGTGTCTCCTAGCAAAAAACCCCAAACAAACTGCTTCTGTAGACCCCCACATTCTTCTCATGCACACAGCAAAATAGTTGTGCCACATTTAGTGGGACACAACCACACCAGACAAGAACTGGGGGAAAGGCAGACAATTCCATGACATGCCCTTTCAGATAAATTCAATACATCTTTGAGCAATGGTGTTCAAAAACCCATTGTGGGTGATGTTCAAATTTGCAATAACAGCAGTAGCTGCAATTATTTTGCTTTTGTGAAGTCGTAGGCTTTCATGGCTGGCATCCATAGTTTTTTGTGGGTTTTTCGGGCTGTGTGGGCATGTTCTAGAAGAGTTTCTTTCTGATGCTTCCCCAACATCTGTGGTTGACATCTTCAGAGAATGCTGGAATGGAAGAAAGTGGGTATATATATACTCTAAGACCCTGGGTAGGGAGGAATGATTCCCATGTAAACTGTGTATTGTTCTGTTGTTGATTGTGACACTCATCCGACAAATTTTTCCAGAGGACATCACAGCCCTGTTTGAACATTGTCTCACCACAAGCTATTTCCAGTGGGACAATGGATTCTATGAGCAGAGAGATGGGGTAGCAACGGGAAGCCCTCTCAACCCTGTAATAGCAAACCTTTACATGGAACACTTTGAAAAGTAAGCTCTGGAAACAGCACCGAAAAAGCCCATAAGTTGGTTCCAATACATGGATGACACTTTCATCATTTGGAGCCATGGAGAAGAAGATGTGGCTAGGTTCCTGAATCACCTGAACAACATCCACTTCAACATCCAATTCACCATGGAAAAAGAAAAGGAAGGAACACTGCCATTCCTGGATGTCCTAGTCACCCACAAACCAAACCAACATCTGGGTCACACAGTACACAGAAAACCTACACATACAGACAGATACCTGCACAAGAACTCCAACAATCACCCAGGACAAAAAAGAAGCACAATAAAAACACTGGTAGATCAGGCAAAACGCATCTGTGAACCCCACTTCTTGGAAGAGAAATTGAAGCACCTAGACTGGGCTCTACAGGTGAATGGTTACTCCAGCTCAGACATCAGAAGGACTGCCAGACCCAGAAAAATCCAGGGAAGTGAAGACAAGCAACTACCCAAAGGGAAGGTATTTTTACCATACATCAAAGGAGTCACAGACAGAATAGAGAAAGTGGTGAGGAAACACAACCTCCAAATTGTTTACAAACCAACCAAGAAAATCCAACAAATGCTGCACTCAGCGAAGGACAGGAGAGACCCTCTCACAGCTGCAGGAGTTTACTGCATACCATGCAGCTGTGGACAAGTCTACATAGGGACAACCAAATGCAGTGTCCGAACATGAGAGACACTGCAGACTGGGCCAGCCAGAAAAATCAGCAGTAGTAGAACATATTATAAATCATCCTGCCCATAAAATGTTGTTTGAAAACACTGAAATTCTGGACCATGCCAACAACTATCAGGTCAGAATGCACAGGGAAGCCATTGAAATCCACAAACACTTGGACAACTTCAACAGGAAAGAAGAAACCCTAAAAGTAAACAAAGTTTGGCTACCAGTCCTGCAAAATAGGAAAATCAGCACTCAGGAAATGCAAATGGAAAACCATCCAGGGGCAGGGGCTTTCCCAGCAGACAATGAACACCAATTACCAGACAATAATCCTCGTTTGCATATCCTCCTACCCTGAGGCCCTGCCATCAACACAGAATAATACACAATCAACAACAGAAAAATACACAGTTTACATGGGAATCACTTCTCTCTACCCATATATCTATCTATATCTATATCTATATCATATATATATGATATACCCACTCTCTTCCATTCCAGCATTCTTTGAAAATGCCAGCCACAGATGCTGGCGAAATGTCAGAAAGAAACTCTTCTAGAACATGGTAACACAGACCCAACCCCCCACAAAAAACTATTTTGGTTTTGTTATTTATATTTCATTAATATGGTCAGAAATGCTTTTTATATAATACAACACTTCTGGAAACCATTCTTTGAAACAAATGTTGCAAACCTCTCACATACACATCTTTTGGCATAACACACAGTGTTTTGGCATAGCACACAGGTCCATTTAGATCTTAGGAAGATTACCTTTTGGACTCCAACTCCCAGAATCTACCTAGTCAGCATGGGATTCAGTGAACAATAGTCCAAAAAAAAAAAAATTTCCCAAAATCTGCCTATTTAACAATTTATATTTATTTTTGTTTGGATTGCTATTCCACCTTTTTCCCAGGTTTGGGATGCAAGGTTAATTATTAGAGCAATAATTAACCACTGAAGACAAGAAATTTGACTCAAAGATCAGTGTGCCTGAAGAATAATTGTACATGGGCTGTATAAGAGCAGTGGTGGTAATTTAAAAGGTTGTTCTTTTCTTCCCAATCTACCCATTGGTTACCCAATGTACCCAATGAATTCCTGCTGGTTTGTCTGAACATTTCCTGCCCAGTGAACCTGTTTAAGGAAGACAGAAAGAGAGAGAGAGAGATTTGGTGGGGTGAATGTTCCTTAAAGCAACCACTGTTTTTTTTTTTCCCCTGAGGCTGAAACTGTCTTTTGTGAAATAAATCCATGATACACTGTGACACTTTGTGTGTGCATCATATTTGTTCTGGATGGTTTCCCAGGACCTCCTAGAAAGAAAAGTTTCACTGTCAAGGGATTGTTATTATACAGCTAGGAACTATTGGAAATATATTCTCCTTAATAGCCGTATGCTTTGACATCTCACTGTTACTATCTAACAGATGGTTTAGTGCAAAATCTGGCAGGCTTTGCATTGCATCATGTCAACTACTATAAGTTGTGGCTAATGAAAATGAGGTCTAGAGAAGTCATTTCACAGTATGTGTGTGTAGGGAGGGAATGCCTTTCCAATTAGCCTAGTAGATTGGATATGAAATGCAGGACTTGGTGGGGAACACCCTCAAGCTTGGTGTGTTGGGCCTTTGCTGCAGTGTACTATGGCTTTTTGGCCTCTTTCACACTGATAAAGGGGCTGGAGAAGGATTGCAGGATGGTTTACCCAAGTCCTCTTCTAAAACATGCTGAACATATACTGCTGATTATCACATTTTGTAGCTGAAGAGGTATGTGTGGGAAAATATGTTACCCAAAAACCTCCCAAGGATTCTATATGTTGCTGAAAACAGATGCATTACAAAGACTTGGAACTGTGCAATGAAGGTTATAAAGAAGTTGGCACTGTACATGGATGTTGAACATGGGTTTTTGAACCTCTCACATGGGGGCAACTGACATCTCAGGAGGGACCTGCAGGAACTTCAGGCTAGCCAGATGCTCAATTTAGAGTATTGATACTCTAAACAATAGATTCAAGAAGACATTGGCCAGAGAATCCTGTTTGTTAGCCCCAACCAGATTTAATTCATTGAATTAATTGTTGAATGATGGCAAGTCAACACTCAAGTAAATCCAAACAATAAGGACTAACAATATTATTAGTCATTATATCCTACAGACAATGATAACTTCTTTGTACTTACGTACTTCCTGAACCATATTGGTCCCCTTTACTGAATTACTTGTTGGAAGAACTTGAGACAGAACCTCTGTCTAGAACTCTACAGCCTTTCAGTAAACCTCAAGGGTTGGTTAGAAATTATGTTCCAGTTTGGACTCGATGAGAATTTATCAAAATTCAGAAATTTCATCATATTTAGTATAGAAAGAGCTTGAGATTTTAAAAATTCAGAGGTGGGAAAAAATGGAAATTGATATATTTGTTCACCCAGAACCACTGTTATGAGTTATCATCCTTTAAATGTCTAGGTTCGAATTCTTCTATACTCATCCGAATAAGAATTGCAACCTCTGTTTTCTTGTCTTTAGTGTTTATTTGAGAGACAGATACAACATGATCCTCTCCTTGTTGGGAAGAACTGTACCTATGGTATTTGGCCAATGCACATGAGGCACAACTTAATTGCATTTTTGAAGAATTAACCAAAATTCAGAAATGTTTTCATGTTGTAGAAGAAAATAACTTGATGTTTAAAAAATCAAATGTAGGAGAAAACAAAATTAATGGCTAGATCTACTTCTTTCTCAGTTGCTAAGGCTAGGTTGCCTTAGTTTTGGCTTTGGGACAATATGAGTCAAAACTTTTGAGAGATATTATTGAACACTTATGGTTGCCTAATATACTTTCCTGAATCATGTTTGATGATCCTTTCATCCAATCACACAGGGAAAATCCTGTGCAGAAACCTGCAAAAGCATGTACATTTTCAGTCGACATCGCTGTTAAAGTGTGCTTAACCTGAATGGAAAATAGTCAAAAGCTGCTTCTTTTTACTTTTGGAAAATCCCAAAAGTAAAAAGGAGCAATTTTTGATTACTTTCTGTTTGGATTAAGCACACTTTAACAGCGATGTGTGTGAAAATCTACCCATTTTTGTTGGTTTTCCACCTTTTAAATCCCGTTTCTGCATGGGATTTCTCCCATGTGATAAGGTTGGTCCTTCCTTCCTTCCTTCCTATAGATCATGATGTGGTCAATAAATATTATGTCATCTTGAAATGAAAAAGATGCTTTTACACACAAGATACTTGGCCAGAATCTTCTAGGTTAATTTTGACTGGATGAAACCCATTAAACCAATTGCTAAATGATGAGTTGACATATAGATAAAGCTAATTGTTTTAATGGGTTTAATTGGTTAGGATTTGAGCCATGGCTTTTTTTTACATACAAATAACGTGTGTGTTTATGTGTATATGTGGAGGGAGTCTGGTTGTTGTTGGTCACAAACATGAAGTGACATCTGTTTCTCCCATTACAACAAATGGGTAGCAATTTTATGTGGCATAATGGCCCAAATACAGAGGATTTTCATGAATGTCTATATATTTGATAGCATGCACCTGTTTCTACACTGATATGGGGAAATATTTCTGCTATTGCAACTACTAGTATTCCTCTAAAGCATGGGTGGGTCTCCAAATGTGGCTCTCCAGATGCTGCTACACTGCATTCTTCATAAGCATTCTTCCTCATTGACTAGGACTAGGACTACTCACCATTAACTAGGACTGATGGGAGTTGCAGTCCAGCCACCTGTAGATCCCATTATCTCCATCCCTGTTCTAGAATGATGATGACTATCAACATCTTCCATTTTTTTTTAAAAAAAGGAAAGCATAATTTGTCAGCATTCACAATTATCTATTGTCTTCTGTGCTAGACATCTGTATTCTCAGCCTGCTTTCTACCCCTGGCCTTAGGCACCAGCTAGGATGTGCTCCTCGTAGGTGTTCTTTCTTACCAGCTTGAACTCATTAATCAAATCTGATATCAAGATAAACAGCCAATGTGTTATGGTGGCTGTGTTATGAAAATAGAATTACCTCACAAAGGCTTTTGATTTCCCTTCTCACACATTTCTTACAGCTCATTCTTCATGTTTTCATATAAGTTTCCTGTTTTTCAGATCTTATTCATCATCACTTTCACACAATCTGCTTTTCATGGGGCTTCATGCTTTGGAGCCCCTTGTAATTCACATTAATCAAGCCCAATTCATGACATGCATTGTGTTGACAATGCTGGGCTTTGGACCTATTTGAAAAATACAATGGAGCCTGACAACTCTTGGAATCTAAACACATATCTGGCTGTTCCCTGTCTCCTTGGAAGTACTAGAAACCAATAAATGGAGACTCTGTCTTCACTCAGTGATGCTTGTGGAAGCTTGCAGTTGGCCTCAGAGAATTTTCTTGGGACCAACTAATCTCTTTGGAAAGGCAAGGAAGCCCCTCTCTTTCAGTTGCCTTGAATACAATGATGGAGCAAACTCTTCTATTACAGACAGATTGTCCCTGTAGAAAAGCCAAATTTCTTGAGGTCTTCTACTCCATAAGAAAGATGCTACAAGTACTGCCATCTGATAATTTCAGTTGCTTTCCCCCCTCCTTTTAAAATAGCAGCAACAAATAGATGCTTGGAGGACATAACAGATTCCTGAACTGACCACGCCATAGACCTGAGTGATTCACAGGTGAGATCACTGGAGATCTATAATGTAGATCTCTGAATGTAGTGTTAAACATTAATGTACAGTTCTAAAACACTTGCATTGAATGACAGTGTTGTGCTAATGAAGAGATGGTATGGGCCTTTACAGACTGCCAGAAATAATGCAACTTGGGGCCACTTT
>CM034706.1:25530475-25543041 GCA_020142125.1 Phrynosoma platyrhinos
GCCGTGGTGCGGAGGCTCCGCTCCGCCGGCGCTCCGTCCGGCGGCGTCACGGAAGCAGTCGTCTGCTTCCCCCCTATGTCTTGCATAGAAAAAACTTTTCCCTTGTCAAAAAACACATTTTCTTTGCACACCTCTCCTCCTATGTATTGTACCCAGAATAATTCTCCCAAAGACTTTGCAACTTTTATCATAAAGTTTTCAGAAATGTTTTATTTGTGAGCCACCTTCGATCACTTTCTGAGAGAAAGGTGACATAAAAATGAAATAAGTTAAATAAAATAAAGGTGGAAATACTTCTAGAAAACTGCACTATTTTTTTTATATTTTTCTCTTGTCATGGGGAAAACAGCATGGAAATATTTACCCCTACATGCAACATGAAGAATACAAAAATTTATATCCCTAGTTTCAGGATTCATTTCCTCATCTGGGAAAGAAGAGAGGAATAGATAAGAAGAAATAACCTGTCATCTTTTGACCCATTATTCTAATTCAGGTTTGTAGGACAAGAATGCTTTTACTTGTTTTTATTCAAAGCTGTTGTGTGCCATTGCTGAACAACCTAGTGAGAAAGAAAGAAGGAATTTTCTTGTAATATACACTCATTCTCTTGACACATGCTAACACATATAAACAAAACCTGTGACATGACATTCTCCTGGAGAACTGAGGGCATGACATTTCTTATTTCTCTATCAGGACAAGGGAAACTTTCAGCAGAACACCACAAAAATACAAACTGAGCTGTAAAGAAACATGCCAGAGAGCGGAAACCAGCTCAGCTTTCACCGTGCCTGGAGTAAACAGGTCAACTGCAGCTAAGGAAAAGAGTTGGATCCCTTTACACTAAAGGATTAATCTGATAGCCTTTCACCTATGACATTAAAACTAAACAGGAGGAGGAGGAGACTGAAAAGTATATGGAAAACTGCAAATGCAATTTTCAATTAAAATGTGTTAACTAATTCTCCATACTTTTGAATCTAACTGAAATATATGATAATATACTTATAATGGTCTAATTGTGTACAAAAGCAACATAAGAGCATTTTTTATGTTTTAAAACAAATGATTAAAGATGATATATGCTTGGTCACTCTGAGGTCTAATGTGCACTGCAGAAATAATGCAGTTTGACCCAGCTTTAACAGCCATGGCTTAATGCTATGGAATCCTGGGAGATGTAGATGACAGCAGAGCTCTCTGAAGGCTAAATATCTCACAAAATTACAAACCCCAGAATTTTATAGCATTCATAGCTATTAAAGTACTAGGTTCTGAGACTTCATATTTTCTTTCTGTATTGACTCCATGCAGTATTTTTATCCATTTTCCTTAATGTGCATATTTTTTTGTGCAATACACCTACTATATATATGTTTTTCTTACTAACTCGTGTTTCTTTATGTGTACTTCCCCCATCATACTCATACTAACTGTTTTTATCTCAAAATATGATCACTGCTCACGTCTGACATTCCTAAAGTCAACCCTCCTTCTCCTCCACCTCCACCTCTTCTTCCTCTTTATACCACTTTTAAAACAAATATTTGTTTCTTTTTGTATATGAGAGAAAAATGCAGAGTACAAAACAGAATTGATACTAAAAATTGTAACAGAAGGTGTCTGTGTGTGCCTTGAAATTACCTGTCAATTTATGTCAACCTCACAAATTTCAGAAAATTTTCTTAGGCATGGAACACTCAGAAGTGGCTTTGCCAGTTTCTTCTCTGACACCTGGTATTCATTCCCATCTAAGTGCTTACCAGATCTGACCCTGCTTAGCTACTAAGATCAGATGGGATCTGCTGCCTTTAGAGTATTTAGGCCTATAATAGAAAATGACTTAGTTTTTAAACGCACTAAAAAATGTCGAAACATGGCACAATTGCTGAAACTGCTCTTCAATGCTACCCATTGGTGGAACTGGGCAATCTCCTCCCAATCTGGTGCTCCAAAATGAAATACAACCAAATGCTTACTATAATGCAAGTGTCTCATTCAAATCAAAATCTGAGTTCAAAAAGCAAACAGATGACAACAATGGGGTTTGCCAGCAGAGTAAGCAGGCTAAGATCAAGTCAAGATCAAGCAGAGGCTGCATCCACACTGCAGAAATGATCCAGGTTAACACCACTTTAATCGCCATGGTTCACTGCGATGGAATTCTGGGAACTGTAGTTTTGTGAGACAATTAGTCTTTTCTGTCAGAGAGTTCTGGTGCCACAATAAACTACAATATCCAGGAGTCCATAGCACTAAGGCATGGCTCCTATTCCTGCTGTGCTGGTGAAACTTGAGTCACATTTTAGAAAAGTCAGGTCAAGGCAAGTTGGTCAAACTAAAGGGAAGCCCAGTAAGATAAAGTCATTGGTGCTCCTCAGGAGGTGGATGAGATAAAACATAATGAGTCAGGACCTTGGACAGAGCACTGTGAGAATGCTGTCTAGAGTCATGTCTCCCATGGAAGAGTAGTTGTGGCTTCAGCAGTATCCACAGGTCACCTCAGCCCTTATGAACTCTAGTCCAACTAGACCTAGACTGCATGGCTCATCCTATATGTAAAGACCTTGTTCTGTCACTGTCATCTTCTTTGACTTGGGAGTGTCAGGGAGTTTGGTATTGTGGATCAAAAACATTTTAGGCATACCTTTTTAAAAAGCTCAAACTTTTACTTGTACCCAGAAAAGGTTGCTATGTGTGGAAATTTCATTCATTATGCATTTTTCTGCATAATTTTCATTATTGTGGACATTTTTGTGTGCACTTTCCTTCAGCATATGGATTTTTTGGGACACATATTCCTCCGATGTGCACTTTGTGAGTATTGAGTCAGTAAATTGATTCCCCCTCCCCAGTAAAGGAATAGATCACAAAAGTTTTTAAAGTGTATATGTTACTTTTGTTTTTTGATTGCGAAAAGGAATGTGACTTAAGTAAATTCATATTTTTTAAAAAGGAAAATGGATCAAATGGATTTCTTTGCCATATTTACTTTTGATTTAAAGCAATGAATATGAATAAGATGTTATTTTGAGCTCAGCTGAAATGCATGTGAGAATACAAAATTAGTATCTTTCAAAAGAGCCTTCCTTTATGTAAATTGGTATCTCTACATTACTGTTTCAAGACTCTGTGGTCAGGTGCACTGCAGGAAGAATACCAGTTCATGCCAACTATGCTTCCAATGTGTGGTATCCAGACATAAACTAATGAGTCTCCCCATATGCTTTCACAGTACTGATATTGTGACTACTGATATTGTGACTACTACACAACATTGGTTTGCATCTCTCTCTCTCTCTCTCTCTCTCTCTCACACACACACACACTGTAAAATGTTGGGGATTGCAACTTCACCATAGCCAGTGGTGAAGGACTGTAGGAGAGAAGTCCAACAATATCTGGAATCCATCCAGTAGGGAATGAGTAATCTAGAACAGTTCTCAAATTTTGGCTTTCTCAAATCCAGTAGAATTTCAAAATTATGGCAGAACTATTTCTCATTCATTCCCAACTAATAAATATTTTGCTCCTTTCATACCCACACTGTTCCTTAACATCTTGTTACTCACAGTAGAGTGACCTTGAACATGGCAGAATCTAGTCTCCTTTCTGTTGTTATCTCACCACCTGCAGCTCAGATCACCACTGCTCTATAATGCTAAACTGCTACATAATCCATAACCCTAATGTTTAAACATATCAGGCAAGATACTTAAGCAACTCCTGATGGTCCTTGAAAATGGTTTTCAACTTCAGCTCCCAGAAACCCTAGTTGGCATGGTCAATAGTGAGGGATTCTGGGAGCTGAAGTCCAAACCATCTGGCTTAGAAGATACTGTAATTTCCAAATGAATATGCAAACCTATATTAAACACTGGATTTGATTGGGAGAATCAAGCAGGAAACCTCTGTTTGTAACTTTTCTGATAGTAAAAATGGTGGCATTGTTACAGGTAGAGCCATGAGGACCCATTCAATTCAACATCCTTTTTCCAGGACAGATATTTCTGAGATATCCACAAACCAACTATAGTTCATTCCACCATTGTCTGTCCTCCTAGCAATGAGTATTGTGTGTATAGGATGCCTCTAGAGATGGGTATACCATTTCAGCTAACAGCCATTGACAAACCTATCCTCCATGAACTGATGTTTTCCTCTTTTAAAGCCATCATCAAGTATCAACTTGGATCCCCTCCTTTATTGCCCATTTACTTCTCTTGAACTGGTGTAGCTATAAATCTCTTTTCCCGGCTAGCCAACAGACATGCACTTATTTTTGCTTGGATTTCAAATGTTTTCGGCCTGTTTCCATACTGGTTTACCAGCTTCCTTATCATTGTCCATCTGCTGCTTGCATGCCCCACCCACCTCTCGCATTTGATTTTGGTGCTGTTCCTTTGGCTTCCCTTGATTATTACTTGGATGAATCTTCCATGTATTTTACCCTGTGGCTCCAAGTGTAGGCCTAATTCTGCCAAGACTCACATTACAGTTGTCTGTACGCTTGGCTGCCTATGACTCAGCACTGATTAGAGAAGTCCATGGTAAAGAACAAATCTGGGATTAAATAGACGTATAACAACAACAAATACATTTAATAGGTTGAATGAATATGCACTCCTGGTTACAATGTCTTCCTTCCTTCCTTCCTTCTCAGATATACACACACTTGCTTGATGTATTTGTTTGTGTTTTATAATATTCATACAAAATAGAAAAAGCCATAAAAGAAACCACTCTTAGACCTTTATAACTTAAATCTGTGCCTCATGGGCCTCCATTATTTCACAGAAGTAGCTAGCACATAATTCTGCATACCTGCGCAAATTCCCCTCTATGTATCTTGGTTCACAACAGGAACAAATCTCCATGTTCTTTTGTAGAAAAAAGTGATTCTATGCTTCTATGAAGAAAATGGAATTCAGTTCCCATGGACTTTCATGGAGGTTGTGGAGTTAATCCCCTCAAATCCCACTGAAAATGTTAGAGTTATAGAGTTCTGTCAAGTCCCATTTAATGAGGGAAATTCACAGTGATTGATGACTCTCCAAAGGTTTGGAATTTGGGTGAGCTTTGAACAAGCATTGAGAAGTACAGATCCTTATCTAAATATCTAGTATCTGCAAAGCTGTGCTAGAGAGCTTGAAAGGCTAAATTTCTTCTGGGAATAGTTACAATTCTCAAGTCATATCACAGAACCTCTTTGTTCCTGTCTTTTGGCTTCCAGACCCATATTTACATCTGGAAAATAGAAGGGAATTGTTTGGAATTTATTAGATTCCTCACAAAATCTATATATAAGCCCTCTCTCTAGTCCACCTGCCATGGTCCAGGCCTCAGAGGAAGAGAAGAACTGCTGGACCTGATCCTCTTCCCCACCATCATTCCCTTCGCCTTTTGTGTCATGTCTTTTTAGAATGTAAACCTGAGGGCAAGGAACTGTCTAATTAACCATTTGTAAGCCACTCGGAGAGCCTTTGTAGTTGAAGAGTGAGGTATAAATACTCAAAATAAATAAATAAATAAATAAATAAATAAAATTTTAATTTTTTTTAAAAAAATATTGCTTTATCCACATACCACAAACTTCTTCTGTTCCTCTATTTTGGCTTACAGTCTTTATTTCTTCTGGAAAATGGAAGTAGAAGAGAATTAAATATAATTGATGTGATTTCTTCCAAAACCTATAAACAAAGATCTTAAAGAGTATTGTTTATCCACAAAAGTATTGAGCTACCCCAGCAAATTACCTATTTGGAACAAAACCCACAGAAATGAATATGGGCTGTTCATCAGTTTTGCCTTTTCTCTTTCCTTTATACAGCTGCCATTAGGCACAGTAAGGCTGCCACCACAGGCAACAAATATGAGTATCAGGAAAGGAGAGCAAATTTTAAGTCATATACCAGTATAACTTGTTACTACCTTGCTTCAGATGGCAAAATATCTGGGGATGACCCTGACTAGGCTAGTGGTCAATGCATAATTTATTAATTTTTCTCCTGCAAGATAACCACCAGTTTAAATGGTTTCAAGAGAAATGCGTGGATAGTAGTTGGAAACATGGTCCTGAAGATGGAAAAGTTATAGCTTGACACATTGTTATAACTCATTGAAAATATGTATTTCAAGAATTCCTAAACAAGAAAAAAAATCACAGTGATGCCAAACAAGATGGATATGTTAACATATAATGTTTCTGAATAAAGGTGTGATTCTGTAAACCCAAATTCAGTACTCCCAAATAATAAATCACTGACCTTTCCAAATACTAAACAGATTTAGAAAATTTGTTGTTGTTGTTTTAAAAAAGGCCTAGTGCTTTGTTTTGCTAATTTTGTTGCCATTATTACAAGGGAAAATGGGAGTCAAGTATAATTCACTGCTCATGTCCATCCTGCACATCACATGTTATAGGAACATGGAATGTGAATGCAATGAATCAAGGAAAGCTAGACACTGTGAAACAAAAAAATGAAACATAAACATTTCCATACTTGGGATGAGTGACCTAAAATGGGCATGAATAGGACATTTTGAGTCAAATAATTACACAATATTTCATTCAGGAAATGAAAATCTAAGAAGAAATGAGGTGGCATTAATACTGAGGAGAGATGTAGCAAAAGCAGTCAAAGGATATAAAGCAAAATTTGACTGAATAATATCAGAAAGATTTCAGGGGAAACCCCTCAATATAACCACAATCCAAGTTTATACTTGGAGGTGAAAGAAGAAGAAAATGAAAGATTATATGCTGGAATCTAGGAGGAAATCACACACCAAAAAGAAAAAAGAAAAAGAAAAAAGAGATGTTGGTAATCATAGGTGACTGGAATGCAAAACTAGGAAGCAGAGCAGAATCAAAGATTGATTTGATTTACATAACTTTAAATGAGAAAATGAAGACACTGAGACAGTGAACATTTTATATATCTTGGCTCAGCTGTTAATAAAAATTGTAACTGCAGTCAAGAAATCAGAAGATGATGAGAACTTGGAAGGACAACTCTGAAGGAACTAGACAAGATCCTCAAGTGTAAAGATATATAATTGAATACCAAAGTCAGGACCATTCATGCCATTGTATATCCAGTTTCTATGTATTGTTGTGGAAGCTGGAGAGCAAACAAAGCTGGTAGGAAGAAATTCATTTTGTTTGAAATGTGGTGCTGAAAGAGTGTTTGGTGGATAACCTAGACTGCCAAAAAGACAAATAAATGAATCCTAGAGCAAATCAAGCCTAAAAGTCAAGATGACTAAGCTGATACTGTTTGTACTTTGGTCATATCATGAGAACACATGGCTTAGTAGAAAAGACAATGATGCATAGCAAGGTGGAAGGCAGTAGGAAAAGATGAAGACTACATTCCAAATGGATGGACTCAATCAAGGAAGCCACAGCTCTGTGTTTGCAATACCTAAGCAGGGCTGTTGATGACAGGGTGACTTGGCAGTCTCTCATTCACATGGTCTCCATAATTCAAAGTCAACTTGATGGTCATTAACAACAACAAAACTAGTTGATTTAGTTTTTTTATGGGTTTTTCAGGCTATACGGCCATGTTCTAGAAGAGTTTATTTCTGATGTTTGGCCAGAATCTGTGGCTGGTATCTTCAGAGAAAGTAAGTTAGTTGACTACTTTATCAGACATCGGATGCATGGGACAAAGGAGCATACATGAATGATGTATCCATCAGCTTTGGGGGGCTCAGCCCAGGTTTTTAAGTAGATAATATAGCATACAGGCCAATGTTTTTCAGCTCTGGCTGTTAGTGGCTTGAACAAGAGAATTCTTTCTTTTTCATTTCTTTCACTGTTTCCTCCATTTCAGCTTATACCCCAGTGTTTTGTATAATCTTGGAAACTCATTGTTTCTTATCAGACTATTTTGTGGGTTTTGTTTTTTATATCATTTTTCTGACTGTGTAGGAATTAATAATTCTGGAGCCCCAAAGAATTCCCTCCATACAATGAGATCTCTACCTTATTTTTGGGGTGCCCTTGTTTTACTTGAAGACATACAAGTATTTCACTACCAATTTCACTATTAAAAGGAATGATTTTGGGATTTGAGGTGCATAGGAATTGATCTGGCAATAGTGAAAATATCTGTTGACAGAGAAAGAGAGAGAGAGAGGTTCTTCTTAAATCGACCAGTATTTACAAATCTGTAGAAATTATATTGTTTCCATGGTTTGTCTAGCATGAGATACAGATCATATAAGAAAAAACACTTTCCACGAGCTGTGCTTTAGCAACTGTATCCTGTAAAAGATTCCTGTCAAAAGCCTCCAGAGTTCAGCTTTAAAAACAAAACAAAACTGATACCATGGAAGATTATTCTTCAAGAAGAACCACTTCCTGCTCTGTAGTTTATTGTGCCCAAACAAATTAGCAAGAGTCAGAGTTGTCAGGCAGAAAAGCACAAATTACATCAAACCAGGAGCTTTGTTTATTTGATATGTCAAATTCCTAAAAAAGAATGTGTATGGCTTCTTCTTCTTTTTCTTTCTAATGTATAGGAGCAATTCTCTTTCTCCCCTACAGTTGAAGTAAAACACAAATGACACATTCAGGCAAAAAGCAGACCTGAGAATTAAATGTGTTCCTTTTATCCTTTGAGCAGGGAGATTAACAAATATCTCTGGAAGGGCTTATATATTTGGAATCAGGTGGCTTTGCAGACACATTTGTCATTCCTCCCACAGAAATTACAGAAGGATTTACAGGTCTTACTGTGCAGAAAGCGTCAAAGACAGCTGTAAGACCTGACTCAAGACAGACATTCTTCAGAGCTCCTTTCCATCTGCTGAAAGCTTTCTTGGCTGGGACCTCTCATCACCCCAAGGTGTTCTAAGAAAGGAACTTGCTCTAAGCTGGCAAACTATGATGATGTTTTGCAGGCTCTGTATGCCTTTTATTAAACCACGTCCAGTAGTTAAGTGATACTGTCTGTACTTTCCACCATGATCAGAAGAGCAAAGGAGTAAATGAATGTTCAGATATTCCTCTCTTCCCAGATGACCATAAGGGAGCAAACTGAATGATGCAGAATCACTTACATTTGACAGACGTAAGCAAACAAACATGAAGATTTTTCAGAAAACCCAGAGGAACAGAAGAGAAATATGGGGCTGAATTTGAAGGGAAGGACACATTTCTGTGATATAGGAGAGGAAAAACACATTAAGATTTGAAGAATCCCACAATAACATTACTTATGTAGATTTGGGCTTCTGCTGTGTTGCTGAGATTGGACTGAACATAAATAAATAAATAAATAAATATTTAAAAAATCATGTAGCCTTGAACATCACTTGTCAAGTCAAGTGTTCATAGTGCTTAAACAAATCTTTTTTTTTTTCTTGAAAGAATTTGCAAGAAGCATTGCTAGGAGGGGCCAGACCACACTGGGTGACACCTCAGAGAGGGGTGACTTCCAGTTTGGCCCTCCTCCTCCCACTGCTGGGGAGCAGTGTGTGGAGCTGCTGCCAGTGCTCACTCCTTCTTCTTCTCTGTCCTGGCTCTCTCTACTGAGGAAGCCAAGGCACTGGAGCAGGATGGGCAAGCATGCCCTTCCATCCCTCCTGCTACCTCACTTGCCTAACCACCCAACCACCTTTTGGCAGCCCTTTCCAGGTCTGGGCAGGTAGTGGGCTGGTGGGCTCCATGTATGAATTATAATAATATAGTTAGAATAATCTGGAAAGGCTAATTGTCTAAAATCTTAGTTTTTTTTAATTTATCTGAAACATTTTATCTGGCCTTTCCAACACACTGTCAGAGTGCTGAAGATATGACAACCTGATTCAGTATAAGGTGCATTTATATGTTCTTCTCTCACTACTTTTATGAGATGTCTGCCATAATTGTTCATGTAAAAGATCAGAAGGGCAGCAGGATAACTTTTGATCCTTTCAGATGCTTCACCAAAAACAAAAAAGTATACCCTTTGGATGGAACTTAGAAAATAAATGAATTACTGTCCATGTGATGGGCTTCCTTCCAATAATGTCTCTGTTGCTAAAACTTACAGGGATAGATTATGTTTTCACAAAAGGTTCTTCCTCCTCTCCTTCCTGTTTCTCCAAACCAGTAATCACCACATTAACCAGAAAGAAAATAATTAATCCTTGCTTCAACAAGGTGATGAAGTTTCCTCTTCAGGGTAGTAAGAGAGGACAGCTTTAAATTGTACTTGGAGTCTCACCAATGACTGCTTCCAAATGAGGTTCTCATAGCTTTCAGGTACATGCTTTGGATAACGTAGCTAAATGTTGCAGATGTTATTACAAATTTGCTAATAGAGCAGGTGTTAAAACATATGCTTTATCCCATTTTGTCTTCCTAGGCAAATTTCCACTTGTGATAATTCAGGGGTGGCTTTACTTCATTTCCTAAAGCTTGTTTAGAATAATTCCTGGTGAGAGGTGTTCTATTTTGCCATAGCTTTTTTTCTGCCCTGAGTTTAAATTGCATAATATGCAGACTGAAATAGACTCATCTGCTAAACTTTCCTTACATAAATAAGCCCAGTTACACCAGAACGATTGTTCATATAAGTCAACAGAAACTGCTTGCATAGATTTAAATGAATCTTAGCAAGATTCATTTAAAACAAGAGGCTATTAAGGACCCTGGTGAATTTCAGATTTATTCAGTTTGTGGCATTTCCTCCCCAAAGATTCCAGTAAAATTAAACACTACAGATAATCTTTTGAATCAATTTATCATTTACTTTTAATTCAGTGGTTCTCACTCTGTGGTCCTCCAGATGTTTTGGGATTGGCCTCCTAGAATCCCTGACTAAGGGGGGTTGCAGACTGCCAGAAATAGTGCAAATTGAGTCCACTTTTAGGGTTAGGGTTAGTGCTAGGGAATCATGGGAATTGTTTTTTTCTCTGAGACATTGAGCCTCCTCTGTCAGAGAACTCTGGTGCCACAATAAACTACACTTCCCATGATTCCCTAACCCTAACCGTAAAAGTGGACTCAATTTGCACTATTTCTGGCAGTCTGCAACCCCCCTTAGTCCAAAACATCTGGTGAGCCAAAGGTTGAGAATCACTGCTTTAATTGATTCTAATCCTTTGCTCAAAGTCACATCTACTGGAGGTCTCATCTTATTTATGAATCTTCCTCCCCTTTAAATAGGTTGATAAAACCCTATTATATATCTTGTCATTGTTGTGTGCCTTCACGTCATTTCTAACTTATGATGACCCCAAGGCCCTATCACAGGGTTTTCTTCACAAAATTTGTTCAGAGGTGGGGTTGGCTTTGCCTTCTTCTGAGAATGAGAGGATGTTACTTGTCCAAGGATGTTACTTGTCCAGTGGGTTTTCATGGCTGAGCGGGGACTCAAACCCTGGTCTCCAGAGTGATCAAACCACTACATCATGCTGGCTTTCCTGAAGAAATTAAAAACCTGAGAGTACATTTTTCTTTGTGTTCAAATCCTTGATCAATCACAGAAACCCCATGGATAACTTTGGACAGGTCACACTCTCTTAATGCAAGGCAATGGCAAACTTTCATTGAAAAAACTTTGCCAAGAAATGCTCTAATGGGGTCACCATAAATCAGGGTCAGCTTGAAGGCACATAATGACAACAAAATGTTTTCATAGAAACATTTTTATATAAAAAGGGACAGCTTTCATTAATTAAAATCCAACTATTATTCCCTCAGGAGTACTTCGACTCGAGGAAGGGAACTGAACAAACCCATTATTATTTTTGCTTCTAGTTCATAGTGTATGAACTAATTTCAGCCAGCATGATGTAGTGGTTTGATCACTCTGGAGATGGTTCGTGAGTTTCAGTCTTTTATTAGAATTTCCAGTTCATGCTTGTCACTTTACAATTACATGGATGAGAGGGTTATTAGTGTATACTGAGGCAAATAATTGGTAACCTGCTGTTGTGTATTCTGTTTGGAAACAAGCTGTCCAGTGTCAATCAAATCACTGAGCATCTTCTTGCAACATCAGAGGGAGCGAATTGTGCCAGCTGTGGTACTGGATGTACAGTAGGACACATGTGTAGCAGCCTCCTCGTATTGCTGGTGAGCGCTCTGGTTTTTCCTGCAAAATCTGGAGTAAAGCTGATTTTTAAAAATCCAATTTAGCCAGGAATAGGGCAGATTTGGTGTGGAACTGATCTTCCCTCATGAAGACAATCTGCACTCAAATCAGGACTTTGGGTCCTGTGTTGTGTAAACAGGTTGTAGTGAAGGTGAGGGAAAACCAGTGTACAGTTGGCCCTCCACATTTGTAGCTTTGACTTTTGTAGTTTTGTATAGTCACAGTTTTGATTAATATGTTTTCCCTAGGAATCTCTAGGTCCTCCAGAATTACTTTGTCAGAGGTCATTGAGTCACACTGCAGAACCTAAAGATTCCTAGACAAAACAATTCTCTGGGCATGTGTAGGTCTTCCAGCATGATTCTATGGTCAATATCTGGCAGAAGTTGACCATAGAATCATTTTGGAGGACCTAAAAAGTCTTAGGGCCTTTACAGACTGCTAGAAATAATGCAACTTGAGTCCACT
>CM034706.1:25602483-25620279 GCA_020142125.1 Phrynosoma platyrhinos
TATTTAAAGGGATGTCATATTGAGGAGGGAACAAGCTTCTTTTCTGCTAATCCAGAGACTAGGACCCAGAACAATGGGTGCAAGCTCCAGGAAAAGAGATTCCACCTCAACATTAGGAGGAACTTCCTGACAGTAAGGGAACACACTCCCTTGGAGTTTGGTGGAGTCTCCTTCCTTGGAGGTCTTTAAGCAGAGGCTGGATGGCCATCTGTCGGGGATGCTTTAATTGGGCGTTCCTACATGGCAGGGGGATGTACTGGATGGCCTTTGTGGTCTCTTGCAACTCTATGATTCTATGATTCTAACTCCCATCTCAAGCTCATTGCTTAGTATGCTTGTTTTTCCCCTCTGAGAAATGCACTCCACCTCTTTTTCCTGTTAAAATATTCACTCCTAGACTTGAGACTTGATTTGAAAGTATCTTGCAAAGACTTGAGACTTGAAAGTAGAGACTTGACTTGAGACTTGGAGTAGGGGGTGTTGCAGACTGGCCTAAAAGGCTGGCCTGGGGGTGTAGTTGGGGTGAGGCAGCTGCACGCTGGCCATCCCAACCCCAGCCCAATGCCATTCTGATGCTGCGCACGTGTATGCATGGCACGTGGCATCAGGACGCCCTCCTGGTGCAGCGTGTAGACATGCTGTGCTAAAAGGGTGCAGAAGAGCCATGGCACTGGTTCTTAGGGCAGCCTTTTGCCACCCCTAAAAGGAGCAGCATTTTGCCACTCTTTCAGGGGCAGAAAAAGGGAGGATCTAGGCCATGGCGTACGGTTGCCACAGCCCTGATTCGCCCCTAGCAGGGGTGGCCCACAGCCACCTGTCTGCATAGCCCCTAAAAAACTTGAATACATTAGTACTACTGATAAGTGAAACTAAATTGCTTTGGTTCTAAGGAGCCCAATGAAAAATGTGAAACTGTATAGCAAGGAACATTTTGACATTCAAAAATGCCCACTGCAGATATTCTGCTCAATACAGCAATGTATAATAGGAATTCTTGGAAAGACCAACTAATTGAAGCACAATGCTCTCCTGTCCTTGAGTTCCCCTGTCTTCTCTAAGCTAAAACAGCAACCATACAGCATCAACACTCTTGGATAAAGTTTTTTAACTATCAGTCTCATGGTCCCTGAAAGAAAATGTATCTTTGATCTAAGGAAGGAGGCCTTAACTCATGGCCTCTTCCGTGTGGAATGGAGAGCGCCCCCTCAGCTGCTGGTTAGCTCCATTTCCCAAGGATATTTTTTCTGGGGCAAATTCAAACAAAAATTCATCAGTGATACCTTTATTGGCCAACCAAAATGCACAATATACTTGTTGCAAGCTTTTGAAGCTCCATAGGCTTCTTCATCAGGCAAGATGTTACAAACCAAACAGGAGAAAACAATTGGAGAGGTTAGTCAGATGTCTACATGTTGTTTCAGTCTTTAGTTAAGATGGTATATGGTGGGGAGGATATCTTTTGTAGGCAGGACCCTCCTCCTTCTGGCCCTGTGGCTATAGGGAGATTTGCAAAGTCCAGGAAATTTAGAATAATTTGCATCTCAACAGGGACCCCTCTTTTGCAATTGAATATATCTCCAATTCAGTGAGGCCACAGACCTCTTTGTGGCAGAGAACAATGGATTCCTGAAGAAGTCTCCATGTGTTTGCATCAGAAATATTTTGGTAGATGTAGAGGTAAAAAATGCAATTCAGTCCAAATTTTCCTGGGGTAAAATCAAGATACCATTAGTAAGGGTTTTGTGAGTAGGGTGCAGTGCCCAGTTAGAGATGGACTGTGCTTGCTAGGGGAATCCTCAGTTCAAGTTGCATTGTGCTTGCTGGGTACTAGACTTGTTGTCTGAACCTCCTAAACCTGGCTCTCTTTAGCTTCCAGTATCAGACAGGAATACCTTCAGGGTATTTATCTTATTGTTGCTGAGATTTTGGTTGAAACAGGCCATCTTGGTGAGATGAGACAACTTGTTAAGGATTCACCAGCCTGTATTGGAGAACTCATATCGCAGCATAAGCATTTTTTCATTGTTTTTGCAAGCTGTGTGTGTGTTGTGTGCCTTCAAGCCATTTCTGACTTATGGTGACCCGTAAGTCTGGGTCTGAACAAAATTAGCACTGTTTCCCTTTGTGAAGCTAAGCATGCACACGCAACTTGCCATCTTGTGACATTGATTTTTGTTGTTGTTGTGGTAGTGGTTCATGCAAATATGTTCAATAGCCCACTTTTCCCCCAATATGGGACCAAGGGAGCAGTCACCTGTCTGCAAACACACAAACCACAATCCTATATTATTTTAACACAGTGCAAATATATGTCAGCGTCGTTATGGTGAATCCCATATTTGAGCAACTATGTGCCTGAAGTGCCACAACCTTTAACTCATCCCTTGGACAATGGCTACTTAACTGCCCATCCACAAAATCAAAAATGAGACAGGAAGCCCAGGTGTGTGCTTGCAAAAGGGTAGGCTGTCATAGGACTTGTACTTACACCCCCTCTAAGAAAATGGAACTACTTATGTAACTATTTTTATACTAACACAATGCTCCAACAGCCAGGGGGCATGGAGGGATTTCAGCCAGGGGGCATGGAGGCTGCTGCTAATATTTACCATCTTTTCCAGTAACCTACAGTTATATCATGAGAAAGAGGTTCTACAAGGCTGCCATCAGGTCCTTGACTAGTTGTTATCAGTTCACATACAACAGAGTGAGAAACTTTGAGAATGGTCTTATTCCACTATAAAAGTTGCTAATGGAATGTGACACAGAGATTGGACTTTGGGGCAGGGTATGCTTTGGGAGCTAGGGTGTTCTTTGGGGTGAACCAGTTGCTGTGAGCCATTCAGAAGCCATGACATTATATAAAGGAAAGGAGAATAACTAGTGGAACATTCCAAATCTGTTGGACACCATTTTAACATTTATTCTGTTATAATTCAATGAAGTGCAGTGTATCAACACATACCATTGGGTCTGGTGGGTCATTTCTTTCTTAAGCAACAGTTCCTATTTAAAAAGCAATGTGCTGGTCTGTGAAAGGAACTGCAGGAAGAAAACACCAATGTGTATTCAAGTAGCATTTGCATATGCTCATAGTAGCTCACTGGGTGAGTGCCCAGGTGTCTGCAATCGATGGGACAAGAATCCATTTTCATCATTTGCATCTTTTGTGTTATATATGCAAGCACTCTTCTTAATCTTGTATCAACATACAAAGAAAGAATGTATGAATGACATTTCCCTAGGAACTGTTTGACAGCTTTTGATTTAATCTTATTTTTGCTATGGAAATTGTGACCCAATTATCAAAGCATAAAAGGACTGATTTTGTTCCAAGGATGATCTCTGTTTTGTTAACATGCATTTTCCCTCCCTGCACTTTGACTTGAATCACAGTCCCTGCTCTGATTTAGCATTCCCAAAGAGAGTAACACAGTCACATACCCCTTATGCGATAGCAGATATTTTCCATGTACAGCAGTCTGTATGTTAATGTTTACTGGGGGCTGGGTTGAGGGGTTAGTTTATAACAAACTTGGACCCTGTAAGTACATTTTAATAGTTCAGTCTGCACATAGGAAGTCTATTAAGGTGGACTGTTTGACTCATTAAACTTTGTCAAAGGCTCTTAAGTCATTTTGTGTGCAGAAGGAGCCGAGCAGGCGAACATGTTTGAGGTCGTGCTTCAAGCCAGGAGTGTAAGATGATCCCTCTTTCCTGAACACATCAGGCATCCTTTAGCATAGGGACACACTCGCACACACATTCCTATCAAGTCATCTTGTGAAAGACTGCCGGCTTCCAACTTGGCTTGAGTGTACAACCTTAATAAAACACTCTGAGGTCTCCGAGAAAATAGCAGTTCAGTCTCAGCTAGGGTAGGAGAAAGAGACTGAGGCTATGCCTGGGCAGCTGACTCAAAGAAGCTGCATGCTGAAGTGTAACAGAGAGGAAACTATAAATCTCAGCTACTATGCAATAAATTCCTCCATCTTCAGCTAAGGAAACCCTCAATTATCATGAAATAGATTTTTTTAAAAGCCAGTTATTATCTTTTTCTTTATACCACTTCATCCCCCTAAAGAGACTTTTAAAGAGAGAGCAAAATAAAACACAAGAAGGAAAGAGGTAAAAGTATTTCTGTGAGTGCATACAGGAAAAAAAGAGGACTAGTAACATGACCATTTTCCTTGGGTTTGCTTTCCTTGCTGCTCTTCTGACTCATATAGGCTGCAGTAACCAACGACGTGTTCCAGAGTCCAGTGCAAGAAGGTATAACCGGATTCAGCATGGGCAATGCACCTACACATTCATCCTTCCAGAACAGGATGCGAACTGTCGTGAAAGCACCACTGATCAATATAACACCAATGCTCTCCAGAGGGATGCCCCCCACATGGAGCAGGATTTCTCTTCCCAGAAACTGCAACGCCTGGAGCATGTCATGGAAAATTACACTCAGTGGCTGCAAAAAGTAAGTGCTTCATTCTTACCCATGTTGTTTGGTATTTGGGCATCCTGGGCTTTTCAGATTCAGAATGTATATTTGTTGAGTTTTGCACTATGTATACGGCTAGCCAATGTTGCCGTGACAACATGCTCTCCATTGGGAGAGAAATTGAGAACAAAGCTTTATGCTAGTTTCTGGATTTTTTCTCCCTCCCAGACTTCCTGGAAGTAATATTCTGTGCATGTCTTGCATTGATAACTACAGGTAATGATCAGATGAGTACCTTGGGGAGCCAGGTGCACATCTTGGAAGGCTTATAGTAGAATCAGGTTCCCAAAATTAAATTGCATGCATTTTAGGAATGAGATCTTTGCAGTTTGGAATGCACAGATTGTCAATTGCTCAGGCAACAGATGGATGGATGAAGATAGGTGGAAAAGATTTATTCATTAAAACTAAAGTGACTTTTCAGAATTAAATTACACACTTTTTATGAATGGAATCCTTGCAATTTGGAATACCTACATTGTCATTTGCTCAGGCAACGGACCCCTCATTATGGGTAGATGAAAATAGGTGGAAAAGATTTATTCATTAAAACTAAATTTATTTGTATTTACCATCAGTGTTGTTGGGGTTAGCTGAGACTTCTATGAAGGAAGTTGTATTTCTGGGACTGCCTTTGGACAGAAATGAATGCGTTAAAAATAGTTAATTGCCCAGTGTATTGTGTGACAAGTACAAAACAAGTTGGAATCCTTCACACAGGGAGAAGGAAGTTCAGTTAAGTAAACACTGAAAGTGATTAGTAATGTTACCCATGTGCTTAGTCAGAACAAGTCAGCTGGAGGTCTTGCATAAAATATGTCTGTGTATCTTTGTAGAAGTCTGGCTGGGGTGATGGTGGATTTTTACAGTGGACAGCTGATCACTGTCATCTCAAAAGCAGCTTATGATCTCAATTGTATTAAGAGGTACATGTCCAATCTGGAGGATTCTGGGAGATGTAGTCCAAAGGGCAGTATTTCCAAGCTCTGAAAATAAGTGGTTTGGAATATCTCTGACAGTTCTTTGAACAAATTAAATATGTCAGGGCTTCCTCAGTTTTCTACATTGCAGATACAATCCTGCCATTCATTGTACTAAGTCCCCCAAATTTTGTTTTTGTAATTGTAATGCACACATAATTTTGTAACTGGAATGCACATATAATCTGCATGGAAAAGAGAAAATAAGTGCATGAAGCAGAATCTTCTGCACTTCTTAAGAAAGAAGTAAATTTTTACTTCAAAAAAGAAAAAGTAGGTATGTAAAAAATAAACCTTATTGGGTTCAATAGGATTTACTTCCATGTAAGAGAGCATAGAATCTGAGCCTTTTGCTGCAACCCTGTCTACACTCACCTGGAATTAATAATAGAATCACAGAGATGAAAGAGACCAGAGCTTTGGTTACATTGGGGTTTTTGGACTATAGCTCCCAGAATCCCCCAACCAGCATGCCCAGAATCTTTGGAGCAATAAGGGAGACATATGCTCTGTATTTGCCATGGCACTGCTTTTGTGAAAGGCTTTTATGTACCATTGAACTTGATATGGTTTACTTCAGAGTAAAAGACTGCACTGTCAATGAAACTCTTCTGAAGCTCTTTTCAATGAGGCCATGCTGGGTGAAGTTATGGAGGTTCTATACTCCAAAAAAGTTATTGTCCTTAGCTGTGGAAATTGTCTGAGTCTTGGAAGTTGTCTAATCCACCTCTGACTTCCCAGTGGAAATTCTGGAATATAAGATGAAACTAAAGCACCCTTGACAGACAGCTGTCTAGCCTCAGCTTCAATGCCCCCAGGAAGCCTGCCACTAGAGGTAGCCTGCTCCAGTGCTGAAATAACACTTTCTCTTAATATCTTGTCAAAATCCACTTCCTTGTCATTTTCTCCTCTATTCCTATCCTCTGGAATGACAAGGAAAGCTTTTTGCATGACATTTTTTCCCATCAGTGAAGGCTGCTACCTACCATTCAACTTTACAGGCTTTACTTCTGAATAGACAATATAGAAGACTGCATTGTGAATGATCTATACTGAAACCTTTTGTCACTGATAATTGTTTATTTTCCCTGACACATTGCAGCCTACAGAACAGCTCTGGAGGAAACCACGTGTTGTGCTTTTCATGTTTTGGTGTAATTTGTGTACAATTTGATGTGCCAAATTGCTTTTCTCTCTTCCTTGGCATGCAACTTAATCCAAAACAGTTTCACTCAGAAGCAAGTCCCCTGGATCTCAAAGGGGTGGGGGAGAGAGAGACTGATCTTAGAAGTTAAGCAGCTTCCAAGGAAGCTCAGCCTTGGTTAATACTTAGATGAAAGGAAGAAACTGGCAAACAACCTCTGAGATTTCTTTGCCTAAGAAAACTCTATGAAATCAATGGGGCTGCCATAACAGATGACTTGAAGGCATGTATACACACACAGATGTTACTCCCAGTTAGGATGGGAAACCAAAATGGCACAACAATCCTAAAATGATTTACTCAAAGTATTCAAAGTAAACCACATTGAATCCAAAAAGAATTAGTTCTAGTTCAGTGTGTGTGTCTGGGTTTTTTTTTTGTTTTTTTTTTGGGTGGGTGGGAATTACGAGCAGAAACTGCAGTCAGAAACAGAAACAATCCTTAATAGATTTGCTTAGAAGTAAAACACATTGAATTCAAGGACGAGATTACTCCTGGGTGTGCTTTTGGGGGATTATAGCCTGAAAACTGCACATCCAACTTTAGCAGGAGAGGTATAGGAAAAGAATGAAGAGGGAGATGATTGTTTTTGTGACATAATGATCTGTTCTTCTCAGCATTGTTTTAAATTCTGCTTTTCAAAGTGAACCTTTATTAAGTGCTGTTTTTAGGTGCTAGTGTTGCAGCTGCTGTTGAGTATGCTTGTGTGTATCTTTCTGTGTGTACATGTGGACCTTTTCATTTGTGGGGGAAAAAAGCTGTTCTGCAAAATCCCAAGAGGTTGTTCCATTTTCTATGTTTGACCACTAGGGACTGAGCTAAGCCCACTGTTTTGCCTGCAAACTGTGCAGGAAGAAAAATGTCTTTCCAGAGTTTGGTGGGGGAACCTCTCTAAATTACTGTTGACCCTCATGTTTTAAAAGAACAAGACAGATGATTGAAAAGGTAGTTAGAGTCTATATGGTATTGCCATGACCCACATTCTTCAGCGGTTATCTGAATTTTGAAAGTAGGTGAAAGGTTTCCCATTAGGTCCTTTAAAAGGAACAAATGCCCAGAGATCACATACCTCTGTTTTTCAATTTTCTTCTCTGAACGGTGGTGGGGCATTGGAAGAAGGCATTGGGGAAAGCCAGTATGAATCACTTCAACCAGACTGTTTGCCTACATTATAACATCCCTGCATAAGCCCTTCCCTGTGTTGTTGCTGTCAGTGGAAGCCATTTAAATAGCAATTTTCCCATCCAATGAATGAATAACTCTTAATTTCAAAGAATATATAATACAGAAACCATTTAAAGCTCAGGTTTATGACCCCTAATGTTTTTATTTAAAGTCATCTATTCCAATAAATTGAGGAAAATGTAGCCAAAGGTTGAGTAAATGAGAAACACTAGTCCCAGAGCTATGACCAAAGTACATAATTATAACAGTGTTAAAAAACACATACCTGGATGGATGGATGGATGGATATATATATATATATATATATATATATATATATATATATATATATATATATATATATATATATATAATATCATAGTACTTGTGCCTAAGTGTGTTTTTGAGCCTTTTCTGTAATATATCACATTCATTAAAACTATTTAGCATTAGAAGACGTCAGAACATATTACTTCTGTTACAACATATCCCAAACACAAGACGTGTAGAGTTTGGAAGGGAGACTGGTGGTGTAAAAAGGAACTGAAGTATGCATTGTTTAACTAACAAGTTGACATTGTAAAGGTCTTAAGTTAGCTAATTTGGAAGAAATGTAGTTTGATCTCTTTTCTTCCAAAAGAGAAAGAGAGAAGATTTTGGAAAACAAAATAAATATTTTAAAGCCCTTCTTGCAATGAGCTGTCAGTTCAAATCCAACTGAAGAGTTCCTTGCCTTGCTGCAAGTAATTTGGGTGCTGTCCAAAGAAATTTGCATACCTTTTGTTGGTGTCTAGGTTACTGACTGGACAAGGAACCAAATTAGGATTGTCCCGAAGAGCTTCTTTTGCTGAAACTACCAGAAGATGATAGCTTGATAAACATATTTACAATTTTTCCTCACTATATTTATTTTAACAACAATAACTTCCTTTGCCATTTAAACTCGAGCTTCATAACTGTCATGTTTGTTCTAACAGAATAAAACATGCTGTATACTGTTGTTTTTATTTCATTCAATAATTGGCTATCATACAGTATTGAAATGCTTAGACTGTAATTTCAATGTTTAAACATTGTCAAAGAATAGCTATCTGAAGTTTCTAGCTTGGCAACTTTTTCTGATTTTTCTCCCCATCCAGGTTATTCAAATGTATGGTACCAATACAAGTACAAATGGTTTCACAGCTGTGCAGATGTGTGTATGGTATCCATTTAGTCCTCTATACAATGTAAGCAATTGCTATACAGTCTACAATAGAGATGGATAAAGTAGAGCATTGACAGCAAAATGTGGCTAACATTTGTAACCTTTTTCAGAACAGCATGGAGTTTAGCAATCAATATTGTAATCTTGTTAAAGGGGAAAAAACAATTATTTTTCTCATCTGCAGAAATGGGAATTAAGGCTGGTTGTATTAAATTATGAACAGAGAAACATGGGAAGATGGCTTATACTTAGCTGGACCTTTATGCCATCTAGTTAGTATTGTCTAAGTGGGACACATGGCATTGCAAAACATAGCCACAAGACACATGTGGCCCAATCTGATTTTGCAGCTGCAGAGCTTCCAAACACCAATTCCTCCCACAAATTTTTTAAAAACAGAAGAAGCTTCCTTATACAGACTTGGATCACTGGCCCATCTAAACCTTCATTGACAACCCAACTGGCAGCAGTTCTCCAGGGTTTTAGGCAAGGGTCTTTCCTAACCCTGAGATCTGTGGTATTCCCTGCCTGGCTGTCCATTCAAGTGCTAACCAGCATGATCCTGCTTAGCTTCAGAAATCAGATGAGATGTATGTTCAAAGAGCTATAGAGAGGAAAACTACTCTCCTAGAAGATTTCATGAAATACAATTTACTCTGAAAATGACTTACAGGAGCTTCACAGGTTGCTGTAATCTATTCTGCAGAAATAATGCAGTTTGATGTTACTTTAATTGCCATAGCTCAATGCTATGGAATTTTGGGATTTGTAGTTTTGTGAGCTATTTAGCCTTCTCTGACAGAGAGTTCTGGTGCCACAACAAACCACAAATCCCAGGATTCCATAGGATGGAGCCATGGTGGTTAAAGCAATGCCAAACTGCATTATTGCAGCAGTCCTCCCTCATTTAGGTGAGTGAGGGGGAACCTTACTAATGTTTCCCACTGAAATTATGAAGGAAACTGTTCTGAGCTGGCCCTTGCTGTAATTTCAGATTTCCCCAGACTTTATTTGGTATCAAAAACTGACACACATCAGTGCGATAAGATAAACTATATTTGTGTTAGATGATGCAGTAGGAGGTAGCATCACAATCCTCCAGATGGTGAGATCCATCTTTCCCTCATAGTAGGTGGTATGTCTTGGCCAACAAACAACTAATTCTATCCAGACTATCCCCTGGCCAACATTCAAGATCCCCATGACTGGCTGCGGATTCCCTGAGCTGGGATGTAGCCATCCACCCTTGGATAAGGCTGATGAAAGATTTAGTCCTGAGGTTTATATAATGCAGAAACAAACAAATGAAAGTGAAAAGTGCAGGTGTAAGCCACCTCCCATTCCAACAGTTATGACAACTGTACAATAAAAGTTTAGTTCCCCAGTCCATTCTCTGTTGATCTGTTCCCAGCCTTGAACTTTAAAGCTAAAGAGGAACTCTCTAGCAAGGTCCACAAAATAGAAATTAACAATTTCTATGCCACTGGACAACTGTTACTGTTCCTCTATGCTACTAACAAGGACTCTAAAAACCACAGACTCTAAAAACCATCTGCCTGGCAGCACAGGTCATACTTGCTATTGAAACACTGGTGGATACTACTGAAGAACCCCTTGATGGTTCTGACACTAGTCTATTCTGCTCCCTTCACATAGCAACACACAAATCTCTCTCGTACTATATCGCCTACTTCAAAGGTAAGGAGATTATAGTTTTAAGGATTGCATGTGGCCACAAAGTTGTTTTTGTGGCGACCAACAACTTAGTCAGCCCTTTACCTTTTCTGCAAGCCTTCAGAACTAGGATTTTACCCTTTCCAGGTAAATATCCAGGACCCTCTGCACTGTTTAACATCCCAGAAATGTTTGTTTTCCAAAACTAGATCTGGACTTGCAGCCAATGTTTTGGTGTTTTTGGTATCCCTTCTAGTTTCTGTAGCTCCTAGAGAAGTCCAGGGAAAGCAAATTGTCTCCTAAACACTGCAGCTGTCCACTCTGGTATACTTTGACAGATACTGATTTCCCATTGTCTAGCCCCTTGGGAAGTTCTTACACATAATCTGCCATGTGATACCTTTTAAAACTTTGGTGATGCTGGAACTTCAACCTGGGATCTTCTACATGCAAAGCATGAACTGTATGACTGAGATGAAGAACTCTTTCTATGAGTTGTGTTGCTCAGAGGCCTCAGTGGAATGTCCTCATGGCAGGATTACAAATGGGTACAGAGCTTTCACTTGGAATTTGTGAGAAATTAGTCTCCCTCCTTGCCTATATTGGGATGCTTACACCTGCAGCCAAGAAAAGAGCCAAGCTGTCAGCAACCTTACAATTATATAGAAACCAAATTGTCTCAAAAACAGTGTCATTGGTATCCAAAAATAAAATTGGCTGCTTTGACATTCAAAACATCTTTCTTCTATTCATGTGGCTGAATGTTGTTAAAGGGCTTTATTCATGCAAATTCCAGTTACCCACAGAGATACTCCAACATGCCCACAACAAAAGTTAGGAGGTTCCCAACATGGAAACACTAAAGGATTGGTAAAAGCAGAGAGCTTATGTATTTGGCAACTTTTTTTGAAAAAAGAAAAGGCACACAAACAAACTCATACATACCCATCTAACAAAAAGCTTTTTTCAAATGTCAGTCTCACTTTTGGTAGTGGCTGTTATTGTTTTCTTTCACACTCCAAATGTTTCCCAGGCTTTGATGGAGAGCCTTGTCAGCATGGACCATGCAGCCCCAACTTATTTATTTTCATTAATAACAGTAGTTAGTTGGCACTTTGTGGTAATGCTAAATCATACCACACTATCTGTCAGCAGACTTGTTTCTAGAATGCCCATCTGACATTCTTGCTGGGATAACTCCTTGGCCCTCAAGCAGCAGTGTATATTTTGCTAATCAAACACAGAGAGAACATCAGTCCTCATAAACAATCCATAAAGACACAGTCAGTGCAATGAAAAAATGGAATATAAGCATCCTGACCCAATAAGAGATCTGTACGTGGCAGTGGCTATATGTCCTGCACAACTGATGCACAGATGGCCTCCACATGCATTTGGAAGTGTGTTTGCAATAATTGTCCCCACCCACTCCCAAATTTTGCAGCCTTGTTGAAGCACAAGGTAATTTCTCCTGTTTCTAGGGGGAAATCACATGGGAATCATTTTCAGCACATTATGACTTCTTTGTTCAACACAGCATGTCTTCATGAATTCAGCTGCCAGTGATCACGTGTCAAAGAATCAAATGCAGAGAAGATGAGTGCTGTAAGTACATTAGATCATATGGATCTGAGAAAAACAGACCTCCCAGCAGCAACTGGCTTTGATGTGATGGTGGGACATCTCCATTCCTCAAATTCATCATAAGTACATATCATCAGTGGAGTTGAGAAGAAAACATTGGAGTAGCATGGCTTTCCAGGAAGTCAACAGACTGCCATTTCAGTAGAGGCATGATAGCCTTAGGTTTTCCTGGATACTGCTTCCTACTGAAAAGAAAAGCACTTTTAAGCTGTTTGCCTGAGTGTGTAGTCCCAAGCATGTGCTTCAAGCTAAACTTCCATTGCATTCAATAGAACTTAAACCCAGTCTTCTCGTCAAGTGCATAGCGAACATATGAGCACACCTCAAGAGAGCTTTAGAATTAAAGGCTGCTGCCACACTACAGAATTAATGCAGTTTAACACCACTTTAACTGTCCTGGATCCACCTATGACATCCTTAGATTTGTAGTTTGTTGTGGCACCAGAACTCTCTGACAGAGAAGGCTAAATATCTCACAAAACTACAAACCCCATAATTCCATAGCATTGCGTCTTGGCAGTTAAAGTGGTGCCAAACTGCATTAATTCTGCAGTGTAGATGCAACCTGAGACAAGCAATTTGTTTTGTCTGTACTGAATGGAGGAGAAAGTTCTCCTATTCGTCCTTCAAGTCCACTCCTAGTTATCCCAATATCTTTAAAGTTCAGCAGAATAATTTTGAGGGGTGATGTGTTTGTGCATGGTATGTGTGTCTATTTGTATTTCTATTGTTAAACTAATGAACATCAATAATTTTGCCAAATTAAAATAAATCATTCAAAGTTATATCAGTCGATGGTAACTGGTGTCTGCAGAGGCCTGGCAAGGATATTTCCCAGTTCTAACTGTGGCTGCTGGGAATTTCACAAGGGCCATTTTGTGTGCAAAGCATGTAAGCTCCCCCTAACCAATGTCCCCTCCTTGAGTAGCTTCTACTTCTTTACTAGTGCCTTCACTGTTTTCTTTCTCCTTCTTATAGATATTTTTACCAAAATTTCTTGTCCACTTTCAAATCACAGTACTTGTGTAGAAAAAGGAAGATCCCCTGGAGAATACAAGGTGATGACATTCAGCTCCTGCTACTCTTTTTGGTTCCCTCCCTTCACATTAACAAGCCATAATGTCATAATTTAACAGGGTTGAAATTAGCACCCATATCCTCTGGCAAGTATAAAATTGAGAAAGACTCATCACAAATTTCTTTTATATGTAGAACATTATTTTCATGTGAGCAATTATTCATACATTCTGTTCCTTCCCTGGATTCTGGAGTGGTACCTTTTAAGAGAACCATAGCTGGGATTCTGAGAGTTGTTGTCCAAAAACAACTTGTCTAGATGTAATATTTTCTAAATGTAATCTTTCTGGGATAAAGTCCAGATAGTAGTCACCAAAGCTTAAGGCCAAGGAAACCCCTTAAATTTTTATTTGAACCCACATTATTATAGTTTTCAAGTGGGAAATATTTAACAATACAGTACTGTATGTACTGTGTTTTTCTTTCTTGTTTACATTCAAGGATTTTACAAGTGGTTCACTATGGCACTGATGTTTGACTGACAGACTTATTATAAGGTGTATGCTGTTTTTCAGACTTCAGTAGGAAACAGAGAGGACTCCAGTTCCCAAGGAATTTACAGATTACCAATGTATACCTCAATTTGATTTAGCACTGTAGAAACAATGTAGCTTGACACCACTTTAAGTCCTGAAGCTCAGTTCTATGGAATCCTGAGATTTGTAGCTTTATAGTCTTTAGCCTTCTCTTCCAAAGAGTACTGGTGCTTCACACACACACAGCCCAGGATTCTGTTGGATGGATCCATGACAAAGTGGTATCAAACAGAATTATTTCTATAGTGCAGATGCACTCTAAGACATCCCATTTTAAAAATAAAAGCACCCATGGAAAAAAATAAGAACCCTATATATGTACTTATACAACCAAAAAAAAAAAATGTCAGAAAAACTGTGTTTTTCCCAAGCACATAAGAGGTTTGGAATAAATTATTTTAAGACTGTTTGGCTGGTGGGAGGCTTCTGATCCACTTCCAGATTCTGCCACTAGTCCCTCTCTCAAACCAACCAAAGTAGAAGAATGTATTTGTCTTTCTTCCCCACAAAACTCAAGGGCTTTGAAAAAAATAATCTGGTTTTGAACTCGGGGGCTCAGCACCATCTCTGCTCTCATCCTCTCTTTAAAAAAAATCTGGTTTAACAGCTATGAATAACTTGTGGTCCTGGCATTGCCTCTTCAAATGAGTGAAAGATAAAGCAGAATTACTGGTAAAATGAACATTTTCCTGTACATGCACCAATATTATCTTTCTGTGACAGGGCTGGGAAATCTCAGATCCTGGGGTCCCAATATGGCAGTTGAGTGTTCCCCTGACAGCCATGCCCCCTTTCCTGTAACATCATTTGTAGGTGTTTTCCAGCTTTTAGACAATTCCCTCCTCAACCACCACCACCCAATTGTAAAAGGATGAAATGCTTCTCCCAGTACTTAACTCCTGCACTTAGCATTTTAGACTGAAATATGCTGATATTTTTATTCAATCCATTTGCCTTTGACCACTGGAATGCAGCCTCCCAAGAATCTCTCTGAAATTAAATTTGTCCAACAGATGAAATGTCTTCATTCTCTTCATCTAGATATGCCAAAGATTGAGTGATTGGGTATTAAAACTGTGGGCTTTACTCATAGTATATTTGGTTTGGGATTAGGAATGGGTGTGTATTTCACATGTTAGTAGTGAATTAGGAATAACCATCTCTCCTCTCTCCCTCTCTCTATATTTCTGAAAGGCTCCTCTTTGATACCAGCTACATGTCAGACAGACACAACATTATCCTTCTATATAGGAAATGGGTATAATTCTTGAAATTTGGCCAGTACGTGTGGATGAAAATTCCATTGGGTTTATTTTATTAGCATTTTCCAAAATTTGCAGATACATTCAACGAAAAGAACTTGGGGTGTGGGGGAAAATGAATGCAGGTTAATGGGAAGCTGAGAACTTTATCCATTTCTGGATATGTATATGTATTTTAAATGGTTTTCAATTGTACTGGTAGTCAATTATATTTTAACTCTTTGTATGCTTTTACTGATGTGAGCTTTTGTTTGCATCTGTTTTAATGTTTGTAAGCCACCCTCTCCCAGAATATAAAAGACAGGATATAAATAAAATAAAGTAATTTAAAAAAAATCCCATCTCTTGCTCAAGCTTCTAGTTCAGAAAAGAGGTCAATGAGTGTTTTGATTTCCAAACATGGTTTATTCAAAGCTCCCCACCCTCTTGTGACCATAAGTGGCATGTTGCAAAAAATGAAAGGATGGCAGATGTGAATTTCTAAGAATATGGCCCATTGAATGGGAAAAGAAATGTGCATATTAATGGTGCAGTGGAATTAGGGTTCATGTATTTGAGCATTTTGGATAGAAGTGGTGATTGTACCATCTCCTCCCTCATCAGACTTCTCAGCTCCTTTTGAACTGAGCTGCAATCCTCACAGTAGCTAGCATGAAAATATTTCTCAGAAACAGTATATTGTTTTGAGCTATTTTTTCTATGATAGTTTGGTTTTGAATTGGCAATTAAGATCCAAAAGGCATGTTCCTGGTAGCAATGAACTAGAATGAGTTTGTTAGCGTGGCTCAATTTGGCTGCTTGTATTCTGGACTCTTTGGGGAGGCACAGCTGTGAGACCATCATGATGAGTGTTCCCCTTCAAAATGTACTGTTATACCAGTGGTGCATATAGGTCAGGGGTGGGAATTATACACCCTTCCAGATGTTCTCAGAATGTGATTCTTATCAATCCTAGGTCCAAAACGCACTGCAGAAATAATCCAGTTTGAGACTGCTTTAAATGCCATGGCTCAGTGCTAGGGAATCTTGGGAACTGTAGTTTACTGTGGCACTACAGCTCTCTGAAAGAGAAGGTTAAATGTCTCACCTAAGTACAGTTACCAGAATTCCCTAAAATTGAGCTAGGGCATTTAAAGCGGTCTCAAACTGGATTATTTCTGCAGTGTGTTTTGGACCCTAGTCAGCATAATAGTCAGTTGAGAAGTGTTGGGAATTGCATTTCAACACTATTCAGAGGTTGACACAATTCCTATCCTTGCTTTAAATGCTCATATGATCCACTGGAATCAAGGGACATCAGACACACCTAATTCTTGATGTGTCCCTGATTCAGTGGCTTTAGCATGCATGTGAGGAGCGGGAGGGTCATATATTCTTTCACATAAAAAAGGGCTTCCCTCTTCTCTGCAGCAGCAGAGAATCATTGCTTACATTTCCACATTACTCCTCAAGTGTCAAAAGGAATAGGATAGGCCAGGGGTAGGCAACCTTTCCCCTTTAAGGGCCGAGGGACTTCAGCTCCCATAATCCCAGGAGCTATTGGCCAACATGGGACTATTGGCCAACATGGCTGAGGCTTCTGGGAGCTGAAGTCCCTCGGCCCTTAAAGGGGAAAGGTTGCCTACCCCTGGGATAGGCTGTATTCACATGGAGGTCAATGTGAGGTTTCATCAGACTCTGGAATGTAGCCAGTAATCATCAATCTAGGGACTTTGAAAATATATTTGACTCTAGGTTGACTTGCACAAGTCCTTATTTGCTGCAGCTTTGTACTGTTGGTTGTTATTTGTTTGTTTCCATTTCTAACCAGGGAAGAGTGTGGATTTGGACTGTTCCACATTTTTAATCATATTGACCTGATTCCCAGCTCCCAGACTAATAATATAAAAATCAAACTGCACATCTCAGTATTTTTCAATACTGTTCTGACCTCCAAAAAACCCATAACAGATTGCATATAAAATGTGTACAAAAATATGTATCTTGTGAAAAAAATGTTCAAAACTAACAGAACTAACCCAAATATTGTAGATCTACAGGTATTGTACATTGATCTAGAAGTGGAACACAAGGGAGATATTAATCCATCTGTGAAAATCTAATAGATCAGGAATGGACTGATCTGTCCCTTTGATTGTTACTGATGAAACAGTCTCTAAAAAGAACCCTTGATGGGTTAAAAATTATTTATTTAATATCTCACTTTTCTCTTGATATAGGGACTCAAAGTAGCTATTCAATAACAAATTCAATATTCAGTAACAAATAACAAATTCAGTAAGATCTTTATCAATGACTTGGATGAAAGAATAGGGGGCATGCTTCTCAAATTTGCAAATGGCACCAAATTATACCCCAGAGGACAGGATCAAAATTCAAAATGACCTTAATACAGGGGTAGGCAACCTTTTTGAGCAGGGGGCCGGGTTGCTGTCCCTTAGACAATGGTGGGGGGGCGAAGTACCAAAAATAAATAAATAAATAAAATATTTTTAAAAATAAAAATAATAAAATAAAATAAAATAAATATGCATGCACACTCTCTCAGCC
>CM034706.1:25632743-25657172 GCA_020142125.1 Phrynosoma platyrhinos
CAAGAAGATCCTGTAATAGGTTCACCTTAGGAAACAGCTTGAAAGCACACAACAACAACAACAGGGAGGGGAAGTGTTGTTTTTGAGTGGATAATGTAAGTGTTGGTTGTCCCATTTTGCTCATGATTGGAGTTCACTGCTGTTTGAAAACTACTCATAGGCAAGGAAATTCTACATTATGAAATAGTTGCCCAATTTAATTACTACAATTAGCAACTTGCCTTGCAAGTTAGCAACTAGCCTTGCAAAATGATTATTATGTTCTCAAGCAGAGAAAAACCACAAATACAAGGTTTTTTTTTTATGGCAATCTACTTTGAAGTCCATTTCTATTATTCCAGTGGTTTCTTGTGCTGTTGTTTTAGTCCTTATGAGTATATGGCCCCTATAAAGTATTTAACAAAGATTTTCATGTTGACTTAAATATTGTGCTATGGTTTCTGATAGCTGAATCTTCCTCATCATATGTGTGAGGAAACATGTGGTCTTAATATTAATTTTAATTTACAAAATACATTTGGATGATTTTAGGCCTTTTGGTGACTGTGTAATTGTCCTGTTTTAACCAGTGTGGGCAATGGACAGAAAAGATGAGGATTGGATTCTATTTTTCAATATAGTGTTAGTATGGAGGCTGTGTGAGTTCATCACATTTTAGTTCATTAAAAAAATACAGCAATAGACAGTAGAAAAAGAGGAAGCCTAGATACCAGATGTATTGACTCAGTCAAGAAAGCTGTGGCACTGAGTTTATAAGACCTGGGCAGGGTTGCTGAGGATAGGGTGTCTTGGAGATGTCTCATTCATAGTTTCACCATACATCAGTCTCAACTTGAAGGCAGTTAGGACACACACACACACACACACACACACACACACACACACAATTAAAATCATGTACCTTCTAAAATTGTTTTCCTTTACAGTTTATTATTCAATCCTGAATCTTTCCACTGCATGTGCACAACAGATAGATTACATTTCTGCTATACACATGGAGTAATATCCTGGCCCATTCATCTTTTAGGCATCTAAAACTGAAAAGTGAAAAACAAAACCTGTTGACAACAGTTGTACGATATACTGTGTAATTTATCAGGAATGAAATTCCTCTTTGCTATGATTAAATGCCATGACAGCTAAAATAGAGTTGTTGCACTTGTTATAAAGATCAGACTCAAAACCTTGTCTAAGTGAGTTGTGTTGCCTAATCACCTCTGGAGGAAAACTGAAAAAAGTTCATGAGTTAAAGCTCTATACATTTGCAATGTTTTCCTTCATTTAATTTTTTTAAAGGTGATGCTTTTAAACTGAAAAATGTTGGCATCTTTATTCCTTGCTGTATCAAGGTTCCAAATACCTGCAAATACTTGAATTCTATTGTTTCTCCTAAGTAGAATAGATCCATTGAACTCATGGGACTTACATAATTGGTGACTCACCATTCAACAACTGATCCAATGTCTTTGGTCTCATTAAGAGTAACAATAGTGTTATGTCTGTGTACTGGTTTTATTCAAAATTCATTTCTTGATGGCTTCAGTGAAAAGTAATACATTGCAAGAGTGAAGGAGCTCTCACCCATCAAAGACCAGAGGGAACTTTGATCACTTCAGATCAGAGCAAAAGATTCTTCTGAGATTGTCTTCACTTCTAATGCAAGAGCTTGGAGTGAAGAAGGTTTCAAGAAATCATGCTACTGTTAAACCTCTTCTTTTGTTACTAGTTTTGGACTGTTGCTGCTGTCAGTAATAACAATGCTTCCAGGAGTACAGATTTCTGGTTAGCATCTTTTTTAAAAAATTTCAACTCACAAGGCTCCAAAGTGAGGGCAGAAAATATTATTCTTTCCCTAAGTTGGCTTTATGAGGACACTGCTTCAATGTGTCACAACAAGCAGAGTGTTAGCAGTGCTTCCTGCATGGGAGGTAGAGAATTTCAGAAAATTTTGTGTGCTTCATGTCAAGATACCTTCTTGAAAAACTAGTCAGCCTGTAGGGTTTTTGTTGTTGTTTTTGTATTTAAGGACTTTTGATTTTAAAAAAAAAACTTCTGAAAAAAACAATTTTTGCACTATATTTCTCACAATAAAATGTGGAAATTTTTTTTGTGCCAATGAATATTTTGCAGAAAGGTTCTGAAGAGAGAGAGAGAAAAAAATTACAATGTAATTTTCAAAATTCTCATAAACTTGCCCACTGGCAGAAAACATTTGAAATTCTTTTATTTTGATATGGAAAAATTAAATAAGAAAAGATTTACATCTCTGTCTCATGTCACAACAAATTACAATTTCCAGAATTCCATAACATTGAGCTATGGCAGTTAACATGGTTCAAAGTGAATTATTTCTGCAGTGTGTATTCAGCCTCTGTTGTCCTATCACAAAAATGTTTTTATTCAGACAGTGCTTTGGCATTTGAGCTGAGTTGCTTCTGAAGGTAGCATGGTAACTGATTATGTGCATTTCATGCTTTTAATTATATCTACTTATTTTTTACTGTTGTTAGCTGTCTTGAACTCAATTTCTGATGGTAAGATGGGATATAAAGGTATGGAATTAATCAGTCAAACTCAGTTATTGCAAATCAAGTGGTTTCTATGGTCTCCCTGCTCCTCATGCACATAGAAAGTGGCATTTATATTTGTTGAGGCAAGGAACAACATAGCTGTTTCTGAGCTAACCATGAGGATGGGTGCCATTTCAAACACAGATTTGTGCGTACCAGTTGAAGACAGTGCCAAAAATGGTGTTCCAGTAAACTTCTCTATCAGCTTGGTGGTTTATAGGAAAATGCTATTAATTTTTCATACTCTAAAGGGTAATTGTTATGGAAGTGGAACATCCATCTGATTTGTACATATTGTATGTGTATGCTTGTGTGTATTTGTGTATTTATAGATTTTTTAAACTGCTCTATGTTTGGTGAAGTGTACTGTAATTAAAACAACCAAATATAGTAATAAAGCTATGCCTTGAATGAAACAAGGAAGTGTTATAAGGTCACACATTCAATTTTGGGCATTTCATGTTAATTATCTGAAGTAGCAGAACTATCAAAATCCTCTGCTTCAAGCCTTGAAGAGTTGCTGCTGATCAGTACAGATAGTTCTGGACTAGACCATTAACATAAAATTATAGAAGGAAGAGATAACCCTAGTACAAGGCATTCTGTTTTAATGCTTGTTACATTCCTTTAAATCATTTCTGGCTTATGGTGAACTTAAAGCAAACCTTTTACAGGATTTCCTTGGCAAGATTTGTTGATAGGGGATTGCCATTGCCTTTCTTTGAGACTGAGATGGAATGACTTGTCCAATATTACTCTGTGGATTTTCAGTAGGGATTGAACCCTGATCTCCTAGAGTCCTAATCCAATATTCAAACTTGTGTGTGTGTATTGTTTCCAACTTATGGAGACCTTAAGGTTACCTATGATGGGATTTTCTTGGCAAGATTTCTTCAAAGGGAATTTTGCCGTTGCCTTCCTCTGAGGCTGAGAAAGTATGACACCTAGTGAGTTTCCATGGCTGAATTCAAACCCTGGTTGAACCCTGGTCTCCAGAGTCATAGATCAACATGCAAGCAACTACACCATGCTGGCTCTCATTCAAACTACTGCACCACACAAATAGTAACTATAAATTCCTTTAAAAAAAACAACAAACCAAAACCTAAAATTGGGTTACAGTTGCACATCCTAACATTGTAAAATAAAGCAAAAGTCCCTGAACTCAGAGCAGCATAGTATTGCAACAGGAGTAAGGATAACTGCAATTTCCCTCTTTATTTCACTCTTCTCTCTGTGAGTTCTCTCCTGCCTTTTTCCTTGTCTGTGCAATTCAGGTACAACTGGAGCCCTTTCAGAAAACTGGCTGACATGTTCTTTTGATGTCTAAAAGGGGGCAGGTTTGCCCTGAGACCCCAGTTCCAATGTGCTTTGCCCCTTGATGCCATCCACACACTCTGGGTACAGCTTATATTGTTGAGATGTCTAATAAAATGCTTACAGAGAGAAAGCCTTTTGCATCAGAAACTTTTTGTCTGTGCAGGTGGTCATATAGGATGGATGGATATTATGGAGCAAAACAACGACACAAAACCACAACGCTGGGGGTGAGCTAGTCCATAATGCATTCCCTCACATACATAGATTGTATGAGAGTAACTACACTGATATTCTGAAATAGGCATGGTAGATTTATTCACATTAATTTCAGAACTTTAGCATGTGCAGTTTCCAACAAAAATAAGCCCTTTCTCATTATATACATCTTTTCCTTGCATTTCCCCATGCTAATATTATTGTTAGCTGCAAACTTCTTGCATTGCTGTTTTCAAATATCCTGCTCTGCCACAGGTTTGCATGGTTTGCAAGGAGTGCCTGAAGCACAAATTACTATGGAGCTTGTAGCTTCTAGGGTTCTTGAAGAAAGCCAATGCCGGAGATTTGAAGTAGGACAACGCAAACATGCATCAGCAGCTTCAAAGTTCTCAAACACTACAGAGGGAGTGTCCAGAAAGATGCAGGCGGAGAAGGCAGCTGTTTCCAAGGAAAAGATATGCTTCTACTGCAAAAAGGCAGGTCATTTGAAGAAGGACTGCAGGAAATTTGCAGCAGACAAGAAGAAGACTCAACAAATATTAATTATTTAGCTGTAGGGCTTTAAAAAAAACATCTCCAAATAATTTAAGAATGTCAGTGACAGCTAAGAAATGCCACCATTGTCGGGGAGATGAAGGGTGTGTAGAGCATCTGGTTGTGAATCACAGACTGCTGGGAAGGCACCCGAAAACTTTTGGGAGAGCTTTAATCTCCAGAAACGACTGCTGCAAAACACCTTCCCTTTATTTCCAGTGCAAGTGCCTTGTTTACAACTATTGATTCTTAGAACCCCTCAGATCCCCAGAGCAGCACTGGATGGTCATAGTGGTGGTGGTAGTGATCATCATAATTGATGATCATGATGAAATTTATTTCTGTCCCACTGTTTTTCCCAGTTTGGTATTCAAAGTGGCTTATAACAAATTAAAAAATACACAGATCCTTATCACACTACACAATTACAGCAGGCCCAAGAACTCTCTCACTGAGAATCCTAAATGCCACCCCACATCTGCAAACCCCAGGATTCCCTACTATGTTACCATAGCAGTTAAAGGGGAATATAGCACTATGATAGTTTAGTGTGATAGGGTGCATGTGAGAGGGTGGTAGGACAGAAAAAAGCCTCCCCCCCAGCTGATTTCAAACCACGAATGTGTTGTAAAGGGAGAATATGGTCCTTCAAATAACTTGGGCTTGAGCCATGTTGGACTTTATAGGACAAAATCAGCACTTTGAATTGTGCCTGGAAATGGACTGGCAGCCAGAAGAGATGTTGCAACAAGGGAGTTTTAAAGGGAATTTTGAAGGTAGATTTTCTAATGTTACTTGAAATAGTTTTTTTGGGGGTATTATGGACAAATAACTGGACAAATAACTGCACACACACTGAGAGAGAGAGAGGCTGATGTGCTACCTATAGCCATTATGAGGGAGGGTGATGCAAGGGATGGTAATGACAATGGAAGATTACACTTTTCTTACTACAGGTGGTAGGAGATCCTGGATTGCTGCTGTGCCAGCCGCATGCTTTTAATCAGTTCACAGAGTGTACTGACACATCCACTTTTGGGGTAAGTAAGAAGAATTAAGAATCCGCCCATGTGAATGACACAAAGATGCCACCAGGTTTACATTAACACATGTTTAGGAAGAGCCCAGTCAATTCTAACAGTTAGCTTATAGTCTGAAGAAAAATTGCACCCAATAGTTGTGGAACCATAACTCAATGACAGAACATACATGTTTAGGAAGATTTAATCTATTCAAATGTATTTCTCTGGAGGCAGACCTGGAACTAGTACATTGGCTCACAGAGTCTAATCTTTCACTTTCTTGACTAATTCTTAAAGAGACTGACATGTTAGCCTGTGTAGTTAGATGGAAAAGAACAGTAGTAATATAATGTTTCAGCTCTGCACTGTGAGGAGGGTTGCTGATTAGAAAATCAGAAATATATGTAGTTGATACCCAAGTAGAATTGCTGATCTGCTACTGTATCTTGTTTTAAAAAATACTGGAATTTTCAGAAATTAAGCCTAGGATCCTCTGAGTCAGAAGAATATGTTCTGTCATTGAGTTATGGTTCCACAGCTACTGGGTGCAATTTTTCTTCAAACTATAAGCTAACTGTTAGAATTGACTGAGCTCTATGTATGGTGAGGAAAACCAAAGGAAGGGGAGGGTTGCCTGATTCCTGGCACTGTACTGATTGAAAAATGAAAACTTATTTGCAAGTGAGGATGCATAAAATTGCTGCCTTAATCTATTTTTGTCCACTAGTCAAATTAGCTGAGGAGACCACATTTTCCCAGAAACAAGTAATTAAATGCATATTCTCTATTTATTGAAAAAATGATAATGAGTATTAGCAAATAAATATATCCACATGTATATGTGTGTGTCTTTTGCCGAGATTTCAAAAACAGATTTTTCAAGTATGTGGTGCATGTGGATTTCATTACTGCAGCTTTTGGTACCCTTGAGAATCATATCTTTTTGAACCAACTCTGAAGGATGGAGATTGGGAGCACAATAAATTCCATTCCTCCATGGAAGGCAGATTTGAAAAGATGGGGCTTGAGACTCTGTCATTCCCTTCTGGAATATTTATCTTGTTCAGTGTGTAAGATAGAGCTAGGCAACACTACCTTGTCCTTCTTTGTCTATTTTTCCCACTGTATCTAGATGGTGTCAAAGGCCTCTTAAAGTAAAAGTAGGGGAGAGGGTCTTAAGAGATGCAGGGGACATGTGTGGCTTTCTCAATTTCCAGAACAGATGTATGTGTGTTCCTAAACTCTAGAGGTTGCCTATCAATGGCCTGATGGATGACATGGACATACTAATCTGAAGACAGTTTTAACATCTAACTTTCACTAGTTCTGAGCATTCTATCTATATGGGGGCATTTGAACATGAATTCCTCTATTTGCAACTTGATACAGTCAGTATTGTTGAAATAAAACAGTATCATTCACTTCTGCTAGTTGTATAAAACTGTGTTTATTAGGAAGTAGGAACAATGATGTTAGCTAGAAGTCTTTATCTTTCACACACACACACACACACGGAGAGAAATAGATTTTCTCCATTTGTATTTGGAGATATTTGCATTTATGCTTAGAATATTAATACAGGGACTGTTGTAGAATTTTCTACTATCACTCTTAGACCATTTTCACTACTTGTGATCAAGAAGGTATTTATGTCCATTCCAATCAATTGTGACAGCAATATTTATCTATTAAAAGCTTTTCACAGAGCTTGAAAAAGTTACTTTTTGGGCTACAGCCCCCCGAATCTCCTAGCCAAAGTAGTCAATGGTTCAGGGGTCCATAGAGTTCTAGTCCAGCAAAGCAACTTTTCTAATCTTTGATTTTACAAGCCTGCAAAACTTGTAGTGTGCCAGAGACCCTCATCTCAGCTTGTGTGTTGGCCCATCTGAATCTCATTCTCACTTTTTGCTGCTTATCCTAAGCTACAAAAAGAGAAGGAATTGTCAAGCACTTGTCAGTTGCAACAACCTGAAAGTAATGGGTAAAATTGTGTTGTTCTGCTGTAAAAAGGGGACTTCATGCTTTTCCAGTGGAGTGTGTTCCACATCTTCCTTTCCCATATTACTTATTTAACAGTTTAACACCATATTTCCTGTTGTAGAGAGAGTTCAAACACCAACATCTTTAGAATGAGCCCTAGGGCTAAAGTAGACAAAACACAGGAAAGCTGTGATTAGGATCTCCTTCTATTGTTGCTAATTAGCAGTAGTGTATTTAACCCTTTCCCATCTCTTTTTTCTACTGTTCCTGCCTTTCTCTCTATCCTCTTTTTTTCTTCCTTCCCTTCTTTTGGTTTTGAAGCAAGACATGGAGGGGATCATGGGGAAGAAAGGGTTAATAACAAAAAAAGAGACTAACCAGGAAAGCCAGGGACTTGATAATACTTAACAATACTACACAAACTTTTTTAAACCATAAATTGCATGTGTTCACTACAATAATAGATTTTTAGATAGTATTACATTACCTTCCTTATTTCTGATTGTTTCCTTGATGATTTATTAAGCTTTAATGATGAGAAAACAGAGTTCTCATATCTGGGATCAAACATTGATCAGAACAGGGACTGCAACCAGGAAATCAGGAGAAGATTAAGAATAGGGAGGGTGGCTATGAAAGAACTAGAAAAGATCCTAAAATGCAAAGACATAGAACTCAGCACAAAAGTCATAATCATACAAGCCACCGTATTCCCTATTACCATGTATGGATGTCAAGAAAGAAGATAAGAGGAAAATCAATGCATTTGAGATAATGTGGTGCTGGAGAAGAGTGCTGAGGATCCCATGGACATCCAAAAGGATGAACAAAGGATCCTAAAGCAGATCAAGCCAGCGATACTTCCATCTAGATACTTCCATCCTAGCACTAGAAGCCAAGATGACAAGACTTAGACTGTCATACTTTGGACACATCATGAGAAGGCATGAATCATTGGAAAAGATAATGTTAGGAAAGGTGGAGGGAAGTAGAAAGAGAGGAAGGCCTCATGCTAGATGGATGGACTTTATTAAAGAGACCACGAAATGAGTTTGCAGGAGCTGGGCAGAGCAGTAGAGGATGGGGGGGGGGGGGCTGAAGATGTCTCATCCTTAGGGTTGTCATGTGTCAACATCAACACGAAGGCAGTTAACAAAACAAACAGAGATGAGATACCTCACATTATGGTTTCTTTACAATATTTTTACTATACGTTAATTTTCTAGCTGGTTTATATAGTTTCATTATTCCACTGGATGCCTAAAATTGTATTATTGTAGTAAACGCATGCAATGTATGGTTTAAGGAAGTTTTTGTAGTATTATTTTTAAAAAGGTATTCCCATATATAAAGTGAATATCTCTTTTGCAAGGCCGTAACTAGCTTTTAGATCAGGGCTTCAGGCCCAAAACAACCCAGGAGATGACCAAGAGTGACACATCATCACTTCTGGTCGCCCAAATTGCACACAGAACAATGCCCTGGACACAGAATAATGAGAACCAATTGGAAACTACAGCTCTTCAGAACCTGGAACATGCTTGTTTCCAATGTATTTGAATGAGACTTTGCTATTTGCTATAGAAGCACAGGGGATATAAGTCAATGGCTGAACCCATGACATAACATGCTTCTGAATTCCTAGCTTCAGACCCTGGCATTTCTAATTAAAAGTAGCAGGTAAGACCTCTGCCTAAAAACCAGGAGAATATTTGCCAACCAAAGTAGACAGTTCTGAGTTTGGAAAAGAAAAAACAACTAGTATAAAGCAGACTCTTATGTTCCTACAGTTTCCAATTCCAATTGAATGAGATATAAGTAATCATAAAGAGTGAACGAATTAGTGATAACAAAGAGAGCAAAGAGGGAATCCATGGCAGTGTGCATATCTGACAGTGAGGAAGAGAAGTGGAGAATCTAGGTGCATCCCAAAACAGAAGAATGATAAAAGTAGGAAGGTGGAACATTACAAGAGCAGGTTTATTCCATGCTGAATCTTGGTCAGGCTTGCATGCAATAAATAACCTGTAGCTCTTGATCTAGCAAGCAGTGCTGACATCAGGCACAATTTGCCAGCTTTTTATAGCACTCTAGATACTTCCATCCTATCACTGATTTCCCGATTTCCCGTTGAACTGAGAATCTACCTTTGAAGCATTTTTAGCAGAATGGATAATTCTGCCCCAGGGGCAGCTCAGTTATTAAGAGTTACAAATGTAGCTCCTCTTTCCTCTGGGATCCATATATAGACCGCATTGCTCAGTTCAACCGCATAAGTATTCCATTGCATCATATTTACAAATGTGAATCAACTCTTGATACTTCAGCAAAGATTTTATTCTTATTCCCTCTTGTTATTATTATCAGTGGTTAAATCACAGTCTGTAAAATATATCTGAAGAAAGGCTGCTTGCAGTAGCTAAGAAGAGGCCCCAGGAAGAACTATAAAACCTGTACTTTTTTGCAGGGCTATAAATTTGCAGCAATTTAGTGCTCTTGTATTTTGCCAACAATCTGCTGGCAAACAGGAGATGTTGGGAGTATACTCAGGTATCTACAACATTTTATTTTATTTTTATTTATATTTAGAGTGGTCTATGGCCTTAATGTCTAAGGACTCAACTAGACTGTTCAACATATTCAGAGTTTTTGAATGTTTTTGTTTTCATTATATCTCCAAATTCATGGGTTTGTATCTAGTCCTTGAAATATGATGGATTTTGGTCCCTCTCTTGCATTCTTCACCATCAATTCAGATTTCCACCAATTTCCACTTTTCACCATCATCCTCATCCTCATCATCCAGGAGTCACAATCAAAGTATTAAAGTCCTTTGGCCATATCACACTAGTTAAGCATTACAATCATTTTGTTTTAGTACTAACATTCCTGCTAATGTTGAGGTGGAATCTCTTTTCCTGTACCTTGCATCCATTGTTCCAAGTCCTATTCTCTGGAGCAGCAGAAAACAAGCTACCTCCCTCCTCCATATTACATCCCTTCAAATATTTAAAGAGGGCTATCATATCACCTCTTAACCTTCTCTTCTCTGGGTTAAACATACATAGCTCCCTAAGTCATTCCTCATAAGGCATGGTTTCCAGACCCTTCACCATTTCAGTTGCCCTTTGGACATGGTCCAGCTTCTCTACATCCTTTTTGAATTATGTTGCCCAGAGCTGGACACAATATTTCAGGTGAGGCTTGACCAAACCAGAATAGAGTGGCACCACAACTGCTTCACCTGATCTAGACACTATACTTCTAGTAATGCAGCCTAGAATCACATTGGTCTTTTTAGCTGCTGCATCACACTGTTGACTCATGGGGAAGGGAAAAGTTTTTAATGGTGCATTTTTTTAAAAAAAATTCTGTCTTTTGTAAGCAGCATGGAGTTGTGTCTGGGAAAAAGGCAGGGTATAAATAAAATGATAGCTGGCTGAAAATATTTTAAAGCCATGTGTATGTGTGAACATTCCTTGAGACAGCATACTCATGTGAATAGAAGCTCATGTTTGCACTGGAAAGTGGCTCACCAAAACTAGCATTTGAGTATACCCTGCTCCACTGTACTCAACCTTTTTCTTAATTGGCTCTTCTTTGTGTAATACATAGCAAAGAATTACTCTACAGTATTTTTAATAAGTCTTGTAGGACTTAAATGCAGGATGTGTGGTTTCATGGATACAACAAAGGAGCATAATATTTATATGATGAAAAACTAATTGTGTAGGGCAACAAATCATCACTTGCTAAAATTAAACATTTGGTAATATTTTCCATTACAATTGACTTTCACACAATATATTTTTCTCTCTAGTGAGTATTACAGGGTATACAGAAAGGGTGAGAACTCTGCATCCCTCTGGACCACCAACACCCATCAGCCCAGCCAAAAGTGAGAGATTTTAGTAGTCCAACAACATCTGGAGAGCTATGTGTTCCACATCCCTGGTATACAAAAATGAAGCATCATGTATTGATGAAAAGCTAGTTGCTTAAATAACTACATAGGCACAGCCTTTATTTGACCTTCTAGATGCACATTTTCAAGAGAATCATGCTCAAATAAGGCAATATTTTCAAGCTCTGCATCACATAGGCTATCTCTATGTCACAAAACAAGAATAAACCCACCAACTGTATACAGCCACCTATTGGAGTATCAAAAGATTTCCTTGATGAATGCATTTGGTCTCTTGAAATTTGAGGCAAAGGGTATATGCCAAGTTGGGCTGGTGTCAAATGGTGGCATTGCCAAGAAATTGTTGAGGACTGGAGTCTAGCAGGAGTCTAGCAGTATCATTGAACCAAGACACTGGGCCTGGTCTAACATTTCCAATGAGAGAAGTGCCTGTTTGTGACAAGAGAAAGTATGCAAAAATCACTCTCTATCACCTCTCCTATGTAGCTTTTTTACAGGTATGTCCCAGAGGCCCTTGCTTCATTATCAAGTTCTCTGGACTAAAAGGAGAGATACTACCACAGAGCAGGCAATCTTGTGTGCCAGGGACAGAGAATGGAGGAGAGCAATGACATACATGGAATGGAGTAGGGTGTGAAAACAGTGAACTAGGTATTCTTGTGTTTAAGCATGCTGCCCAGCTCAGCTCTGTGATCACTAACTGTTCTGAGTCATGTCAGGCAAATGAGAAGCAATCAGGACCTTGGACAGCATGTGGCAGGAGCAGTGTCTGGAGTATTGCCCCATATAGCAGTGGTTCTCAGACTTTGGCCTACCAAGTAGTTGGGAATTCAGCTCCCACAACACACAATGGCTGCCTAAGTAGACTAAGGCTTCTGGGGGCTGAAGTCTAAAACATATGGAAGGGGATCAAAGTTTGATCAACCACTGCCTAAAAGAATTGTTGTCTCAATGAATGACTGAACAGAGGCCCTAGGAAGGCTGGGTGTTCCCATGCTTTCTCGGGGAGGGCCAACATCTATTTTCTACAGTCTGAGTTTCTCTCTGGCTTTTCTTCACAAATGAAGATTCAGGAAGGACTCATCCCACGCTTTTTGCAAGTGCGCTGATGACTAAAAAGGCCAATCCGAGATAAACAAGTCTGGTTGCAGAAAGCACAGCAGAAGATCTCTTTGGGTGATGTTTCTGGGTTGTGATTCTTTCTGCGTTGTCGTTTGCCTTCGAGACTTGTTCGGAGTGACTTCTCAAATAAGGCTGCAGCATTGTGGATAGTGCGTCTCCATGCCTCCCGATGTGAGGCCAAGGTGGACCATTGTTGGTGATCAATTTGGCCAAGCCTGAGATGTTGTTTCAGGAAGTCCTTGTATCACTTTTTTGCAGCGCCCCTCTTACGCTGACCCATGGTGAGTTCACCATAGAGTACTATTTTTGGGAGGCGATGGTCCTCCATCCTAGAAACGTGCCCTGCCCAGCGCAGCTGCGTTTTCAATAGCATGGCCTCAATGCTGGTGATCCCTGCTTGCTCAAGGACAGCAACATTTGTCACATAGTCAGTCCAACAGTAGGAAGGTGGAACATTACAAGAGCAGGTTTATTCCATGCTGAATTTTGGTCAGGCTTGCATGCAATAAATAACCTGTAGCTCTTGATCTAGCAAGCAGTGCTGACATCAGGCACAATTTGCCAGTTTTTTTATAGCACTCTAGATACTTCCATCCTAGCACTGATTTCCCGATTTCCCATTGAGCTGAGAATCTACCTTTGAATCTACCTCACAATCTGAGTTTATTGTGTAACTAAAGGAGTGGAGAAGTTTCAGGGGAATTATCCTCAGAGCCAGATATCAGTGGGAAGGTGTATAAGGAGGTATCAGCTCCTCCCTCCTGGAATGGGACAACCTGTGACCGATCTGAATCTAACAACAATGTTGACTTGCACATTAGTTGGTGATGAATCTGCTCTTGATCTTAGTCTGAACTTTAAAAGACCTGTCCAATGGGTAGAATAGCTCCCCAATAGGCTAAGAACCACAAATAGCTTCTTTAAAAAATTGGATTACAATGCTGAGCAGAGTCACCATCCCACTAGCATGGAAGTCAACAGCTGCCAATGCCTCAGGGTAGTGTGGAGCCACAGAACCAGGGGACATGGCACTCAAAACCATTGTATTGAAGGAAACAGAAAAGTGCATCTGAAAACAAGTTTCTAGCATAAATTGTCAGGCCTGCTGTAAATTCCTGAGGCAGTGGCACAGCAGTTTCCATGCAGTGTGTAATGTGAGCCCTGATTTTAATTTATGATCACTTGAGTCAGAGAGGGAAGATGTTGTTCAACAATTTACAGCATATTGTTAAGTCTGTGAAATTCTCCCTGGAAATTAGGGGTTGGACTGTGGAGCAATAAAAGCAGTAGGATGCTATGCATATATAAGAAGCAGTTACAGAATTTGGACTCTCTATTTATATTACCAAATATATATTTTCTTCCAGAGGGATGATGATCCCTGTTTAATGCTTCATATTCTTTACTTGAAAATAATAGCCTGTCAACACTTTCTCATTATAGTACTGTTAATTTAAAGGAGATGTGTGGGTGTCGCGTGAGGAAATCACCTCCTTAATAGAGTGCAGATTTTCAGAGAATCAATCATAATGCAGTTTCACTTTCTTTTCATCAAGCACTGTATGAGCACAGATACGTTTGATTTTCATCTCACTTATATCAACACAAGTATATTACTGGACTTATTGAATACATGTTAGCAAGCATGGAGAAGGCACTCACCAAGATCAGAAAGTGTTCACCCAAGTTTTCAGACTATTCAATTATCTCACTCAACATAAGGGAACAGTCTAAACCAGGGGTAGGCAACCTTTCCCCTTTAAGGGCTGAGGGACTTCAGCTCCCAGAAGCCTCAGCCAATAATAGTCCCATGTTGGCCAATAGCTCCTGGGATTCTGGGAGCTGAAGTCCCTCGGCCCTTAAAGGGGAAAGGTTGCCTACCCCTGGTCTAAACTATTATGGTGGGAACATGTAAAGGAAAACTCCAGTGGAGTCCTTTTCATTGTCCAAAATGCAATAAATTAAATAATATTTTGTTAATTTTTCTCCTTTTGCCAACAAATATCTGACACAGTAGCTCAGATCTGGGTAACCACAGCAAACTCAGAGGCCAGTTTTCTGGCTCTTGGACCATCCAAGAGCTTCAGGGACAGTCTGAAGAAGAGAAGGAGGAAGCAGCAGCTGCAGCTCAGTGTTTTAGAAAAGGCATTCAATGTGTGTGTGTGCGCACGCATGCACACTGTCAACTGTCAACTTATGATGACCCCATAAATTTCACAGAGTTTTCTTAGGGAAGCAATACTTAGAGATAGTATTGCCAGTTCCGTCCTCTCAAATATAGCCTACAGCACCTGGTATTAACTGGCACTCTCCCATCCAAGTACTAACCAGATCTGACCCTGCTTAGCTTCAAAGATCAGATGGGATCTGGTGCCTTGGTATTTATACTACTACTACTACTAGTACTACTACTACTACTACTACTAATAATAATAATAATAATAATAATTTATATCCCGCCCCTCTACCGAAGCAATCGGGGCAGCTTACATCAATAAAATATCACAATATACCCTCCCAGACCCACTCTCCCCTTAAAACAATATTAAACTTAGTAAGAATTAAAGCAGTTAAAACAAAACAATTAAATGAATTTAACCATTTACAATAATAATAAACAATAAAACTATAAAACCTGTCTAACAGGCAGCCCGCTAGCAATAAATAATGTGGCTGAATGTGGCAGAGAATGGGGAGAAAGAGTGATTCACGCCTTGGCCGGGAATTTAATCAGGGAAGGCCTGCCGGAAGAGATCCATCTTGACAGCCTTTTTAAAGCTGTCTAAGTTGGTAATTTGACGGATCTCGTCCAGCAGGCCATTCCATAATCTGGGAGCGGTTTCTGAAAAAGCCCTCTTGGAGGTTGTTGACAGTCTAGTTTTAACAGGCTAAAGCAAATTCCTCCCAGAGGACCATAGTGTGTGGGTGGGATTGTATGGAAGGAGATGGTCCCAAAGATAGGATGGACCCAAGCCATGAAGGGCTTTAAAGGTAATAACCAACACCTTGTACTTGGCCCAGAAACTGATTGGCATCCAGTGAAGTATTTTTAAGACAGGTGTAATATGGTTTCTTCTAGATGTACCAGAGACCAGCCTGACTATCATATTCTGAACTAATTGAAGTTTCTGGACCAAGCACGAGGGTAGCCCCATGTAGAGCGTATTACAGAAATCCAGATGGGAGGTTACCAGAGCATGTACCACAGTTTCGAGATCCCTTACTTGCAGGAAAGGGCGCAGTTGGCGTATCAGCTGAAGCTGATAAGTCACTCCTGGCTATCACATTCATCTCATTAATCATATGAAGCGACGAATCCAGGAGCACCCCCAGACTGCAAACACAGTCCTTTGAGGTAAGTACGATCCTGTCCAGGACTGGAGGATGTATCCCGATACATGGTTTCGGGGCTGCTACAGTAATTACCTCCATCTTATCTGGATTCAGTTTCAATCTGTTTTTCCTCATCCAGTCCATTACCACCCTAAGACAGTAATTGAGAAGAGAGATGCCATCTGAAGTTGAGGCTGATGACTGGGATATGGAAAAGTGTATCTGGGCATCATCAGCATACTAATAACACACAGCCCCATGTCTCCAAGTGATCTCTCCCTGTGGCTTCATATAGATGTTAAATAACATTGGGGACAATATGACACCTTGAGGGATGCCACACATGAGCTCCTTTCTAATGGAGCTACTGTCCCCGAGCAGCACCCTCTGGGATCTACCAGAGAGGAAGGAACAGAACCAGCAGTGCCTCCAATTCCCAACCCCCTCAGGTGATCCAAGAGGATGTTGTGATCGATTGTGTCAAAAGCTGCTGAGAGGTCTAAAAGCACCAACAGGGTCACACTACACTTGTCGATGCTCAAACACATGTCATCATTCAAGGCAACCATGGCAGTCTCAACTGCAAATCCAGTCCTAAAGCCAGTTTGAAATGAATCGGTTTCATCCAAGACAGCTTGGAGTTGTCCTACTACTACTGCTAAAGATGGACATTTAATGTTGTTGCACTCACCTTATGCAACTCCTTCCTTCTTTTGATAGACATGTTTTCAGAATTCTTAGTTTTAAGCATATGTTGAAGATGTGCTTATGTTTGTTACGTTTCCTTTTGTAGTTTAGCCTACAATGCATTTTATTCTTGGGAATAATGTAAATATTGCATATTGTTATTATGTCATTCTCAAACTTGGCTCTACAGATACTGTCAGTTTTCAAATCTTCCAAAGCCCCAATCAGTTAATTCAGTGGTCAAGGATTTTGGGAGTTGTAGTCAAACAGCATTTGAGAAGCCTTAGTTTGGGAACCATTGTTGTATATTGTATGCTCTCTTATTTCACACTATTTTGGAATCTTTAGATGTGAACAGTTTCTAAATACTCAAATAGCTCTTTCTTTTCTTGTAATTCTTGGGGTAATATCTAGCCTATTTTAAATCTTCACAAAAAAAAAACAGATTATGACAGTTAGCAGTGATAAGGAAATATACCAAATATACCAAACATATATAGTAAAGGAGGATTCCCCCCATTAGCTGTGCATTCTATAGTGATGTGAGGCAGCTGTCTACATATGCATTCCACTGTGCCTCCCAGCACCTCTGCCATCGGTGTGTGTCACTCTTTCTGAGGTCCTAAACAAGATGCCTAGAATCAATCACATGGCTGGGTACATTATTGTGACCTCTGAGGGAGTGTCTCATGCCAGTGGTGGTGGTGCCAAGTGGCACAGCAGGACACATTTTTAAATAGCTTCCCAGTGTCACTCCGGAGCACTTCAGATTTTCCTGCAACATCTGGAGCAAAAGGTGAGTTTAAAAAAACAAAACCTGATTTAGGCAGGGACAGGGCAGATTCGGGGTGGAACTAGTCTTCCATTATGAAGATAATTTGTACTTGAATCAGGGATTTGGTTCTGTTTCGTATAGACAAGTCACAGTGAGGGCAGAGGAAAACTGGTGTAATTGGCCCATGTAGACATGTCTGCTATGACTGAGAAACTTCCATGTGCCTCAGTCATCAACAGCCCTCCTCAGATCTTGCAAACTTTAATGTGACTTCCTTGCTTTAATCTTTTCTTACTGACTTTACTGAAAATTATCATTTTTTCAACTAGTCTTGGTATCTTGAGTGCAAGCATGGTGCTGGGCAAGAACTCTAAGAGACCTTGTTTCTCAGAATTTGAATTCTCTCAGCCACAGGGGGGCTTGGGTATAACACACTTTCTCCGTCTTAGAGGAAGGAAATAGCAAACCTCTTCTGAACAAGTTTTGCCAACAAAATCTTGTAATAGGGTCACTAGATGTCAGAGTCAACTTGAAGGCACATAACAATACCATGTCATGTTTTGTTATGTCCAAAGTGTGATAGCCTGAGTTTAGTCATTTTAGCATCTAGTTAAAGTTCAAAGTTAATTTGCTCCAATTTATTTGCCTTGGGTTGAGTGCAAAGAGAAAACGGGGAGAAAAATTAAATAAATAGGTTAAATAAAGTTTTGGCAGTCTAGCATCCACAGAACTCTCCCCAGCACCACATGTCATGAGTTGGTTTTGCTCTTGCAATATTTCATTGCTGTCCAGTTTAAACCATAGGATATTACTGGTTTCATTTGCTCTCACATTTCCCAAATTAAAGTGGCTTATTTTTATGATAAAATCACCCACAGTTGGTAGAAATAAATCTTGTGTACTTAGCCCCTTTCTTTTGAATGTCTTGGTCCATCAACTGAATTTTCTTCCTAAGCACACATCAGTGGACTATAAAGTAAGTAATCAAATGGAGGGTTCCAGTTGCCAACACCATGGAGGGTTCCAGTTGCCAGCCTTTTAGGTATCACCAGCACTTGAGCATAGATTTCTAAAAAGGAGACAAAAAACACCTCCAGGTCTGCATTCTGCTAGCTTTCATCTGCCTTTCTTTACCATCAGTGACGGATTCTGGTTTTCATCAGTAAATGATGAAAGTACAACTTTTCTTTTTCCGGTGGTACTCTTCAACATGTTTAATAGATTCTGGTTAAGTAAACATCCTCCCCCAAAGCAGCAAATGTACAGTTTAAAGTATAAATAATGCTACTGTGCCAAGTTCATAATTACTTGCACATTTAACACTTTACCCATCTTTTCTGCCTGGCTCATTAAAACCAGATCCATGTACTTACTCTAATTGTCTTGAAACCAAACCCTCTCAAATAATGCCACATCGTTTACATATTTGGAATATTTGCTTTTTCTGTTTATATAAAGCCCCCAGCATTTGTTTTAGAGAATCCATTTCAGTGTGTAGATGATAAAAGCATGTGCCAATGAGCAAGCAAAGTGAGAAAGCTTCCATCCAGTTCCTAGGTTTTTAAATAGTTTCAAAATTCTCACTAAGTTTTAGGTAATCTCAAATATATATTTGATTTTATTCAAATATATATATGATTTTAGGAACTGTGTTAAGCTTTTGTTTATTAAAAGGCAGGACAGAAATGCCAAATATATATGAATATTTTGGAAATAAGTAAGAATATATATCTATATCTATATCTATATCTATATCATCTATCTATACACACCTGAGTTCCCCAATATAGTGGCCATGGTCACTACCACATTGGGGGAAATAAGGCTTCCTACCATCCTCCCTATTTATTTTCAATGTTAAAACAAATTAAGAAACAAACACACAAAATAAATTTAGAAAGAAACAGGGAAGCTGGCATTTTACAAAGTGCATGCTGGCCTTCAACAGAAACTTTATTTTCAAGAATTCTGTTGGGCTTTTTATGGATTAAAATATTAAAAATGGCAGGCAGCTACACTAGCCTATTTTCCCCCCTTTGTAGTGCATTAACGTATTCAGAAAAAATAAAATAAAATAAAAGTAATATGGGAGAAGGACTACCTTGGGAGACCATTGAGGGGGCAGCAGGCTACAAGTGGGGTGTTTCACCTGTGCCATGTATGTACCAGGTGCTGTAGGCTATATTTTAGAAGAAGACAAAGACAAACTGACAGCTCTGAGTATTCTTTCCCCTAAGAGCCAGCATGCTGTAGTGGTTTGAGCATTGGACCATGACTGGAGAGCAGGGTACAAATCCTCACTTGGCCATTAAACCTTGGGCAAGTCACAATCTCTCAGCCTCAGAGGATAATGATGGCAATGGCAAACCCTCTCTGAAGAAACTTGCCAAGAAAATCCTATGATATGGTCACATTAGGGTCACCATAAGTCAAAAACAACTTGAAGGCAAACAAGAACAGCACACAGACACAAACACATACAATGAAATTCATGGTGTTGCCATAAGTCAATAGGTGGCTTGAAGGCACGTATGTGTATGGATATATGCCTATGGTGTTCTATGTGTGTAGGAGTGGGCGTGTTTTTCACCCATGTGCATACTTCTTTGAACAGAGCATAGTGATTTGAGTGTTGGATGCCAAGAGACCAGGGTTCAAATCCCCACTCAGCCCCAGAACTTCAATGGGTGACTTTGGGCAAGTCCCACTCTCTCAGGCTCAGAGGAAAGCAATGGCAAATCCCCTCTGAACAAATATTGACAAACCCTATGACAACATTGCCTCAGGTTCACCAATGTTTGGGAACCACTTGAATGCTCATCACAACCACATGGTCCTTTGAACATCATTTGCCTTCTGTGAATATTCCAGTGATGTAAGAATGCAAACAAGTGATTTGGCATGTGGAGCCCATCAGAAACCCCCCTCCCCCCCCACATATACACCTCTTTCATCTACTCAGTGTTTTGAGCAAGTGAATTGTTTTGCAGGCTCCTTGGTTTGCCTTCAGGGAAATGGGCTCTACAGCAGAAAACTATAGGTACAGAAGAATGTTTCTCCATGTCAGAGCTCAGATCTGCACCTCTGCTTTGTATCAAGTTCTATTTTTCTTTTATTCTTATCCATTTCCTTCTGGGAAATGGCTATTTTGTTGCTGACCATGTCCACAATGACATCGTTGCACTGTGTACTTCCTACTTGTGTGTCAAGGCACTTAATGACTGCCTAAATAGAGCAACAACAAACCTGAGGTTCACCCAAGAGAATGTAGCTGACTACACCTCCTTGTTGCATATATATGTAATACATATATTTGCAAATTGTTTTGTTGAGGCCATGCTTTTTTTTTTTTTTTTTTACATTTAAAGGCTTTTGATATCCACCTTAACATGTAGAAAATATCATTTTCTCATACACACACTGAAAGGGGAGATTATCACAGTGATAATAAAACTGGATTACCTGAGCTGGCTTAAAATTTTAAATAGGCAGCATCCTGATGTTATCAGAAGGACTTAGCCACCAAAATCGCTGTATGGGTCCATCCCTGCTCACAGGGGTGCTCAGCGCAATTCTTTTCAAAGCCAGTTTTCTGGCTTAAGGAAATGGCCGCTACAGCAAATTTTAAGCGAGCTCAGGTAAGCCAGTTTTATTATCACAGTGATAAGCTCAAGGGAGTTAGTGTGGAAAATCAGTATTCAAAAGGATTTTGTAGCACCTCTGAGACTAAGGGGGGTTGCAGACTGCCAGAAATAGCACAAATTGAGTTCACTTTTAGGGTTAGGGTTAGGGAATCATGGGAACTGTAATTTATTGTGGCATCAGAGCTGTCTGACAGAGAAGGCTCAATGTCTCAGAAAAAAACAACAATGCCCATGATTCCTTAGCACTAACCCTAAACCTAAAAGTGGACTCAATTTGCACTTTTTCTGGCAGTCTGCAACCCCCCTAACTGAAATAAAGAAGCTGGTAGTATAAGCTTTCAGGTCTACAAAAGCTCATGTAACCAGTTTCTTTCTTTCAGTTTTTCTCAAAAGTGCTATAAGATTTCTTTGAATACTGATTTTCCAGACTAACATAGCTACAGGCTAGTCTACAGTTATTATGCAAATAGCTGCCAATTTTTTCATACACACATTGATGGTTAGTTGCTTTTACTTCTTGAACAAATTCACATCTAATCACATCTATTTACCCTCCCTCTGCTGAAAATGAGCAGCCATCCAAATCTATGCAAAGCCACATGTGTGATAATGTGCATTTCTGTGGACCTCTTGGTAAAATCCATAAAAACACAGAAAGCATTTCGGTGGAGTTGAAGAAGTTTTTCTCCCCACCCCTGCAAAAAGCCTGAATTCCTGTGTGGCAGGATCAGATTCTATATGACTAGAATGAGGAGTATTCTAATCATGTAGAAAAGTCCTATGTCTTGGAACAATTAAAGAAGGTATTAGCCAGTCTGTATCATTAGGTTTGTACTTGTAGTGCAACTACATCTGCATACATATATCAGTCTTCATCACCATACTTGTCATCCATGCTCCCAGATCAGATATTCTCAGTTTTGTTCCTTGAAATATTCTTTTGGTCCTTCAGTTCTGAGAACCCCTAATGATTAGTCCAAAAACAATTTGAGGACCAAAGACTGAAAACGACTGCCTTAGATTGTTGTCTTTCTTACTAGAGATAGGTGAATTCGGGGGGGGGGGGGTGGTTGATGGTAATTTCTCAAGTTTGCAGATTTCTTCATTAATTGAATGGAAACAAATGGAACAAAATCAAATACTAGGAAAAAGTGAAATAGACAAAACCACTCATTCAGGAAGAAAGTGTTGAGTGTGTTTAAATTCTTGTGTTTATTCAACCTTGGTCAGTGCTGACTTTTTTTCCTTCCTGACAGACTCTTGACAGGTTCCTCATCCTTAACAGCTACACAGAAGAAAGGTACACAACATCACCTTCTCCATGCTAACATGCATGGCTATTCAGAATATATATTCTGAATTTCATGAAGCATAAAAGATCTAGTAAAAGAGCTGTACATTTTTAATTTGGTCAGCCTGCATGGCTGAGAATTTTAGTTGTTGTTGTTGTTGTTGTTGTGTGCCTTCAAGTTTTTTCTGACATATGGTGACTCTAAGATGAACCTATCACAGGGTTTTTTGGCAAGTTTCTTCAGAGGAGTTTGCCATTGCCATCCTCTGAAGTTGAGAAAGTGTCACTTGCCCAAAGTCATCCAGTGGGATTCTATGGCTGAGTTGGGATTTGAACCCTGGGCTCCAGAGTCATAGTCCTATACTCAGACCACTATATCTCACTTCATATTTAATAACAAAGCAATTCCCAAATGCACATTTTTAAGCAAGTGGATTGACTTTTTTTTAAAAAAAAAGTAGAAAAAAATGAAAACATATCTTGATCTATCTCTAGCCATACTAAATAAAATGCACAAAGTACTGTATACTATAGAAATCCTATCTTGCAGGGAATTTTGGGGCTAACCAATGGAAGCTCATTTGACTGCTTAGGTGAGAAGGTATTTAATGAGTACAGTGAGTTTCAATCATCCTCAATACCATTGTGACATGGAAATCTGAGAATGTCTGCAGGGAAGGAAGTGTATTTGTTGGGCTAAGTTTGACTCATTTGTCCTAATTAAAAAGTACTTGTCCTAAATAAAAAGGGTATATTGTATAACTGTACAGTAGTCATGGTTCTGTGCACCATAAACAGCCACAAGTTGTTTCTATACTGGAAAATAGGATGGTTAAGTGGAATATAATGCAAATATTCTAATGAGACAGTAGAATGTAATTGTGTGTGCAGAACATTCCCTGCTCCACAAGAGACTAGGGGAGGTCATTGCTTCAGTGTGCATCAATATACTAGAATTACTGGAATTACAGTATATGGATGCCTTAGGCAAGAGAAGAATCTGTGCTCTTCAGATGTTGCTGAATTATAACTCCCAACATGCATGTTGTCTGGGACTGAGGGGAGACGAGATGCCAGAACATCTGGTGGGTCACAGCCTTACCATCCTTACACTGAATCTTTCATTGACCATAACCATTTCTGAATACACTCAATGGAGTGTTTTCTCCTTCTGAGATGCAGCTATAGAAGTAAAGGTTAGGTTTTGGCTGTGTGTGGAATGAGGATGGGTCACCCCTTAAATCACCCGCCTACCCTAATATTCAGAGGCACTCTGTTGAGCAAAACCATCTGGTTCATGAATGACTGAGCAATAAGAACAAGTTTGTTGTGCAAGTTAATAAATGTAATCCAACCATTTAGTCAAAACTGAGCAATTTTAGATTTGGGTAAAAACAGAATTATTAAACTTCCTGTCCTCCTCCTCTTTGCATAGCTAACAACACATTTGGGAAATGGGTACAAATTGTCCTGCCAACTCCTGAGTTTTATTGCAAGCCCTATCTACATAGAAATTATTCCTAAATGAAGCATAACGGATCTGATAAAAATCTGGTGTCTGGTATAAATAAAGTGTTTGGATAACATCCAGATGTGAAGGATTGTACCTCCACATCCATCCATGTTTGCTAGTGCTGGAGCTTTGTACCTTATAAATTAAACTCACCATATTTTTGTAGAAAAGATACAGACCGCATCTGGTAAATTGTCCTGATCTTAGCAAGAGTGATAGAGAAGGGCTTTTGCTCAGTGGCAAATCACATGCTTTGCATGCAGAACATCCAGGTTCTTTCCCTGGTATCTTCAAAGAGTAAGAAAAAAATCTTGCTTGGAATGCTGGGTAGCTGCTGCAAATAAGTAGCATCCACACTACATGATTATAGTACTATAATACATTTCAAACCGGCTTTAGGACAGGATATGGAGTTGAGACTGCCATGGTTGCTCTGGCTGACGAACTTGACTTGGGTATCGACAGGGGTAGTGTGACCCTGCTGGTGCTCTTGGACC
>CM034706.1:25657272-25683168 GCA_020142125.1 Phrynosoma platyrhinos
ATGCTATTTAATATCTATATGAAGCCGCTGGGGGAGATCATTCAGAGGTATGGAGCACGGTGTTTTCATTATGCTGACGACACCCAGATATACCTCTCCATGACCCAATCATCTGCCCATACCTCAGATGGTGTCTCTCCTCTCAATGATTGTCTTAAGGTGGTAATGGATTGGATGAGGAAAAACAGATTGAGACTGAATCCAGACAAAACAGAGGTACTAACAGTGACGGGCCCGAAACCAGGCTTGGGAATACACCTTCCAGTCCTGGATGGAGTCACACTCTCCTCCAAGGACTGTGTTCACAGTCTGTGGGTACTCCTAGATTCGTCGCTTCACATGATAAATCAGGCGTGCCTGTTATCAGCTTTGGCCAATATGCCAGCTGCACCCTTTCTTGGAAACTAGGGACCTGGAAACTGTGGTACATGCTTTGGTAACCTCACATTTAGATTTCTGTAAAGTGCTCTACATGGGGCTACCCTTGTGCCTAACCCGGAAACTCCAACTGGTTCAAAACATGGCAGCCAGGTTACTCACTGGTGTATTTAGGAGAGAGCACATCACACCAGTGTTGAAATCTCTCCACTGGCTACCGATTAGTTTCCGGGCACAGTACAAGGTGTTGGTTTTGACCTTTAGAGCCCTACATGGTTTGGATCCAACTTATCTCTGGGACTGCCTCTTCCCGTACGATCCCCCCCGCTCACTCCGATCCTCTGGGAGGAATCTGCTACAGCCTATGTAAACTAGGCTGTTGCAGACCTCCCAGAGGGCCTTCTCCACTACTGCTCCAAGATTATGGAATGGCCTGCTGGATGAGATCCATCTTATTACCATACTTGACTGCTTTAAAAAAGCAGTAAAGACGGATCTCTTCCGGCAGGCCTTCCCGGAATAATCTCCCGGCTCCCCCTTGGATGGCCTGGCTTGTCAATTCACTCCCTTACCCCCTATCCTTAGCCACTATTGTTTTGCCACTACTTGTTTTATGATTTTATTACTCGATATTTTATCATTCTTGCTGTTTTTAATACTATCTCAGTTTAATTTATTTTTAAGGGGTGGGAGGGTTAGGGGGAATACTTGGCAACATGTTTTACTCTTGTATTGTTTTAACTTGTTGTACACCGCCCTGGTTGCCTAGCAGAGGGGCAGGTTAGAAATAAAATTTATTATTATTATTATTATTATTATTATTATTATTATTACTACTATTATTCCACTTTGACTGTCATGGTTGTAGACTATGGAATTATGGAGTTTTTGGTTTGATGAAGTGATAGAGTGAAAATACTAAAACTACAATTCCCAGGATTCAATGAGATGGAACAACAACAGTTAATGTGTAATAAAAGAACTATAATTATTCAAAGTGAATGGGCCCTAGATGTTCTCTCTGTTTAACAGTTTCTTGTGGTCTGTTCTAGTGGCTTGGTTCCTCTTGGATAACAGATTCAAGTACTAACATAGAAAAAAGATATAGGATTTGTTTACAGAATACAGTTTCATTTAGTTTCCAGGCACAGTACAAGGTGTTGGTATTGATCTTTAAAGCCCTACATAGGTTAGGTCCATCTTATCTCCGGGACCGCCTCTCCCCGTATGATCCCCTCCCCCGCGCACTTCAGTCCTCTGGGAGGAACCTGCTGCAGCCCATGAAGACCAGGCTCTCACAGACCTCCCAGAGGGCCTTCTCTGCAACTGCTCCCAAACTGTGGAATGGCCTGCCGGATGAGATCCGTCTTATAACTACTCTTGCTGCCTTTAAAAAGGCAGTAAAGACAGATCTCTTCTGACAGGCCTTCCCGGGGTAATCTCCCGGCTCTTTTCTTAGATGGTCTGGCTTGTTAACCCACTCTCTTGCCCCTAGCTGCTACTGTTTGTTGTTTTGTTTTATGATTTTATTGTTTGCTGTTGTTTTAATACCATTATAGTTTAATCTATTTTTAAGGGGTGGGAGGGTTAGGGGGGTATTTGGTGATGTGTTTTATCTTGTATTGTTTTAATCTGTTGTACACCGCCCCGGTTGCTTTGCAGAGGGGCGTGTTAGAAATAAAACTTATTATTAGAGACTCAACCTGTGTTAAGCTGGATGGACCAACAGTGTGACCCAGTACAAACCTGTTCCCTGTGTTCCTACATGGTTAAAACACAAGCTGGTGAAGAATTCTACATTCTGTAATTCCATCAGTAAATTGGAACTGGAAGCAAGCAAAGCTGGTTTGTAGAAAAACTCATGCCACGGCTGTTTAGGCTACGCCACAAGGTAGCTATGCTGGCTAAAGGATATAGATTGCAAATATAATGAAAAAAAGGAACAAATAAATTTCTTTGGAAGTAACCACTTATGAAAAACCCATTAGTATTTCCAATAGATTCGATAGCTTCCAGTTTATTAGAAAGGTTATGAACTGAATTTTTACCCCTATACAGCTGCTTTTAGAATGAGCCCTCAATTTCTCAAAGTGCAGTCATATTTCAAAATCCTCTGACAAAGTGTATGCCTGCCCAGTCTGTTCCCCCCCCCCATCATATGCTGTCTAGCTGAAAGGTTGTTAGCAGCATCAGCACTGGGAGCATAGTGAAGGAGGGCTGGTGAAACACATATTTTCAGCATGTCTACAGTAAGCATTGCAGTGAAGCTTAACGTGGCAAAAAGCAGAATTTTACTTTAACCAATCCCACTGCAGCTGTATGTGCCTGCCTACAAGGGAAGGTAAGCAGCAGCTCCCTCCAGATTCCCTTACTGAGCATGCATAAAATGCAAAATGAGGAGAACAGATAAATTTGCCTCATCCCCCACCCCCAAGTATATTAAAGAGCGAGAGACCAGAGATATATAAATTTGGCCAACAAAATGGAAATTGTAAGAAGGTGGAGGATGGTGAAAGAAAGAAAAAGTCCCTTAGTGGATTTTGGAAGAAGCTTTCAAATGATCTCCAGAAGACTGAAAATATTTTTATTTACTTATGCAAGGCTTACTTGAAAGTTGTTTCTTTTCACATGTGCATATTGTTAATTTTGGATGCAAAGGTTTCTGAAACTTACATACTGCTCTCCATTTTTAGTAGCATAGGAACCTATCCTTATTTTCCCATGTTATTTTTGCCTCTGGTACCACCATTTCTGCTAAAGAAGTCATATCTAGGAACACATCTACATTGTTAACTGAGGTATAGTTGTAATGTGCCAGTTGGAATTTAGTACAAGCTCTTACATTTCCCAAATATTCCAAGGAGGTCTCAGCTTCAAAAAGGAGGCACATAGTTTAAAAATGTACATTTGAAAAGAAAATATATTCTGAGTATTTAGACATGCATTCTGTGTCGGTTTACCTAACAGAATGGACCTACTGGTGAAGAGAACATAGACATTAACTGAAAATAGACTGACTCACCCATCCATAGGAATGTTAGTGTACTCTGCCCCTACAGCTTCTGTGTCCATGATAACTAAGAAAATCAGCCAAACCAAACCTTGTAGAGCAATCTAGGATTCAGGTATTTATGGTCCAAAATTTAATAACAACCACCACAAATCTAAGCAGCTGAGTAGATGGGACAGGATGACATGGGCTGAGCCAATGCTCTTCTGGCTCAGGTGCTCACCCAGGTCAGTCTCTGGATCTGTGCAGGGTGGCTGGGTGTTTACACGTACGTCCTGGTATTGACATAGAATCTGCTACTAACATGTGTACCTTACCTTGCTGTGCCATCGCTCATTCTGAGAAGCCTCTTGACACCACATCTGACGTGGAAATGGGGCACCTGGCCACCCATATGATCAAGTGCCCTGTTTCTGTGTCAGATGGGCAACAGGGGGCTTCTCAGTTGGAGTGATGGCATGGCAAGGTAAGGAGTGTGTGAAGGGAGGCATTAAGACATCCAGGGTCAAATTGACCCAAGGTTAAGGCTGTTTACCCACGGATCAGTCCAGATCCACTGGATCCATGTCCATTTTACCAGGATCACATCCAATCCTGGCCCTGGAGTTCTGGCCTGCTTCATCCAAACAGAATGATGTGAGGTCAAGGGGAACACAGACCTTGTGGCCTGTGCAGACAAACCCTAAGATATGTAACCAAAGTTATCACAAAGTTAAAGGCTATAACCAGATGATGTTACAGTTATAACTTGACTAAGGATAGTTTTTTAAGGGATAACTTTTCTGTATTTTTTTTTATTTCACTTTTATAGTTTCATGAATGGTGGGATAGGAATATCATACACCACATGTACTCATGCATAAGTCTACAAGATTTAGTAAAAGAAGTGACCCCCCCCCCAAACCCTTATCCATGGGTCAGTGTAAGTACTGTACTTCAACTCTTATAAAAAAAAAGGAGCCATCTCCTTCTCTCAGTAGAGTGTCAAAGGGGAAGAGCTTAGCCCATCTCAGGAGCACCTAAAAGATACTACTTTCTCTGCTGTGATGTTACTTCTGACCTTTTAGACTGCATGGGCAGAAAAATCATGTCTGGTGTTTCCCCTCAAAGAGGACCAAGAGGAATCAGACTTTGAAGGACCTGAATAAGAAGACATTTGTATGTGTTTGTCAGAATTTTTAGGTTAAAACCAGGCAAAGTGATCATGGTCAGCATTTTCTTTGCTTTGGCTTTGCATCTTTTTTGACATGTGCACATTTTCTGGTTGCCTCTCTCATACATTGCAAAACCACAGTTTAACCTAGTTCCTTCATTATCCATCCAGCTTTTAAGGTGAGTACAAATAGTTATGCCTGCCAGAATTTTCGAAGTTCTTTGGCATCATTTTCATTTGCTTTGTCCTTTACATCCTTTATTATATGTCCCAAAGGGGGGTTGCAGACTGCCAGAAATAGTGCAAATTGAGTCCACTTTTAGGGTTAGGGTTAGTGCTAGGGAATCATGGGAATTCTTTTTTTTCTGAGACATTGAGCCTTCTCTGTCAGAGAACTCTGGTGCCACAATAAAATACAGTTCCCATGATTCCCTAGCACTAACCCTAACCCTAAAAGTGGACTCAATTTGCACTATTTCTGGCAGTCTGCAACCCCCCTAAGTTTTACCCTTGACTTATCCATGTATCATATAAAAATCCATAATTTTGACTCCAAAACCTGCTCTTCACTTTTACCTGAGGTCAACTTCTAGTCAAGTATATACAATACTTCAAGTGTTGCTTTTTGCTGTGCCTCATGCTGTTGTATTGAAATGTACTTTTAAAAGTTTTTAGTAATCATAAACACAGTGGTAACTACTCTGGGGGATTTGGTACTAGACTGTAGTTAGGGCCTTTAAGACTAGACTGTAGTTAGGGCCTTTATGCCAGAAATAATGCAGCTTAGGGCCACTTTAACTGTCCTGGTTCAGTGCTAGGGAATCATGGGAATTATAAATTTTTTTCTAGGACATTGAGCTTTCTCTGTCAGAGAGCTCTGCTTCCACAACAAACTACAGTTTCCATGATTCCTTAGCATTGAGCCAGGACATTTAAAGTGATCTCAAGCTGCATTATTTCCGGCAGTCTGCAAAGACCCTTAATTACTTTTTCAATGTAACTTCCCAAGCCATTGCTCTTTTTTTGTCTTGTATGTCTACTATTTAAAATGTGTAGTGGTTACCAGCTGAATTTTACATTTTTCTAAGCCATAAGGCATGATTTTCAGTGACTAACATTAGGAAAGAAAGAGGTTTGAAATCTAGATTTTGCTTCGCTTTTTTCCCTTGGATTGTCTTTATCCACTTCCCACTATCACCAAGTTCTGTAGCATAAATACTGTGAGCCATCTGAATCTTGATAAGTTTGTAGCTTGGCACCATCTCTAAGATTTGTTGATGCCACATACTACTCTCAGAAAAAGCTCTTCATTTTTTTCTTCATCTGTTGAAAGGAACCATCTGGTTCCTGAATAGTTGGGCTCAACAAGCATCTTGGTTGTATACTTAAATACTTAATAAATGGAGTGCAAGTATCCAAAATGTGCACTTAATGGATTTGAAAATCTCCAAAATTCCTTCCTACTTTTGCATATATAACTACATCATGCCCTGAGCATGCAAAATGAGAATATGGTGTCTCTTGCAGTAGTCAATAAGATCCAAGAAGCTGATGTTTGGGGGTGGGGAGAAGGCAGAGGGGGAAAAACCCAAAAGCAAACATTAATTGGAAGCAATGGCATATCAGATTCATGGGTACTGTTGGTGGGATTAACCAGAATAAATATATAATCAGTAGTTTATTATATGTTTCTCTTGCTCTAGGCCGAGTACAGTGGCTCTTGCTTCTGTATTAATATAAGGACGTAAAAATATTGATCTAGTGTACATTAGTCTTGGATGGGAAAGTTCTAGAGAAGTAACTGTTATTTTATTTCATGTTTTTAACATGTGAAAACTAAAAAACAATCACAAGTGTTTTTGCATTTCTAAATAATTTTTCACATTTTAGATTTTTTTCACACATAAAAGCATTGGTTTTTGGGTTTTTTTTTGCATAAAATTTAGATTTTTTTTCTGTCCCACTACCCTCACAGGTTTGTTTGGTAAGAAAATGAGTCGGGGCCTTCTCAATGGTTGCTCCCAGGATTCAGAACCCCTTTCCAGGGGAGGCTAGGCTGGCCTTCTCTCTGCTATCTCTCTGCTATTATTTAGACATGCTTTTGGCCATTAATCAATTATTGTCCTAGGACAATAATGACAGAGTCAGTATTTTTCTTCCTCTTTCCTCTTTTTGTTATGTTTTACAATTCCCCTCTTTTTGTTATGTTTTACAGTTTTGTTATGTTTTGTTTTGTTTTACATAACAATGTTTACATAAAATACATTTTGCATGTAGAATGCTCAGGTTATTCCCTGGCACTTTTTTCAAAAAACAAGAAAAATTCTTGCCTGGAATCCTGGATAACTGCTGCCAATAAGTAGCATCCACATTACAGAGTTAAAATACTATTATTCCACTTTAACTGTCCTATGAATGGTGTTAAGTGTGGTCAGTGGGCAGAGAAAGGAGCTGCTTACTTGCTCACCATAAGTGAGCAAATGAGCGTCTTCTTCCTCTGCACACTGAACTATACCTCACCCCACCACTTGGACCTTTGGGGAGCAGTAGTGTCACCACACTTCTAGATGTCACCTGGTGTGGTGTGCACACACTCACTCACCCCCTTAGTGACACCCCTGCTTCTCCCCCTTCATCTGAGTTAACTGAGTGGAAAGTACTTTTTCAATTTAACCACAATTTGAAGCAACTAAAGCAAGCTGAGTGCAAAGAGGCAAAATGAGAGAATGACCCATGAGACTGGAACATTTTAAAAGCAATTGAGAAAGTGGGACAGCAGGTGATTAACTGGGACTATTCCTGCTAAACCAGGACAGTTAAAGGATATGAGATAACTGACAGTCGACATTTATAAATCTCTTAGGAATAACAATGCTGAAGAAGAAAACTTTATATTTATTTTTCATTCTGAAGAAGGCAAACATCTCTCCATGGTTGAGAACTTTGCTGTTTCACAATGTTTTTTCATTAAAAAAAAAAAAATCCAAGATACTAGCTTCTACTAATATATTAATCTGGAGAAACACTTTTGCATTTATGCCAATTCTACCTATTTTAATTTTAAAATTATTTTTGCTGTTTAAGATGATTTCATCATGTTGTGATGTTATTTCTTGGAGCCAGGTTCTTGGGGGTGGGTTGAGGTGAATGCTGGAGTAGCCTCTGAGGAAATCCTGTTTCAGGGTCCTCTTTTAAGCTTTGCTTCCGATAATTTCATTTGAAATTTGCTTGGATGAAAGCCTTCCTAATCAGATCCCATGGAGTGGAGATGAAACAAATCCAAGGAGATGTCTCATTAAGAAAACAAGTCAAGGGGATTTTTTTCCGGCTTGTACTGTGAACAATATTGACAGAACCTTACCTCACCAGCCAATTTCCACCCTCCTTTTTCTTTTTCTCTTGCCTTCTTTCTGGGCCTGCTGAGCAGATAGATCTAGTTTGGATCGTATCACTGAAGTGCTTTGGCAAAGAATCCGAGCTTGCCATGGTTGCTACATTTCAACTAGGCTTTTAGGGTGTTTGAAAGCTGCAAAGCAACGTGGGACTTGGCTACAGCCTTTTGCCAATTTTGCTCGGCTTTGGCTGGTGCGAGAGGTCATTTCTGAAATCCCTACAAAAGCTTAATAGACATTTTTATTAGCCTATCTTTTTTTAAAAAATAAAAAAGCATGAGTAGCTTTGCTTGGCTGGCAACTGTCCATGCAAACTGTGACTAATACTGCCCAATTGTTATTTTGACAAGAGAGAATAAAAAAAGGAGGTTGGAAAACAAACCCATGGTTCTCCCTGTCTTTTTTTCTTCACCCAATGAAACAAATATCTCAGCTACTTCCAAATTTGAAAGCTGCAGCAACTACACAGGAACAAGTTGACACTTCTAAGAGGCTTGAAAGAGAACAGTGTGTAACGCTACCTAGACATAGGACCTTATCCCACGCTGCTCTCAAAAGTGGCAAGAAACCGTATGAGCATAATTGCAGTACTATAGCGCTAGTATAATATGGCGCTAGCGCTATAATAGCGCTATGGATAAGCTAGCGCTATTGCAATGCCCGATGAAAACAGGAATACAAAAGAACCCGAATGATGCTGCATTCCGAGCGGTTTCTTGTTGTATTCTGAGCGACGTCGTGGGATCACCCGGAAAACTATAGCGCTATAGCGCCTGATTCTTAGCGGATTCCGAGCGACGTCGTGGGATCACCCGGAAAACTATAGCGCTATAACGCCTGATTCCTAGCCGATTCCGAGCGACGTCGTGGGATCACCCGGAAAATTATAGCGCTATAGCGCCTGATTCTTAGCCGATTCTTGCTGCTTTTGGCCCCGTGGGATAAGGTCCATAGTGTATATAGAGTCAATAATTAGCATATCTATACCATTCCCCCTTCTCTATTACATTACCGTAGAAATAGTGGGAAAACACATATTAACCCCCCCCCCCCCCATTCTCACAAAATTAAGTAAGGGCCTTTACAGACTGCCAGAAAGAATGCAGCTTGAGACCACTTTAATTGTCCTGGATCAATACTAGGGAATCATGGGAATTGTAGTTTTTTTCTGAGACATTGAGCCTTCTCTGTCAGAGAGCCCTGGTGCCACAATAAACTACAGTTCTCATGATTCCCCAACACTGAGCCAGGACACTTAAAGTGGTCTCAAGCTGCATTATTTCTCACAGTCTGTAAAGGCCCTAAATGTTGTAATAACTTCATTGCTTGCTATTCTAAATTGAAAGTATAGTTGCCAGAATACGTCACATAGACCATTATAACTCAATTCTACACATATTTATATGGAGGTGGGAGTCTTGCTTCATTCAGTGAAATACCATTCATATAAATAGATATCAGACATCAAACATAGTTACTTGTGTCAAGAAGTCTTAATATTGGCATTTTTGACAGCAAAAATTATATTTTCTTATCACATAACTCTTACTCTTGTTATCCATTTGGAATGAGCTCTGCTCAGCTTTCAGGCTATGTTGAAAGTGTTGGTTGCATCTCCTCAATCTGTTATCAAAATGATAAAAATTTTATGGAAAGATCATTTGTGAAGTATCTGAGGAATTTCCTTTAAAATACAGCTTCTGCAAGATAACAGAAATGCAATGAATTATTTCCAATGTGATAGGAATGTTATTCCATTGTAACAAAGGCTAGTATCCAGTGATATCATTCAGCAACATCATGGATCTTAGGCTCATAGATGCCTAATTCCATACTACAGAATAGGGGAATCCCATGCAATTTCCAATTGTACAATTGGCAGCCCAATGTATTGTGTAACTGGTTGTGCAATCAGTTGCATAAGAGCTAGGGTGTCTGGTTACACTGAAACAAAATTGCTTCTATTTCAGGAACTGGAAAAATAATGACCCTCAGTTAGTGTTAGTTCTGCTAACATATTTTTAGGCTAAAGTGTTTGGTGTCTCCTTAAAGAAAATGAAGTAACATTTCTAGTCTTTAAGGTGCTACAAAACTCTTTGTTGTAGTGACAGGGCTCGTTCATGTTATTAGGGCAGTAACAAACAGCCATTAGTACACCTTTCATGAAATGGTCTAATTCAATCTTTAGAACCTCTCAACACACTGCTGCATTGTATGGTTGCAAAATCAGTTATTGTGCCTGGCAGAATGTTTATATGTCACCCTTTATCATGGGATATCAGGGCAGAATACAAAAAGAATAATATAAACACTTCCAGATTCAAACAATGCAAAATACAAGTTGACATGGGCCTGAAACAAAGCGGGCCAAATAAAGTGCTTTCCAGGCACTTTGGGGGCTTGGTATTCAGAAGATGCACACCCCAAACCACCTGGAAGTCACTCTAAGGCTGCCGCAGGCAGCCCAAAGCTGGCCCAAAAAGGAGCAGCAAAAAGCCACTCCTGCCAGCAGTCCATTTGGGACTGTGGCAGCAGCTGGCTTCAGGACCATGGCATCGGGTTACTGCAGTCCTTTTGCCCCATCTACTTCATCCCAGAGTTAAACAAATCAACAAAGTTAAAACAGCTGAAAAGGTTACAAGCATTTAAAACCATGTATGTGTACCTTTGAAAATATATATTGTCAAGGTGCCCCTACTTTTAGACAGAGTGTGATATCCACATCAGTCAGCAGGTGGTGGTGGAAAGAGAAACACAGGAGGTTATGTTGGGAAGTCAGGAGAGCTTTCCACATGAAGAAAGCAAGCAAAAGTATGGCTGGATAGTTTGTTGTTGTTGTTAACTGCCCTCGAGTTGATCTCAACTCATGGCAACACTATGGATGAGACATCTCCAAGACCCTCTGTCCTCCACTGCTCTGCTTAATTCCTGCAACCCCTTAATACCTGTGACCTCCTTAATAGATTCCATCCATCTAGCATGTAGCCTCCCTCTCTTCCTACTTCCCTCCACCTTGCCCAGCATTATTGTTTTTTTCCAAAGAGTCCTCCCTTCTCATGTTGTGTCCAAATTACGACAGCCTCAGTTTGGTTATCTTGGCTTTCAGGAGGTTTCTGTCTTGATCTGCTCTAGGACCCATTTGTTTGTCCTTTTGGCTGTCCATGGGATCCTCAGCACTCTTCTCCAGCACCACATTATCTCAAATGCATTGATTTTCTTCCTGTCATCTTGCTTAACTGTCCAGCTCTCACATCCATACATTACCATAGGGAATACAATGACTTGTATAATTCTAACTTTTGTGCTGAGTTGTATAACTTTGCATTTTAGAATCTTTTCTAGTTCTTTCATAGTCACCTCCCCATTCTTAGTCTTCTTCTGATTTCCTGACTACAGTCCCCATTTCTATTAATGTTTGATCCCTGGTGTGGGAATTCTTTTACTATTTCTATTTCTTCATTGCCTAGGTTAAATTTGTGAAGATCCTCAGTGGTCATTATTTTTGTTTTCTTTATGTTCAGCAATAAGCCTGCCTTTGCTCTTTCTTCTTTGATCTTCTAGGTCTGTGAGGTTTTCTGCTAGTACTATGGTGTCATCTGCATATCTTAGATTGTTGATATTCCTTCCTCCTATTTTCACTCTTCCTTCTTCTGTGTCCAAGCCTGCTTTCCTTACAAAATGTTCAACATATAAGTTGAACAGATAGGGTGAAAGGATTCAGCCTTGTTTGACCTCTTTGCCAATTGGGTATCATTCTGTTTCTCATTCTGAAGAAAGCAAGCATCTCTCCATAGTTCAGAACTTTGTTGTTCCATAATGTTTTTCATTTTTTAAAAAATCCAAGATACAAACCATTTGGGACTGGAGCAGCAGCTGGCTTCAGGACGATGGCATCTGGTTGCTCCACACAGAATTACTGCTGCCGAGTACAGATTTCAGATGTGCTGGCACTCCCATGTCTTTAAGAGTGTTCCATAGCCTTTCATGGTCTATGCAGTCAAAGGCTTTGCTATAGTCTATAAAACACATGCTGATTTTCTTTTGCAATTCCCTGGTGTGCTCCATTAGCCATCATATGTTTGCAATGTGATCATTAGTGTCTGTTCCTTTCCTGAACCCTGCCTGGACTTCTGGGATCTCTCTTTACATGTATGGTTGGAGTATATGTTGCAGAATTTTGAGCAGAATTTTGCTTGTATGGGATATCAGTGCTATGGTCCTATAGTTGCTGCAGTCTCTTATGTCTCCCTTTTTGTGGATGGGGGTGTATATTGATCACTTCCAATCTGTTGCCCATCATTTTGTTTTCCATATCTGTTGACCTATGTTAGCTAGCACTATAGTTCATTCTGTCAATGTGGATTGCAGCAGTTCAATTGGAATATCATCTGTTCCTGGTGATTTGTTGGCTGGATAGTAGGTGTAGTTTTCGCAGAGAACTGAAGAACTATGACGTTATGTGGCAAGGCACATAGAAAGGTGCCACTATCTGGCTGAATTTCTGTTTTCCTTCCTCATGTGATAAGCTCCAGAGAGATCCATATGCCCTTTCTGGCCCCTAAGATAACTTGAAACCTGAAGGTTCAACAGAGGACACAGTCCCATTATCAGTGTTAAAATAAGATTCTAATACCAGTCCAGTTGGCTATGTGAACTGGATTGGTGTTATTGTATCCTTCCTTCACTTCAAGTAAAATTACTTGGGCAAACCCTTGTGTGAAGAAGTGAAGTCATTATCTTGTTCTTAACTCTAGGATCAAGTATCAGTGGCCCAACGATTTTGTCACATATGCATGACAAAAGGGAGCCAAAAGTTGATAAGAGCATCAGTATCAGGTAAATGTATTTCTCCAGCCAGTTCAGCACTATCCATTAGTATTGGAAGCAGCTTTCTAGAATCTAAAGTAGGTCTGAGAATCATGTAGCTGTCCAAATGTTGGAATGCTTTTGCTAGCATACCTCACCATTCAATAATTTCTGAGGAATGTAATGGTACCCTAGTCTAGAGTAGTGGTCTTTCCTATCACTGTCTACCTGAGAATTTTAACTGGGCATGCTAAGGTGAAATTTGACTCCTTTTGCAAGCAAAGCACATAAAAAAACCAAGTTATGGGCAATGTTAAGATACAGCTTCTCTCAGAAATACCCTTCTGAAGTATTTCTCTAGGGACCTGAACCAAGAAGCATCAGGTATCTACCCAATAAATAGTTCTTATAGTTGAACAATGTTTATATGAACTGAAAAGACCATCTGCAATAATTGACAATAGTTTCTTGCATCCACATCATCAGATATAATGCATTTGAAGCAAATTCCATACAAGTATTAGGAATTAAATGTACATTGTACACATACTGGTATTTACCAGGACAGATCCAATTTGGTATAATACGTACAGTTCTAATGACACTAGTTTTTAAAACTTTGGACAAAAATACAGAGATTAATCTCTTTGTTTTATCCTATATAGTTGCAACTGAAGGTTAGAAAGGTTTCTTTTTCTACTATATTGCTCAGAATCATTCATCTAGTGGCCATGGGATACTGGGAGGGGTAATCCAAAAATATTTTCTCAAGCTCTGGTTGTATCCAGCTTTGTCTGACATTTTATCAGTGTTCAACATCAATAAAACATTGTAGAAAAAAATCTTGTTTCATAATCCAATCATACATCTGACTGAACCTTTTTTACAATGTTTTATCAGCTAATAATAGGTTGGGAAAGTGAAAAAAATGAAGAGGGGGAAGTTAATATCATTACAGACAGTGTATGCTTTAGTTATGGAACTGACTGTAGAAATTTTCAGAATGGAACCAAAATCAGTAAAATAGAGGAGCATGAGCCTGATGAGCCATCAGGGAATGGAATAATTATAGAATAGAGAAGAAATGTATGCTCATCCCTAGTGTATGTGCCACAATACTTTTCTTTTGTGTTTTCTTTAAAAATCATGCAAATTGCAGTCCCAAACATAGACATGGTTACTAAGAAGTCAGCCCCACTGTGTTCAGTGAGTCTTACTCCTAGGTAACTGTGCATAGCATTCCAGTCTAATATGAATATTCCTCTGAAATTTGGCTCCAACATTTAGTGGTCTCAGTGCTTCGCAACTTTGTCACCAAGTAGCCCCTGAGACCAATACAGTGACAAATTCTTATTGCATAAGAATTGCATAAATCTTGCCTAATTCCCTAATTCAAAGTTTATATGTTAAATTTCAAGACAGCTTGAGGGTTTGTGTATAATAAAATAAAGCATGTTCCACTGTGATTTGGAATTCAAATATTTGCTCCCCTGTTGATTTTATTGTTGGAACAATACAGTAAATTCTGCTGTTTAGATATCCTTTCTTCTACTTTTGTTGATATTATGCACACCACTGCTACTCTGGGAGGAATAACAAGTTTATTTATCCAAAAGAAAGCACAGACTTATTTGAGATTCTGTCTTAACTCTTATTTTGCCTAAACTTGGTATTTACAAGAGCAACATCATATGAAAACTTCAATGCCATTTCAAACAGTTGTGTGTTGTGCAAACACAGAAGATATGATTTTTTAAAGTGTACCCTGATCAAATCAGAGGAATGCAGTTGAAACACAAAATACTCTTTGTAAATATTAAAATCCTATTAATTTTAATGGGAGTCACCTTTTTTGAAACCAGAATCAGCTGGTAAAACCTTCATTGTAATAGTCTAGAAAGCATTGTGATTTTCTTGCTTGTTATAAGGCAGGAAATTGCTGGGGGTTCCTTAGATGTTAAAAACTCCATCATTTAATATGCCAGCAGCACCAAGTGACCAAAGAAACTCCTGTGATCACTTTTCCTTTGGCTGGATCTAGTCACTGGTTACTGGTACCAAACAGCTACTTGCATTACTGTCTGAGTGAGGAGTAGGGTAGGCCATTTTTCACCCCTGTGGGTGAATACTTTACTATTTTTGGCTGAAAATCATCCAGAAATTATCTTCATCTGTGGTCATTGTTTTTGTTTTCTTAATATTCAAATGTAATCTGCTTTTGTGCTTTCTTCCTTAACTTTCATCAATAATAATTCCAAATCTTTGCTATATTTTATAATTCTGTCATTTTTTAAAAAAGTTTCTTCAGAAGGCATTTCCCATTGCCATCCTCTGAGGCTGAGACATGTGACTTGCCCAAGGTCACCCAGTTTCCTTACATGGCTGAGCCGGGATTCCAGTTCTGGTCTACAGAGTCATAGGGCCTTTGCAGACTGCCAGAAATAGTGCAAATTGAGTCCACTTTAACTGTCCTGGCTCAGTGCTAGAGAATCATGGGAATTGTATTTTTTTCTGAGACCTTGAGCCTTCTCTGTCAGAGAGCTCTGGTGCCACAATAAACTACAGTTCCCATGATTCCCTAGCACTGAGTCAGGGCAATTAAAGTAGACTCAATTTGCACTATTTCTGGCAGTCTGCAATCAAACCATTAAACTTATTCATCTCTTATATTACTCTTTTCCACCAGCACTTGGTGACTGATGTGGATATGGCATTCCAATCATCTATATTTACCAGCATATCCTTTTTTAATATGTGATCAATTTCCTCATGGAAGCCCATGTAGAATCTTCCAATTTCTTCCTCATCTGCCTCTGTAGTGGGACTGTAAGATTAAATTATGGTTATATGGATAGGTGTTATCTGAAGTCTTAATTATTATTCAATGAGGTTCACATTGTATCTTCCTGACTGCTTTTGCTATGTTTCACCATACTATTTCATCCTCACTCTTTCTTCAATTGTAATTTCCATAGTAAAATTCTGTGTGTGATTGAAAACGTTCCATGAATGTGCACCTTAGCTTACTTACACCAAGTATGTTTTGTTTCTTGTTATCCAATTCCTAGCTTTCTCTGATTCATACTTTCCATACTCCTTGCTCCTACTAAATATGTTGTGCAACTTCAGATTGTTCTTTACTCTCTGATCATATCAGCAGTTGAACAGCTGCTTGAGTCCAACAGCTTGAATCCAGTGGCATCATTAGACACAGTGCTACTTGCACATTGTCCACTGCTCATCCTCACTATTTTGTTAATATTTTGTTGATGACTGAGCTCTTGGTGATTTCTCATTCACGTGATCACTGTAAGTTGAAGTTACCAACAAACAACAAAAACAAATTCAGAGGCATATTACTTGAAATGCTGAAGGCAATGCATTCACAGCTTTCCTTGTAGCCAGCCTAACCTCCATGAATTTATTCACTGCCCTTGGGATAGATGAGAGAAATGACATTGTCTTTCCTTAAATTCCTCAGACAAAGGTTGTGGTGAAACTGTGATTAATCATAAGAATCGAGGCTGCTAACACACTGAAGAATTAATGCAGTTTGACACCACTTTAATTTTGATTTCATCCTTTGGAATCCTGGGATTTTTAGTTTGTTGTTGGCAAAGGCTAAATGTCTTGGAAACCTACAAATCTCAGAATTCCATATGAGCCATGGCAGTTAAACAGTGTCGAAGTGCATTACTTTTGCAGTGTAGATGCAGCATGAGAATCATAATCTGAAGTGGGCCTTTGTCCTGAAAACTGAGACAATCTAAATGTCATTCTGGACTTGGTCTTTGCCCTAAAATAAGACAAAACAAATGTCTTATGGAACAAATGCCATAGTGGTTTTGGGGTAGTTATTGTAAAAACTGGATTCATCTTCTGCATAAACAGAATGCAAACTATAGTCCTGAGTTCAACCTCCACTTGTGTAAATATCATGAATTCATTTCACCTCTCTCTCTCTCAGATCCATGAGGTGTGACAAACCCTATTTGTCACAGGTGATGCCATGTATGCCTTGGACATTTTACAAAAAAGTACGGTAGCTGTCTCCTGCAGCATAAAAAGGAGGAAGGAGGGTGAAAAGGAAAATGAAAGGTAACAGCAAAGGTGCTGTTCCATTTCTTTTTTCTTTTCTTTTCTTTTTACCTTGGTGAAGATATATCCTAGGTATCCTCAGATCTTAGGAAGAGAGATGTTCTTTTTGGGTGCCTTCAAGTCATTTCTGACTTATGGAGACCCTAAAGCCTAATCATGAGGGTTTCTTGGCACAATTTGTTCAGAGGAGGTTTGACATTGGCTTTCCTTGAAGTTGAGAGCATGTGACTTGCCCAAGGATACCCAGTGGGTTTTATGGCTGAACTAGGGATGGAATCCTAATTTCCAGAGTTCTAGTCTAACACTCAAACCATGCTGGCTCTTCAGGTAGAGAAATAGCATATTAAGTAAACAAACTGCTGTGATATGTCTGAAAGACTCCAGAGGAAAGGGTTTTGTTTTCTACCAACAATAAATGATCTTGTAGCTAATGTAATTACTGGATTTCTAAGAATCGGTAGGCAAAATACATTTTTAGCTCATCCTTGTCATAGAATACGACTTTCCCTTTGGGAGAAATCTTCTCCTAGCTAGTTTCCATTGATGTTATCTACAATACTCCACTTAGCAATTTTGCTAAAACATAATTTGGGTGCCATTTATGAGGATTTCCTCAGTACACACCTGGAAATAAAAGCAACATTAATTTTGTGGTAAGTAATAAAAATAGCTTTTAGAAAGAACAAGAATCAGGAGTGCTTGTTTATACTTTAGTTAAAAAGGAAAACATATGTGCTTGTTTCCTCTATAGAATATTATGTTGACTTTTTTCTTTTAAAAAAGCACAGTATATCTTGAAATCTGTGCAAAAGCTCTGTAAGAAAAGTAATAATATCTTACATATGTTTCAGATTTTCATTTCAAGATGCTGTAGATATTTCTAGAGCATAAATGTGTCTCCATCTATTGAGGTGGAGGTCTGAGGGCCTGAAAAATGCTTAGGATAATCTAGTTAAAGCCAGTTTGGGATGAATATTTACTGTGTCAGAAGGCATTACATTGAATGGGAACAAAAGTATTGTTCTTTACTTATAGGTCGTCAAGTATTTGGACTGGCCCTCTTAAATCTAACTGTATGATTAAAATTTCCCCAGAATGTTTGCTCAGTGTAATGCATTATAGATTTTTGGTGATTTTAAAAAGGAATCTCTTAAATTAATATTTTTCATTTCCCAGTCCCAAATATACCCAAATCACCCTGTATGTGTCTAATTTCATTTATTTGATGTTCATCTCACTTTCTTCAATAATGGGACGCAAAGCAGTGTAAAAGTAAATAAATCAAGTATGAGAAAAACATAAAAAGCATTAACAGAATAATCATTTTAAAGCACACCATAAAAACACACCAATGAAAGAAAATACTGCAGACACCCTGTTAAAGGCTCATATAACAAAATTTCCAAATGGTAATGAATGTTCAAATTACAAATTGATGGTACAACACTGCACAGAAAAGCTGGGAAGGATACTAGCCAATTGTCATGACAATTACCTTTTGCAGGACTTGTGAGTGTATTCACACTATACAATTATAGCATTTCAATGCTACTTTAATTGCAATGACTGTATACTATAAAATCCTGTGATTTGTAGCCTGATGGTGCAGTAAGATGCACTTAGTCATCACCAAGAAATAGGTCCTATTCAGACATTCAAGATATCGTAGACATAACATGCAAGTAGGGAGAGTGATAATGAGCACAGTTGTGCTAAGCACCAACCTCTCTCTCCAACCTGGTTACTTTCCACCATTAGATGAATGATTTATGGTGGGGGAGCCTTTTCTACACATGCAACCCACACTATATGGAACCTTGATGGAGAAGACCTCTAGATATATAACAAAATATTTATTAACCCCAAAGTCTTTCAGCTGAGGTTCAAATCAAATGGCCCTTCACATGTTACTGGACTTCAACAGTCCTAGCCAGCAGAGACAAGGATGAGGACAACATCTCACAAAACTACAAATCCTAGCATTCCAGAGCCACCTGGCTATCACTCTTGATTTTGGAAGAAAAAGTCATTTGGGGTGCCATGGACATGAAGGCTCAAATCCAACTATTAGTCCCATCTAATAGACCCATTGACTGAACAGAACTTACCTAGGTGTGACTGACCAAGTCCCACCATTATAAAGATTAGTTAGCCCAGTTGCTATCTTTATCTTCTGCCCCAAACTGTACTTCCTGTCCTGTTTTGCTGTTGGGAAGTTAGCCAGAATCCCAACACAAAGCCTCAGCAACTTACAAAGATTTTATGCAAAGAAAGCGAGAGATAGTCCAAGCTCACCAAGGCACCAGTAGAAAAACACAGGTAGTCTAGTCTCGTCCAGGTCATTTGCAAGACAGTATTCAGTCCAGGAAAGCAGACCAAAGGAAAATCCAAGAGAATGGTCGGAATCCAGGCAGGGTTCAAGGCAACAGGGATTCAATTAAAGAACAAGGCTTCAGTGTGGCTTTCTTCCATGGAAAAGAATGGTTTTCAGCCATACTGGACCAAAGGTTGTTTATAGTCTGTGAGGTCTCACAGGTGCTCCCTATTTACAGTGTGCTTCTTATTTAAATGCTTATTCAATCAATTATTTAATCATTGGTGTCTTTCTCTTTCCTGGCATCTCTCTGTGGTGGTTGGTATTGGTAAATCTGTCTTCATCTGAGGGATGTGGCTTCTGGGAACTCTGCTCCTGTGCTGGCTGCAGGCTGTCCTCCTGGGGCTGCTGGAGTTGTGGCTGAAGCCCTGGCACATCCCCTGGGGTCTCAGACTCTCCATCAGAGCCTTCAGACTCAGAGGACCCTGGAGGCAGGGCATGACATTCCCAAAATGTATATAGACATGTGAGAGGCAAAGTTAAAAATACATTATCATATACTTCTGGGGAGCATTATTTATATATACATTATTTGTATACTTCAGCATCACCAAGAAATAATGACAGTGCATGGTGTTTGAGTGTTGGACTATGCCTCTGGGGACTAGAGTTTGAATCCCAGTCATACAAACCCAATGACTGACCTTGGGCAATTCACACTCTCTAGCCTCAGAGGATGGCAACAGCAAAACCCCTCTGAAGAAACCTGCCAAGAAAACCTCATGATAGATTCGCCTTAGGATCGCCATGAATCAGATATGACTTGAAGGCACACAACAACACTTAGTACTAGTGCAGTTCCCTGATCTCACCAATAGAACACCACTAGCAAAACAATCTAGCTCCCTCTCCAGACTTCTGACGCCAGATTCCATAGGATGAAGCTGTGGCAATTTAAAGTGTAACCTAACAGCTACAATTAAACAGTGTGGCTATACCTGCTGATAAAATTTAGTAACAAAGGATAAGCAAAGACTAAAACTGTCTAGAAAATTTATGATCAGCAGCTACAATTAAGTGTCCTATTCTGCATATGCTCTTAGCACCAATGCTTATGAACATGCTATTTGCATTGTGATGGAGGACTGGGATCAAACATTGATAGAAATGGGGAATGCAGTCAGGAAATCAGAAGAAGACTAAGAATGAGGAGGGTGGCTATGAAAGAACTAGAAGAGATCCTAAAATGCAAAGATATACAACTCAGCACAAAAGTTAGAATCATCCAAGCAATCATATTCCCTATTGCCATGTATGGATGTGAGGACTGGATAGTTAAGAAAGATGATAGGAAAAACATTTGAGATGTGGTCTGGAGAAGAGTGCTGAGGATTTCATGGACAGCCAAAAGGACAAACAAATGGGTCTGAGAGGAGATCAAGCCAGAAACCTCTCTGGAAGCCAAGATGACCAAACTGAGGCTGTTGTACTTTGGACACATCATGAAAAGGGAAGACTGTTTGGGGAAAAAAAACCAATAGTGGGAAAGGTAGAGGGAAGAGAGGAAAGCCACATGCTAAATGGATGGACTCTATTTAGGAGGTCACGAGTATTAAGGTGTTGCAGGAATTAAGCAGAGCAGTGGAGGACAGAGGGTCTTGGAGATGTCTCATCCAGCAATCGCATTCCATACAGTCAGACTCGAGGGCAGTTAACAACAAACAAAAGAGAAATCTACTTTTAATAGTTACTTTGTGACAATGCACCAAATGGTGGCATTCCCAATCTGATGATGAGCCTTTACAGCCTGCCAGAAATAATACAGCTTGAGTCCACTTTAACTGCCCTGGCTCAGTGCTAGGGAACATGGGAACTGTAGTTTATTGTGGCACCAGAGCTCTCTGACAGAGAAGGCTCAATGTCCCAGAAAAAAAAATATTATTCCCATGATTCCCTAGCACTGAGCCAAGACAGTTAAAGTGGCCTCAAGCTGCACTATTTCTGGCAGTCAGTAAAGGCCCGATATCTGCTTTGGTCTTTCCTCCTGGTGTTCAGATGACAAGGAAAATCCCTGTTTTTCAACTGTGTTGTAATATTTATTTATTTATTTATTCATCATTTATACCATTGATGAATATTGTAGTATATGTAATTCATGTAATGAGTATGGTGAAGTCCGAGTGATGCTAGAAAACACTCAGGACTCAACGTAATTAGAAAGTGTGTTTGATTTATTCCAGCCATTCAAAATCAAGGTCAGGTTCCAACTGCTTGTACAGACATACATTGTCCAGGTTTCTTTACCTTATCTAAAATGTTTTTTAAAAATACTTTTCAAAAGTACACCAACAGTTATATGATAATGTCCCACACCAAATCTAATTTTCTGTCTTCGCTTTCCGAAATGTTTTCCTGGCCCTGCATTGAAATCTTTCATTCAGGTGAGTGTCCCACCATGAAAATTTATACACATCAGCTTAGAAAGAAATCTGATTTAATGAGATTTGTCCCCAGTAAAGTGCCTATTGGATTGCAGATTCAGGTTCTCCAATGCCTTTCCTACCTAGAGATTTAAACATTCAAGAAGTTTTGAACACATGAGGACTTAGGAAAGGAAACCATGATCAAGAATGACAGTTATTTGATTCTTCCTTTTACATAGATTTCAGAAATGATTTGGGAACAGTAGATATATGAGTGAAAATGTTCCTTTATCTATTTTTCCTGGGGGGGATTTTAAAAAATCTGCACCCACCTCCCAGAGGGGTAGGAATAGAGGTGTGAAGGCCCAGAAAAAAAATGAATAATTCAGCTGTGGGGGGTTTAAAGTCTCTCCCCCCCAGGAAAAATGGATAAAGGAATATTTTCACTCATATATATACTATCCTCAAATAATTTCTGAAATCTATGTATGAGGAAGTATCAGATAACTGTCATTCTTGATCCTACCCCTCTGGGAGGTTTGTCATATTTGAGACACAACGAATCTTGTGTAACTTTAATCCTTAACACAATCCTTTTACATGCCTTTTCCTCAACCTCAAGTCCCTCACAGGAATGGGGGTGGGAAGTAAGGGCCAATGCAGACAGCCTGGGAGCAACGGATCAGGGCTGCAGAAACCACATGCCGTGCCCCAATCTTCATTTTTGCCAGCCCCAAAAGAGTGGGCAGATGCTGCTCCTTTTGGGAGCAGCAAAAAGCCACCCTTTGAGCCACATCAGCAATTCTTTTGCACCCCTTTGGCACAGTGTTTATGCACACTGCACCAAGAGGGCGCCCTGATGGCGTGTGGTCTCGGGGCAGAATTGGGATGGAGTTAGGGAGCTGGTGTGTGGTTGCCCTGCCCCAACTCCAACCCCAAGCCAGCCTAAAGTGCTGGTCTACATCCCTCCTAAGTCTCTGTAGAGTAACAAAAGGCAAGTAGAACTCTAGCAATGTCTCATTGCTTTGCTGTGCAAATCAGATCCAGATCAATGAGTGGTGACAGCTAAGACAGAAGGAATCACAGACCTACTCAGGCATAAGCAGAGTCACCCCTTGTAGCTCCCTCTGCCTTGTTAAATTTAGGCCTGCTTAACCATGCTGTAGCCATGTTGGGAGCCTGAATATGAGAAGGGGTGGGGAAGTGAGCAGCTATTGGATTGTTGTGTGTGAACCAAGGTCATAGAGTGCCCAGCACTCTGTGGAAATAGAAGTGAAACATAGCTTGTTAATTCTGATCTGACAAAAGATATGCTACTGTGCTGATCTTTCTCGTTAAACTCTTTCAGATTTCATCCATGAAACATGTTTATTGAGTTGTAAAGAGACAGGGCATTACACAGGGAGGGGACCCAAGAAGGATTGTCAAATGTGCATAGGACTGCCTAGCTTTAACCTTGTCACCAGATCCACAGCATTGACAAAACTAGGTACTCATCTGCACCCACACACCACTGCTTTTCTCCAGCAAGGCAGTAGCTCTGTTGGGAAGGAATGGCTTCTATTGAATGCTGAGATTTGGAAGGTGGCAGAGGACAGATATCTTTGCTTGCTTAGCTGAGCTTTATGGTCTTGTTCTGAGATGTATTCAGGATTAAAGTTATAGGAGCTACATCCTAGATCCATTCTGGTACCTCAGCCCTCAGGGACTGTTAATACAGAAATAGTGTTGCTTTCCTTAATTAGAAAAGACCCATCAAGAACATCAGTATTCCCTTTCCCCTGAGATCTATTTGTATTAGCGCTCATATTTCTGATTGCTACGTATGACTGTGAGAGCTGGACAGTGAAGAAAGCTAACAGGAAGAGAATCAACTCATTTGAAATGTGAAGCTGGAGGAGATATCTACAGATATTGTGGACTGCGAAAATAGAAACATAAATAGGTCAGAGAGCAAATTAGAAGAAGCCAAAATAGATTTTCCTCCCTTTTTGTGAGAGCTCTGTCTCCTATTTTGCTTTCCTTTCCTGACTACCATGTTGACCTTGTACCTGCTTCTAGACTATTCAGTCTAGGGCAGGGCTCTCTTTCTCATTTCAAGCTCAGGCTTCTGCCACTTGTGTCACCATGTGCCTGAACTAGTATCTCACCTCCAGTTCATTAGTGACCTCATTTTGTGCTCTCCTGGTCCTTACCTGAATCCACACCCAAACTGGACTTCAGTTACAATCCAGCCTGAAGCTAGGTAAGACCCTGACAGTAGTCACATTCCTTGTGAATATTGTATCTTTGTTGTTGCTTTGGACATTTATAAGGTATTGATGTGAGGAGGAGGAGGAGGAGGAGGGCAAAAAATGTGCCTTAAAGATTAGTGACAAAATCCTTCTTCAACCTCTTCTTGGGTGTGACACCTGAACTGATGCTGAGTCTCAAGTCTGCAGATTTACTGAAATTAGTTCCTGTTGGAAGAACTATGCATTGCATTCTCCTGTCTCTCCTTAGTTAGACAGGGATTACTTCCCTCTCTCTCATTCTAACCATCATGTGACTTTGATCACTGAATCTAGGAGGCAGTTTAACAGCTCTCTCCCAAGATTCTAAACTGCTGTCAGCAGTCAGTAAGCAGTAGTTATAGTGTCTTCCTGCTATCTTAAAGATGGTGAGATTTCTTCTCTTTACCTGAAATATCACCAGTTAGATTAGGATTTGGTTTTTATTTAAATATATTTATTGAACCCATTATTATTTGTTTTTAAATTGCAAACTGCATGTTTATTTTTTTTTTTTGAGTTAGGGTTAGGGGGGTTGCAGACTGCCAGAAATAGTGCAAATTAGGGTTAGTGCTAGGGAATCATGGGAATTGTTTTTTTCTGAGACATTGAGCCTTCTCTGTCAGAGAGCTCTGGTGCCCCAATAAAATACAGTTCCCATGATTCCCTAACCCTAACCCTAACCCTAACCCTAAAAGTGGACTCAATTTTCACTATTTCTGGAAGTCTGCAACCCCCCTTAGTCTTTATACTTTAGGAAGACAGATTTAAAATAATAGTCTCACCCACACTTCTGTTGTTCTGCTAATGAAAGCCGAACTCTAACAAATTTAACTTTTATACTTGTATATTTTATTTCCCTTTAAAAGGGTTAACACCCTGGGAAATTTAAATTGCATCTCACAGTTCCAGATGTGTTTGTAAGCTCAAGGTTTTCTCCTGAACAGCTGTAGTCTTTAAAAGAATATAGGTCTGCACTGTAATCTCTTGATCCCATTGGAGGCTTACTCTTTTCTTTATTTATTTTTTGATGGTATAAATCTGTCTTGAAAACTTAATTCTGAAAAAAACAGAATAATATAGCTCAGGTGTTACAGCTGGCAGAGTTTGCTTGTATCTGGAGTAGGGATGTGAAACTAAACCTGGCTGATCCTGAGATTTTGCAAGTATCTAGTCATTTTGGCACAAGAAACTCCACTGCAAGCATTCAACAACTCTTTATTTCTGACACAAGACCAGTTTGCCAAATGTGGGCAATATTTCATCATGCTTGTGCAAAATATAATTTGCTTAAAAGTTCTGTATGTGCTCAAAACTAGTTTCATATCCTCCAACATTTCAGAGATGATGAGCTAGTATACACATAAGTGTATTATGTAAATTGATAGGGATTTTGCACAGTTGCATCAATGCTTAATCTTTACTTTTCTGTGCAAATTCACATCTATTCATTCCTCCCCTATGAAAATGCACCGCCATGCAAATCTATGCAAGTGGACAGACAGCCACACATTCGATAATACACATCCTAGCAGACACTTGTGGATACTCTAGTAAAAAATGAATCCTTTCTCTTCAGAGTTTATTGATTTTTCCACTCCACGAGCCCCTCGCCCCCAGCCTGAATCCCTTCAATTGTGTGTGGCCAGATGGCAATCTATTCAAATCCAATGATGAGAGTTTTCATCATGTAGACAAGCCCAAAAATTGGGACACATGTGACCAAGCAACATGAGTATGTGGTCCAGATTGGGAAAAGTTGTTTTTGAGGAAGAATACACAAACTAGGAGAGGCTGCAGCAGATTGGTTTTTCCAGAACCAACTTGGAAAGATTCCAACCTGTCTGTTCCTCCTCCTTCCATGAATTAACTGAGCGCAATTTCTGTTGCACTTTAAAATATGTAGCAATTGAAGTAAGCTGAAGCTAAGGAGGAAAAGTGAGACTAGGAGAAACTGGTGTAGTGGTTTGAGTGTTGGTCTACCACTCTGGAGACCTGGGTTTAATGCCCCACTCTGCCATGAAACCCACTGGGTGAACTTGGACAAGTCAC
>CM034706.1:25718141-25728827 GCA_020142125.1 Phrynosoma platyrhinos
GTTCACCTTGCATGTAGAAAACAACATATGCAGAGCAGGTTTAGGCCCAGAGGAAAGCTGAGTGAAGATAGGAGGAACAACCAACATCAACAACCTAAGAAATTTGGATTGCAAAAAAGGGGTGCCTGCTGGGATGCAAATGGATTTTAAATTTCCTGGACTTTGCAAATCTCCCTATAGCCACAGGGCCAGGAGGAGGAGGAGCCTGCCTGCAAAAGATATCCTCCCCACCATATACCATCTTAACTAAAGACTGAAACAATATGTAGGCATCTGACTAACATCTCCAATTGTTTTCTCCCATTTGGTTTGTAACATCTTGCCTGATGAAGAAGTCCATGGAACTTCAGAAGCTTGCAACAAGTATATTGTGTATTTGGGTTGGCTAATAAAGGTATCAATAAGATACACAGGTGACATCATACTACTAGGAGAAAACAGCATGGTTTTGGAACAATTACTAGAGAAAGTCAAAGAGGAAAGTGTTAAGACAGGCTTAATGCTGAACTTTAAGAAAACAAAAATAATGACTATGAAAAAATTACATAAATTTAATTTAGATGATAAAGAAATAGAACAAGTAAAAGAATCCCCCTACCTTGGATCAGTCATTGATTCAAACAGAGAATGCAGTCAAGAAATCAAAAGAAGACCAGGACTGGTAAAGACAGCTATGAAAGAACTATACAAGATGCTAAAGTACAAAGACATAAAACTTAACACTAAAATTAAGATAGCCCAAGCAATTGTATTCCCCATCATTATGTTGGATGTGAGAGCTAGACAGTTAAGAAAACTGACAGAAGGAGAATCAACTCATTTGTGATGTGGTGCTGGCGAAGAGTACTGGGGATACTGGGGATGGCCAAAAAGATGACGACAACAACAACAACGATAACAACAAAAGGTCCTTGAACAAATCAGGCCTGAACTTACACTGGAAGCCAAGATGATCAAATTGAGTCTGTCATACTTCTTGAGAAGGAATTACTCATTAGAAAAGTCAATACTGCTAGGAGCGGTGGATGGTAGTAGAAAGAGAGAAAGACCATAGATTAGGTAGATAGGCTGAATCAAGCCACAGCCCTGGACCTGCAGGACTTAAGCAGAGCAGTTGAGGACAGGGGGTCTTGGAGGTTTCTCACTGAAAGGATCACCATGAGTTGAAGTTGACTCAAAGACAGCTAGCAACAACAACATTAAGGAAATATGCAGAGGTAGATGGTCTGGAAAGAATGTGCTTTCTGGTTTGGAATCTCACAAACTGAAACATCTGGGTTTTGATGTCAGTACTGAACCAGGATGGTATTTTCATTAAGTGATTACACTGGAACAACTAGATTAAAACGTTCAGCCACACACAAGCTTTTTTATTGGCCACAGGCAACGCAGCCTAGACTGTAACTCCTAAGCTGCTTAATTTGGAACAATTTGATATGGAGTTATTTAGGGCTGCTTGTTCCTAGGGATTCTTCTGATAATATCTGTATCCAAATTTCGAGGCTGGAAAAATAACTGGTCATGTTAACCATAAGATTAAGGGTTTTCCAAGTTCTCCCAAAGTGCTATGACCTGACTGTGTTTCTAGAGTGGCACTGACACATTAGCAGGTCATCATATGCCATTTTTTAAAAAAGAAAGCCAGATTTGTTTGAGCCCCTGTGTGTTTGCATTGTTATGGTGACACTAAGGCAGACCTATAATGGAATTTTCATGGAAATATATGTTCAGAGGAGGTTAACCATTGCCTTTCTCTGGGGTTGAGACAGTGTGTCTTGCTCATTCAGTGGTCTTCATGGCCAAGGAAAGATTCAAACCCTGACCTCAAACAGTCTAGTTTGACAGTCAAACCTCTACACCACAATAGTGCTGAAACCCCTGTCTATGTGAGGTCTAATGCAGTTTTCAGTTCTCCCCCCTCTGATTGCAGATTATGAAAACAAAGAAGTGCATAGGTTCATAGATCAAAACACTGTAGAAAAAGAATTTTCCTATGGATGTACAATCACATGACATCACATTTCCTTTTTTGTATGCTGGAGATATAATCAATGTGCATATTTCAATCATATCTAAACCATACGTGTTGAGTTTCTTCATCTGTATCGCAATTAGGTGCAGTTTTTGGCCAAAGGAAATTTTGAAAATCTGTATTTTTCAAAGTCTAATGTAAGAATCCTCCTCCTCAAAACCAAAGTACTAGTCCACATTCTTCTCTCAAACACATTTGAACTTTCAAATTGAAATATTCTTCCAGTGTTTCAGGCAAGGTCTGGATTGGATTAACAGATCAGCCCCATACCTTGGAAAGGAAATTATCCGAATCAAACCTTTGCTCCCTGAAGCATCATCATCAATATTGTCTTCATGCTCTACTTCATCACCTTTTGCACAGAAGCTACTACTGGAATTCTTCATATTCACCTTCTTGTTGGTCTGCCTAACCTCTCCAAGGAGTGAGGTTTATGAGCAGGGGGCTATATACACTGTTCTGCTGATCTGTCCTGCTGGTTTACATCCTGGCAAATTTCATGCATCATTTCTTGAAAGGAAAATTGATTTCACGCCTCATTAAGATCAATAGACTAGACAACATTATGTAACATCATTAGATTTAAGACAAATGCTCTTTTGTTACAATGGGGTAGGTGAGTAATAGTTCTTTAGTTTTACTGTCTAAATGAACTTTTATTGATTAATGGTTTTATTTATTTTATTTATATTCTACTGTTTTCTCAGTGTGGATCCCAAAGTGGTTGACAACATAGATTTTAAATAGTATAGGTAAAAAAAATGTGATTATAATGAAACTTTTTTAAAAAAAAAATTATATTATAACCAGCATATAGAGAGATCTTGTAGCATCTTTGAGACTAATGGAAAGAAATTGGCAGTATGAGCTTTCGTAGACATCAGTGCATCTGAGGAAGTGGATTGAAGTATATGAAAGCTCATGCTGCCAACTTCTTTGTTAGTCTCAAAGGTGCTACAAGATCTCTCTACACACTGATTCTACAGATTAACATGTCTATAGCTTTGAATATTATAACCAGAATTAACTTAAGGAAATTCAAAAGCATTTAAAATATAATAAGGTGAATAAAACTACAGCACACACACCCCTGTTGAAGACTTTTCTGCAAGAGCTAGTTAATCTCCAAATGCTTGTTTAAATAAAGTTATTTGATGTCCAGCCATGGAATTATGAGACCAGACACAGAAAGTTCGGTGAAATAAGGGCCACTTTATTTGACCAATATCTTGTTTAAGTTAAATGGAACTGAAAGGAACATGAAGGGGGGGAGCAACCTGATGTATGTCCAGCTGAGGCTAGGTAGCACTCAGAGACTGCCTCTTCATCCTTCCCTTGGTTGAAACACCTGAGCCCTGTGGGCAGTCCCATAGTTGCTTTGCTCCCTGGCTGGCTACATTATAGAAGGTAAACCTAGGATACTCACATCCAAGTCACTACTTTATGTCAGAGCAAAATCTCCAGGTCAGCCTCAAGGGTAGACTCCTTCTCCACCCCTACCCCTGGTTTTATAGAGGCTGTTCCATAGCCTTATCCTTCAGCAAAAGTGTGCCAAGGAGTGTGTAACACCATCCACCAGAGTTTGTATTCCTGCTCCTTGATCTGACTTTTGACTGGCCACCAAAATTTTTGTCTTGTGTGGAATAAGCTTCTATTTGTTCACTTTTATCCAGTCAGACTTGTGTTTATTACCAAAAAAGCTCCCTTGGATTTTGATGGAAAAGAGAGATAGAGTTGAATATCATCAACATACTAACAACCCCAAATTCCAAAATCCCACGCAATCTTTCTCAGTGGATTCAAGGATATGTTAAACAGTTCAGGGGGCAAATCTGAGTCTTGAAGGAATACACAGGGCTGCATAGTGAGCCAAAATGGAATATTACAGCACTACCATCTAAGCTCGTCCCTCCAACAATGACCACAGCCATTGTAAAACAGAGAAATGGCTCAGAACAAAACCATGAACATTGATACTGAATGATACTGAAAGGTCCAAAAGAAACAACATGGACATACTCCCCTTGTCCAGCTTCTGGTGTATGCCATCCATCAAGGTGACCAAAGCCATCTCCATCCCATTATTGAGCCTTTAGCCAAACTGAAATGAATCTAGATAAAATATCTCATCCAGAAACACCTGTAGCTGGGTGGCCAACACATATTCCAGTACCTTCTTGTGCTTTGATTGGCAATCCTAGATTTACAAGTGAATAATGTGCAAAACACCTCTAGCACTAGGGGCTGCAAATGAGGTAAAACTGCCACCATGTTAACAATATATTTATCAAAGAGAAAAATGGAGTTTGTCATAAGAACAAAACAAAATCCAAAATGAATCTTGAAGGAATACGCAGCTGTTAAATGTGTTTGTTTATGTTTTTTATTTGGAGCACATTTAAGGATTATTTTGTTCTTTTAAAAAAGTTTAATATTTTAATAGGCCAGAGCCAGCATTAACCAACAAGGTAGATTTATTTTAAGCAATAGAAAATGCCTGCCTTTGTGGGACAATTAACAGAGAACACGTGGTCGGAGGGTATGATGAAAGGCAGTGTCTTGCAAAGGTTTTCCAGAGTTCCCACAAAGAACTGACGAATCGCAATCACTCTCAGAGATATATGCAACATAACAAAGATTAGGCTGTCTCTGAATGTGCACAGAGTTTCACTGGGATATGAATCCTAACTTGGATGGCAGGGGGAGATGAAGGGGTGGATTGTGTTCTGTCTCATAAACTCTGCTATTGCATGCTCTCCAGGATAGGTTTGGAAAGGACATTCACCAGGCTTTTTTGTCTGACAGATTTTTTTTGGGAGGGGGAATCCTTTCCCTTCCCTACCTAGGGATTTTCTTAGGTTGAGGGGGCAGCCCCAAACCAGTGAAAGGACATCCCCATTTTATCCTGTTCCCCAGCTGTCCAAATGGATTAAAATTTCTCTACAAGACTTTATTGTGGGACCTTGGAATTTTCCCCACATAAAATCTTATAATAACAAACATACAAAGGCATAAAATAACTAGCCTTAAAGATTTCAACTTGCTGGAAAAGACACTGCTAATAAGTCTCAACAATAGACTCCTTTCTACGTTGGTGCTCTCTCTCTTTTAGTTTGGCATTGAAGTCTTCCCTCTAAATATAGGGTTGAGGTTCCATATTGAAGTCTGGGAGGAAACTCCTTGCTCTACAGTTAAATAAAGGAGAAATTAAATTAGTGGCCTAACCATGTGATTCCCATGTTTCTGGGAATTTTACCAGTTCTAGCTTTGGAGACCACTCTGACAGCTTCTATATGATTTTCATTGTAGTCATCATATAGAAAATTATTTCTTTGCAGAGAGTATGATTAAAACCTTGCATATTTCCTATATTAAGCCACCAATTCCATAGTAAATATAAAACCACATTTGTAAAATTATAAAGGTGGGGACATCTAAACAACCAACTTTTTTATTAGCACATCTTTCTGCTACATGAAACTTGACATGCCTTTCATAAATATAAAGATGTGTTATTGCTAATGCAGTAAAACATCTGTAAGCATAATCTCACTACCAGGGAAGTTCTAAACACCACAATCTCTCTGTCTCTGTCCTGTCAAGATGTGGGCAGCTTTGCTGTTAATATCACTCATGTAACTGCCTCCTCACTAGGAATTAATTTACTGTTGGTTAAAGTGCGTAGAAGGAAGCAAAGAAGACAGCAACCTCACTAGAAATCAGATTACATACATATATATCCCCTAGGAAGCATCACATTACAGATATATTTCTTTGACAGGCACACCAACTATAATCTCATGCTGTTTCTGTGAGCATCCAGTTGAATAGTTGCCCCATGGCCTTCATTGTTATGTTAATAACACTGAGAACATGGCACAATCCCTCTACTCCCAGAGGTTAGAGTCATTGTTATTGGCAGCTCATATACTTTGTGGGCAGAAAGTCCTGGCTTCAATCTCAAGCATATTTTTAAAGGAAATGTGGGGACCAGGTTTGGGAAATCCTGAGACTTTGGAAAGAGTAGCAAGTATGTTCCTCACAAATTAAGACAGAGATTTGGTGTTTGCACTGCATACAGTCACATGCAAAAGGGATGCCAACATGAAAAGGGATTCAATGCACAAGCTAAAAGATTTACATATAGATTCTTCTTAGAAGGATATCCAGAACAAATCAGAATGCCTTACTTCATGGGGAATCATTATGTGCATATGTAATATGCAAACAAAGTTTCTTAACATGCATGCCAAAAGTGCAAAGAGTGGAAAGGGAGGGAGGCAGATAGACAGATGCCAGTGATCCTGATGGAATGGGAGGAGGCCCATCTATGGTTTACATATATGCTCTGGAATTGGTGCAGTGCAGATGTGAAGCTGCAGCTGGCAGACATATTGCATGCATTTTTCATTTTACAACTGCTAACCTCAGAAGTGTGGGTAATTCATCCTTTCAATAGAGACTGGAATTATACATGAGATAGCCTGGAAAATATAATGAAGGTGGACGTCTTGAAGAATCCAATTCCTACTTAAATGCACCTTCAAGAATTTATAAAGATCCTTTTATTAGATAATTTCTAATAACAGATAAAACAAGGGATCTAGGGGAAGGATTTGGTATCAACAACAGCCACTAAGAATTAATGTAGATGATTGGGAGAGGTGGGATGGTCAATAAAGGGCTATACAGACGGACAGGAAAGGGTGACCTGAACCTGACTTTTCTGTAAGCTGCAGCAACCACACCACCTGTCCTGAGTATGCCTTAAATGAGGACAGAGCAACCTCACTGGGAGGAGTCAATGCAGCTTTTCCAAAGCTGTATTGAAGCCCCAGCAACTGCACCGCCAGCCCCAAGGACACCACAAAGGGAGACGGAGCAACCACATGGGCCAACAGCGGCTGCTTTAATTTTTTTTTGTTTTGTTTTGTTCTCTCAGACGCATGTGCACATGTACAGGATCACATCCCTGTGCACCTTTGCAGGAACTGTCATAGGCTAGTCTGGGGGGAAGCAGACTGGCGGCACGGGGCCGCCCTGGGAAGGTGCGCCACGGGACCGAGGCATCCCCACGCCTCGATCCAGCGGTGCACCTTCTCCATCCCTGAAAGGAGCGTTAAAACTTTGGCATCCCTGCGAACCTGTGCAGACCTGTTGTAGGGTGGTATACAGTCTGTCGTTTTGTCTGTACAAAGGTGACTGACATTTGGCATGCCTGTGCATGTGTGCAGGACATGTCATACATCCACAGTTCATACAAAGATTCCCTGACCTTGGCTTCCCCCAAGTAGTGGGTGCCATAGACAGGTGCCACTGTCTGATTGTGCCACCCTTGGAGCGAAGGAATTAGTTTGTCAACTGAAAAGACACCTACTAATTGTCCTCCACAAAACATGTCCTACACAGGTCAGGGGGGAACAGAGAGGTACATGCAAGGGATATTTGTGTGGACAGATGGATGCATGTAGCTGGTGGTAATGCAAGGGACATGATCAACAGGACACATGGACAAACGTTAGTCCAGGAGTTCCCCCCCCCAAGCATGCCAGGAAGTGGTGTGCAGGTCTTATGCACACCTGGAAAGAAGAGATCACAAAAGCCTCTTTCATAAAAACTGCTGTGCATGCTGACAGCAAGTGTACATGCAACAGAATGCATTTATTATCATAATAGAGAACAGTTTCTAGGGTGCATGCGTAGGGTTACAATTAGGGTTAGGGTTAGGGTTACAATTAGGGTTTGGGTTCTAATATTCAAGCACACCTGTATCAGTGCATCCATATCTGGAAGCATATGGCACTTTAAATTAAAGCCTGCATCGTAGGACACATGCTCTGGATCGCTGACTCAATTTCCACTGCATGTGTGACAGTGCGTTTATACCCCCATTTTCTGGTGCACCAGTGTCGCTGCATACATCGCACATGCGAAGGTGCACTTCTTCACAAAGGAGCAGAAAAAAGCAGCTCTTTTAAAATGACCCAGTTTCTTCCTCCCACTTTTCCTTTCCCTAAGTTTACATTCCCTCCATTTACATCAATTGCAGCTAAGAGAGTTCAAAGTGCAAAATTAGCAGGGGGAAGAAAAGAGGAGGAGGGATTTTTCTCTCCATGGTAGGCTCAGGCAAAAGCAAACTGCTGTAGTCTCTCCTAGCTGGTCTGTTCTTCCTTATTAATAACTCTTGTCATCTTGAGCATACACTGATGTTGGTATGTCACATGTGTTCCAGTTTTCATCTATGAAATGTTGGAGTATGCAAAGGAATCTTGTAGTGCCTTTGAGTCTAAATGAGAAAAAGGCATTGTCGCATAAGCTTTTATAGCCTTTGTCTACTTCCTCAGATACATACATCTAAGAAAGTAGACAGAAAGCTTTTGCTCAGTGATCCCTTTGCATACTGATATAGGTATATCTCTGAATTATGGCAGGTTATGCACCAAGCCCCTTCACATCAAAAAGCCTACTGCCAAAAACCCACCAAACTCCTAATTTTCCAGTCAAAAACAAAGAAATCTTGTGGACATACACTGTTGGGACTCTGCCCAAGAAGCTAGACTAGATAGACTTTTGATATTTCAGCAAGTCTATATTTCTTATGTTTTATCCTCCACCCTTTCTTTCATCTGTAGCTTTGTGTTTTTGTTAGATCGTTCTGTAAGGCCTAAGCAAATGTGTTTTTTATGCATTAAACAGTCAATAAGTTAAGCAGAAAGCAATTTTTTTTTGTTTTTGTTTTTAACAGCTTATCCTTTAAAAAAAATACTCCAAGCTGTGCTGATGACCCATGGCTTTCATTCAGCATTTGTTTATCACATATAGCATTCCACACTAAAAGTCTACAATAGTCAATAAAAACAAAAAAGCATGTGGATGCTATTATGTCCTTTGGTTTGCTTAAATCTAAATCTAAGGCACATTGCCACTGATCTCTTAGCCAGAAATAAAAGCAATAGTGAGAGCCTTGAGAATGATGGAAGGGATACCAAATTAAATATTGGATAGCGCATTGATCACTGGCAAGCTTGAATCCACTGGTTAGTCTGTGAATATGAGTAACATTATCTTTGGCATAGAAACTTAAAAGATGGATCAGCAGATGGGATATATTTGCATCTTCCTTATTAGATCAGGAGGATTTACTATATAAAACTCCAACCATGGCCAAATTGGGAAGGGGGACAGGAGCATAAAAGGTTTCATGATACTAGTTATTAATGGTAAAATTGGATGGCCGCTAGAACTTCCATTTCAAGAGAAGCAAAGGCATTTACATGCCTTCTGTGAAGATGCTTCTTTGGTTTCCAATCTATGATAGTGAGATCTGGGGATTAGAGATATTGATAAAGATCGCTTGGACTCAGGCTGAGATAACAAGCTTTAGGAGTAGCTCATAGTGCCGTTCTCGAAGATGAAGTAGCAGATGGTTCCTTCTCTATTTCAAATTAAAATCTGAGCTGAAATTTCCACTTTGCTGGGCAGCTACCACACAATATCTCCTTTGCTCCCACCATCCCCTTTCTCCTTTCCCTTTCAGTACATAACACCTACTGAGCTGAAACTGCATTACTCCAGGAAAGGAAAGGGAATCAAAGAAATTAGAGTTGATCTTTTCTTCCCTCCTTTTACTAGTAAACTGACAGGAACAAGGAAGACTTTGGTGGCCTTTGGAACCTGTAGCTCCCAAAAGAAGTTGTTCATATTCTTATGACTGTAGCTTGGAGAAAAGTCTTGGGGGTTCATAACACTTGTATTAAAGAAAAGGAAAGTTTTCCAAACCTGGAATTTCATCTCTCCCTTAGAGAAAGATTCAAGTACTCAGTAAGAAACTTCCCACATTCTCTCAACCTGTCTTTACCACTTTCCTGTATGCCCCCAAAGCCCGACTTCAGATAGCATTTAGCAATAGCATTTACATTTCTATATCACTTCATAGTCAGTTTAGCAATCTCTAAACAGTTTATAATCTGTAAACCAATTGACTCCAACAAGCTGGGTACTCATTTTATTGACCTACAAAGGGATAGAAGGTTGAGTCAACCTTGGAGCCCTGGGATTGAACTCACAACGTTGTGACTGCAATACTGGCATTTAACCACTGCACCACCAGGCTTCCTAGTTAGTTACCTAGCGAGCTAGATGAATCAATATAAGGCTTCTTAAATAGAGGTTCTGGTCTATTTGTTTTCCTATGGTTCAGTTTTAAGTCTTCTTGTTTCCACAGAAGCATGGTAGAGATGTGTGCATGCGTGTACATTTATCATGGCTTCCCTTGAAATACATACCTTGCATGTTTAACCCAGATCATCATCATCATCATCATCATCATCATCATCATAATCATCATCACTTATATCCTGCCTTTTCCCAAAAATTGGAACTAAGGCAGCTTTATTTGGTATTCATTTAGGGGAAAGGCAGACAAAAATAAGCATCTTTTTCATACTTTTCTCCTTAAAACATATATGCATTATATGCTTTTTTACCACCACCACCCCACACACTTGCTTTGAGCCAACATATAAGCCTTTTTGCCATCATCACCCTACATCCATGCTTTGAGCCAAAAATTGTTTTGCAAAACTCAAGTGCATTTCTGGCAGGAGGAGGGTATTAAAAGAACTGGCAAATGTAATATCGGAACCATTGGCAAT
>CM034706.1:25730546-25743101 GCA_020142125.1 Phrynosoma platyrhinos
CTGGGATCTAAATAAAGTGATGGGAGGGGGGAAGGATACATGAAAGGCATTTGTTTGACAAAGTGCATGACGTTCCTCATCTACATCTCCTAACTAGCTAATTTTGTGATGGGCTATGGGAAACTGGACTTAATTTACAGGTGCAATTGCTGTGGAATGTATCTCTGATGAAATGTATCTGATGATGAAAGAGCAACATGGATTGATAGCAAGAAATATACATTCTCCTTCTCTTCTAGTTTGGCTCCAAAATTACAATTTGTATTGTACATACTCTTCCTGATTGTTTTCTTGGTGATAAAAATGAAATATTACTATAAGTTTAAACCTTGGGACTCTTCAGACTTATTTGCTCATCCCTATCCCCTTTATCTGTCATGGCTGTGACCAGGATATTGGAAGATTTGACTTCTGTTTTTAGTATTGTATCCAAATTCTTAACTGTACCAGTTAATGCTATATTTTCCCCTTTTCTGATGATGGAGACCAAAATTTTTATACACGTGGTATCACTGTATTTATTTTCCCAGTCTATTGGAGCACAAAATCCTTGAAATGGAACAAAGGCATAAAGGGGAGCTGGATACTTTGAAGGAGGAAAAAGAGAACCTGCAAGGCTTGGTTTCACGTCAAACTTACATCATCCAAGAATTGGAAAGGCAGCTGACTAAAGCAACTACTAATAACAGCATCCTACAGAAACAGCAACTGGAGCTAATGGACACCGTACACAGCTTAGTTAGCATGTGTTCTAAAGAAGGAGGTAAGACAGTTACTTCCTGAAAACTTGAGTGGTTAGGAGTGTCTTCCCGGATTTCTCTAGTACTTTGGGATGAATGGATGTCATGTTATCCATAGTACAATTTATAAATTCAGGTTCTGCTTGTACATCTGTTAATAGGTTAGTCAAAGCCTGGTGTCCAGAGGAAATGAACTACAATTGCCCAAATCTCCAACCCTATTTTATCCAACTCCCATAATCTTTATTTTATTCCCCATCTCTGGTTAAAATATTATTGTTTTCCAAGCATAATTTTTCTTTGCTGTTGTTGTTAACTGCTTTTGCGTTGGTCTCGACTCATGGCGACCCTATGGATAAGACATCTCCAGGTCCCCCTGTCCTCTACTGCTTTGCCCAACTCCTGCAAACTCTCTTTAATAAAGTCCATCCATCTAGCATGTGGCCTTCCTCTACTTCCCTCCACCTTTCCTAACATTATTGTCTTTTCTAATGATTCCCTTCTTATGATGTGTCCAAACTGCAACAGTCTAAGGGCCTTTACAGACTGCCAGAAATAACCCAGCCTGAGACCACTTTGGCTCAGTGCTAGGGAATCATGGGAATTGTATTTTATTGTGGAGCCAGAGCTCTCTGACAGAGAAGGTTCGATGCCTCAGAAAAAACTACAATTCCCATGATTCCCTAGCATTCAGCCAGGACAGTTAAAGTGGTCTCAAGGTGGATTATTTATGGCAGTTTGTAAAGGCCTTAAGTCTTGTCATTTTGGTTTCTAGGGATATCTCTGGCTTGATCTCTTCTAGGACCCATTTGTTTATCCTTTTGGCTGTCCATGTAATCCTCACTACTCTTCTCCAGTACTACATCTCAAATGCATTAATTTTCCTTCCTTCTTCTTTCTGCATTGTCCAGCTGTCACATCCATACATGGTAATAGGGAATACGATGGCTTGTATGAGTCTGACTTTTGTGCTGAGTTGTATGTCTTTGCATTTTAGGATCTTTTCTAGTTCTTTCCTAGCCGCCCTCCCCACTTAGCATAATCTTGCTAAAGGGGTCAAATTCAGATTGCTGAAGGGACAACTTATGTCATGTCATCTATTAAGAAATGAGAAGCCTCCAGTATGGTGGGCCTATGTAGCTCAGGAAAAACTATCTCTATGGATCATTTTAGGAAATCTTCAGTTCTAGGGGCTCTTAATTACCACTCTTGGGTTTGATATTGGTTTATTGATCCCACACCTGTGATCCTGGATTTGACCAGATCCTCTTTGATTTTGAAGTCCTGGCTGCTATTTTGAAACTGAATTTATGAAAATGAGAACCCAGATTTTCCTAATCCAAGTACTCATGAGACCCTGTCTTTACACTGAGGGGGGGGGGGGGGGAGTGGCATTTCTAACATGGCTTGGCCCTGCATGGCTGATTTTTTTTAAAATACTGTTGTGATAGTAGTGCTATTTGTGGTAGTGAGAGAGATGCCCTAACAACCTGTAACAATACATATGTTTTAATTGGTGTGTGAAGGACAAGAGTGTGGGGAACAACTGAATCTCTATTACCTAAGTCACCCCCAAAGTATTTAGAAGCCACTATATTGATTTGGATGGGCTCATTTTCTTCCAAACTGATGGGCTTCCAACTGCCTTAGAGGGAATGAGTAGAACCTAGAAGTATATGTTTCATTATGGAGTGCTTCAATGGTCCTGTTCATTGTTCCCATTAGACAACCATGTCCTCCTGCAGGTTTCTTCATTTTGTGGCTGAGCATGTTTGATTTTCATTAGGCTCTTTCTGGAAACCCCTTGTAAGTACATAAATTGTGACAATTAAACCTTACTGAAGCTTTCAACTTGAACTTTAATGTCACTGGTTTGATTACAAACTTAACAAAACTCATATCAGAACTTTGTCACACAAGTAAAGATGATGGGGAGGATCCGTTTTCCAAGTGACACTCAGGCCATCAATTTTAATATTAATTATATCAGGCCCATGTTCAGAAGATTGTACTGAATGACTTGGTGGTTTGCAACTTTACTCAGACTATTGGGATTTGGCAATGTAAATCTTTGTTTATTCACTCTTGTGTGCAAGAACAAATAATTGCAAGTGATTTCTCTTATTTGGATAAGGTTACAAGTGTATTATACATTCTCAATCATTTTTGATGGGCAAAACCTTTTTTTCCCATAAACAATCAAGAGGTCCCAAAATATGAAAAATCTTCTGGCAGTTTACCATGATCTTCATGGGGTTCTGTGGAGGGTCTTGATGGGTCAAGACACTCTTTCGCATTGAGGCTGAGAAAATGGAAAATATTCTTTATATCCCTTGTAGAAATATGTAATGGACAGCCCAGTCCTCTGACCAGTTAAAAAGAGGCATCTGAGAATAAATTTATGAAAGACTACTGATATCACAGAAACACAGCTGTCTTGGATGCAAGACTAACTGGTTTATATTATACATTTTAGCTTTTATCTTTATCTGCTTTCAAGGAAGTTTTAACTGAGGCATTAGCTGAACCTTGAATGGGGTGTATTCAGCATTAATAATGTAAAGGATCAACTAATATATGTGTGTGATTACTATTAAACATCCTAGAGAGCAATCAGGAAAAGTCAGTTTTGGGTTAATATAACAACTGCATTTGACAGATATCTGAAAAGTAACAAAGCACTTCATCCTTCATTATATCAACACATGATTAGATGTGTCAGAAAATGTTGAAATATGCTATTATCAAGATAAGCCTCCTTCAATTAGTAATAGGATTGGTTAATTTTTTTTATCAGAACAACACATAGTAAATATGTTTCTCATAGCACCAGATCTTAGATTAGTGAATAAATCAAAATTAATTTTGCTTGACACAGGCTTTTCTCAGAATTCTCTGATATATAATATATCATAATTATCATGGATTCATAAACAACTAAACTAGCATTTGACATCTATAGTCTTTTAAAAAAAATTAAGACTCATGGTTCAGTGTAATAACTTAGGGCAGATTCAAAATAGACTCATGCAAGCATTTTGAAGTAGGGATGAAAATTGTATTGGCCTTGACAGCCAAAACAAAACTAGCATTTTCACAGCTCTGAAGACTTGTTGCAAGAAAATGCTTAACTCACCTTGATTATTCACAAATTTGCAACATCTACATGAGTTTTGTACTATACATTAAAGATTACAGGATGGTTCTGCAAAATAAAATGCTCCTAAAAGAATGTACACATTTTAAATTTCAGATATGTGTCATCTGAACAGGACAGAGCTAGAATTTGGAGAAATTGGCCTTTTAGCCCTTGCAGACAAAGCTAGAATATGGGTTTTTATCTGAACCTAGATTAAAATTGTAAAGAATTGTCCAAGGTGCTGAATCATATAACCAAAAATAGCTTCTTGAAGTTGCACACTAAAACCTCTAGCAAATTCACTACCCCGCTGACATGAAGCCACCATCTACCATCGCTTCTCTATCTGTGTGTTTCATATTGCACTGAAGGTTACCCATTGATCATTCTTCTCTTCCTTTGGCAAGACTGGGAGGCTGGTCAGGGCTCAGCTGGGAATTATGTGGCAAACAATTTCAATCCAGGTGCAGCAAGGCAGTGTTGGGAAAGGAAAATTCTTGGCGTAGGAGACTTTTTGACTGGGATAAAACGAAACCTGGTTCCATCCTGAAGTAATTACAAATTGAAATCTTGCCAATAAGGCAAACACTTTCCTTTATTTAGAGAGAGACACACCAAGAAGCAACATATTATTTAAAGAACACCAATCTCTTGCAGCTCAGTTTCATACCCAATATTGATAGGGGTTGGGGAGTAACAATTTTTAAACAGCCTTTGTTCCAAACTGAAAGCTAATATTTCCATTTGATACAGATGCAAAAGGAACAGTGTTATCTTCTGAACCCCTTATAAAGCTCTGCTTTTCTTCATTTTTCTAATGTAGCCTTTCCTCCCACAGTCAAACATCCAAGACTATTATTTAACAATACCATGAGAGGCAGGAATTGCACTGCATTTTCCAGTATATAATTTAATGTAATTGCAAACACTCTGCCTGTTGAATTCTCACAAGTAAGAAGGCAGCTGCTGTAAGAATGAATAGAAGCTGATTCCACCCCACCCCACCCCTTTATTTCAGCCAGGATGATACAATATGGTGATACTGGTTGACAGGAGTCAGCTGTTAGAAAATTTACCAAGTACTTTTAGGCATATCTTCCCTGCATATAATGAAAAGTCAGGGTAGGAATTAATGGATCTGTCAATTTCAGTGTATTCATTTACTTAAACCAGGGGTAGGCAACCTTTTTGAGCTGGGGGCCGGGTTGCTGTCCCTCAGACAATTAGGGGGCTGAAGCACCAAAAATAACTAACTAACTAAATAAATAAAAAAAAAAATAAAAAAAAATGCATGCACACTCTTTCAGCCCCAGAAAAGACATGGCAAAACCCCTGTGGAGATTTTGCCAAGAAAACCCCAAGAACAAGTAACAACAATAATCAATATCATCATGGCAGGGGGCATTGGCGTCAGTGGTAGGACCGGCCTGGGGCCAATCCAAAGGCCTTGGGGGGGCGCATCCATCCCCCGGGCCTTAGGTTGCCTACCCCTGACTTAAACAAACAATTTGTAAGTTCTTCCCTCATATACATTTAAAAAAAATGCAAATTTTGGGATTTAAAAAAAAAATAAACCACTTATCTTACTGATCTGCACTGACCAAACTGAGGAAGTATAGCTATTTCCTCCTGTACTTGTTGAAGCTAGCCAAATGTACTTGCCTGTGATGTAACAACAACAACAGAGGTTGCAGCCCTAATTTAGCACTCCTACATGGTTGAATAAACAGGGATTCCTATCCAGCCCATTAAAAAGTAAACATTCAAAATACCCTGCCTGTATAGATACACTTGTCACTCTTGCTTCTTGCCATCTTTATTTCAATTTTATTTTTTAAAAAAACTCAAGTTCTTTCCATTTGATTTTGCAAATAAAATATTGAATTTGGGAAGTAATTATTTAAAAAAAGAAAAAATGAAATTTGTCTAGGCCTAGACTAGAATATTATAGAGATTTCCTCCTCAGGAATCTTCCTTATGTTTTGTCGATGAGCTCATTCTTTATTTAGTCAGGACTAGAAGAAATTGGACAGGATGAGGATTTCATTTCTGCAAATTTTGCAATTTTTCACAAATTCATTCATTTTTAGGGAAAAAAATGAGTTGATTGATTAATTGGTTGGTTTTAGTAAGTGTGAGAGAAACCAGAACTGGTAGATTAGACCTTTTATGTCCAGATATTTGTATGCTGATATCCTAGTAGTTTGGGTTTGAAACCCTCTGTATTCAACCACATTAATGCTGAATTAGCATTTCTTTCTATTCTTTTTCCTGAGGGTGTCCTCATCTTTAACACTTGTTTCTCATACAGGTGCAACATAAAGAAGTATAAATGCTCAGGGGATTTGAAGTATAGATGGTAAGGTATCCTAATCCCATGTATCCTAATTTATGGAGGAGAGTTCTCATTGGGGAGGCTTTCAGAAGACAGTCCTTCACTTGAAAGTAACCTATCTTGGCCAAGCTGACTATTTGCATCTGGTTTAAAGAGAAAGGATGGTAAGACTGGAATGTGAGCAAGATCATTAGACAAGACAACCCATAATTCTTCTAGGCCCTGCAGATTCCAGGTCAAAACCTGAGTCAGTTGGCTTTACGAGTCTTATCAGCCTCTTAACTTCAAGTTGGAGTCACCTTGAAGCACACAAGAAAAGCAAGTTTATTCTAATGCAACAGCAATATGCACTTCAGTCACAAAATGTTCCATGTCTAATGGTATACTATATGCCTTCACTTAGTAGTAAATACAACTGAACAGGTACAACATGTCCCTATTAAATTTGGCTGACAACAAATAGGGAAGAATTTTTGACCAACTATGAAATAATGAGACCAGACACAGTATTTGGGGTTTAATCTTTATTGACCTAAAACCTAGTTAAATATTTGAGATCTGGAGCTGAGCAAATGAAAGGGGGAGGAACCTGTGACACTTTCCCAGCCACCCTTGGGTGAAACACCAGACCCCAGGGGCAATCAAAAGTGATTGGTTGCCATCTTAGATGGTGATTTTTGGAAGGTAAGCCTGGGGAGTTCTCTCCTAAACCCCATGACTTTATAAGAGAGAGTAAGCCCACAGATCAGCCCAAAGGGCAGAATCTTTCCCAAGCCTCCCAGTCTTGTGTCCTGTGACAGTTCCAGAGCCCAACCTACAATCCAACAGGCTCTCTCTCCCACTTGCAAACACAAGCAACAAAACAGAATTTGAGATGTTAATAAGCTACTCACATGCACAGCCACACTCACTAGCTCAGCTGGGAAGGAGAAATAGATGCAGGTGAAATATCAGGAATAAATTATTCTGGAACACAGCCTCATAGCCGAAAAACTCCATACAAAAAACTAAACAAATACCAGTTTTTAATTGTTAATAACCCCTTACAACCCACCCTTCACTTTGGAAGAAAGGAGGAGGAGACGTCAAGACCAGCCAGATGTGTTAAGCTAGCACACACACAGAGGCTAAAGTAAAGCAGAGTGAGACAAAGTGTAAAAAGAAGTTAAAAACTTAGCCAGGTAACAGCCAATTTGTTTTTCCTCTCACAGCAATCAGGTAAAAGAGGCATATAAGGGGGTGATGAGCATTTAAATAGCCTCCTCCTCGGCCCTTACATACAATTTCCTTTGGCCCTATGGGCCAAGCACAAAGCCCCTCTGGTTTCCTCTTATGGAGGCCAACAAAGTGCCCCTCACAGCACCATTTGCCACATGGCTTGGGGACAAATTGAAACTATTTGAAGAATTTACCAAAATTTGTGGATTCCTTCATTTCCATTTTTGGAAATTTTTGAGGACTAAAAAAAAATGATTTTAGGGGGGAAAGAAGAACTGACAGATTTTTTCTCCTTTATATGTTATGAAAACTGCCAAGCTTGTTTGGCTTTGGCTCTGATTTCATACAATTCACATCCCAGTGGAAAATGGAAGGCCTTTTATCTGAACAATGTTTCAGTGACTAAAGCTGGGGCTATAGTATTATTTGTTCTATTCATATATTATTGTTGTGATTTCACATTCTATTTTTGCACATTTGAGTTAGGTTTTCTTTGATATACACCAGGGGTAGGCAACCTTTCCCCTTTAAGGGCCGAGGGACTTCAGCTCCCAGAAGCCTCAGCCATGTTGGCCAATAGTCCCATGTTGGCCAATAGCTCCTGGGATTATGGGAGGTGAAGTCCCTTGGCCCTTAAAGGGGAAAGGTTGCCTACCCCTGCATCTAACAGATGTGTAACTGAGGAAAAATGATGAACAGCTGTAGCTTTTACTCCTTTCATGCAGATGTTTTACTATTCTGTCTGCTAATATACATTTTCAGAGCAAAGGACACTCATCCACCCTTTCTGGAAATTCTATCTAGATATAAAACTCATATTACCTAAAAATGGCAGGAAAAGTGAGTCACAATCTGTTGGTACTATATAAAAATAAAATAGTGGCTGTAGCAAAAGCTTTATAGACAGATCTTAACATATTTTGGTACACTTAAAGGAAAACAAGCAGCTGAGCTTCTGGTAGTTCCCAGTGTAACGTGGACTGTTTAATTTGTATATTAAGGACAGTGGCTTCCCTTTTGTCACTAAATTTTTCTTTGAGGGCCTAGAAAAACCCAATAGATAGGGCTCATATTTTCTCTGTATATTCTGTGACTTGCCTTATGCAGGACAGATACAAGCAAGCTCTCAAAAGTATTGTCTTTGTTTCCGACAATGGATACACAAGTTTACTGCCTTGTCTTGCTTCTGTATGACAAGTTCTCCATGGCTAGTAAAGGGAGTGTATGGCCTTTAGCTGCATCAGATCTCCCTCAGCTCAGCTTTAATATCTCAAGAAAGATGCATCTTGGAGACTCTCAACATCACATTTCATCCCCTAAAATGACTTTTAATATCCATGCCTAATGAAGAAGCATGTGAGCTTTGAAAACTTGCATAGTGTATTCTATACTTTTTGGTTGTAACACCACAATTGTTTTTTGTTTGTTTGTGTTTTTAGGGGGGAGGTTTTTGCTATCTTTGCTGTATGGCCAATATAGATATCCCTAGATGTATACTTTTATCCTGTTTTGTAAAACTTGAGGAATGAATCCCATTGTTCCTCCCAGTTAGAGAAGAACCCTTAAATCAATTAGATTTACATAAGTGTTGACTCAGAGTTGTCAATTGATTCAGTGATTCTACTCAGTTTGGAATAGCTGTACTGTGTATATCAGGGGTAGGGAACCTTTCCCCTTTAAGGGCCGAGGGACTTCAGCTCCCACAATCCCAGGAGCTATTGGCCAACATGGGACTATTGGCCAACATGGCTGAGGCTTCTGGAAGCTGAAGTCCTTCGGCCCTTAAAGGGGAAAGGTTGCTTACCCCTGCGAGGCACAAGGACTTCTGTATGTACAGAACTGTCAGCAATATTTATAAGAATAGTTACTTTGTAATTATTTCATATTGCTGATTTAGTCTTTCCATCTATTCATTTTTAGCATACATTTGCAGATAACAGAATTATGCAACTACAGTTTAGGTTTTCTTTCATTTATATGTATTTCGAATTGATACAGTTATGGAATAAAGATTTAAATAATACGATGTACAGGCAAGTTTTCCTGTACTCCACATAGTTCAATTTGTGCAAATATCATTCTCACAAATGCAAAAACTCTCTGATGATCAACAGACAATAGCTCATCTATCATGAAGACAACAAGCCAAAAATTGAGGTTTTTTTTTTTTAAAAATATTCAGTAATTTATTCCACTTTTATTTGCATTTCTACATATCACTTCGTAATATGCTCTATTACATAGTAACTTCCAGTTCATATCTTCTTTTCTGTATAATGTTTCTATACTTGTCTCCTTCCATACATTCCTGTTCTTTAGTTTCTTCATTTTTTCCTTCTTTTCCTGTATCCTTTAAAAAATCAGTTGTTACCTTTTTACATTTATTTAGATCAACCTTCCTTCCTCTCTTTATGCCCTTGTTTCATTTACTTAACTTGTCTGTTTTTAATTTTCTGTATCTTTTACTCTCCTATCTGTTTCTTTTTATCTTTAATCCCCTGTAATGATTCTTTTCTTATCTCTCCCTTCCTTTATTATTAACCTCTTGCTTTTCCTTTCTACTTTTTCCTCATCTTAGCCAATCTTTTCAAATTTTCTTTTGAACTTTCCTTTTTTCATCTCCTTTCTCTTCTTTTCTACATCTTTTCCCCTTCTCCTGTATCCCTTTTATCGTTTTAGTCCTTCCTACCCTCTCCCTTTAATCCTCCTTTATCCCCTTCTCCTCTGTTCCTACATACCTCTCTTTATGTTCTTCTTCCATCCTCTTCTACTTCCTCTCTCACCTTCTCACTTTCTCTCTACCCTCTTTTACTTTATCTTTCTCTTTGCATCTTTTTTTCCTACTTTTCTCTCTTCTACTTATATCATCTTTCTTCTGTCCTCTTTTCTACTTCCTCTTAACCTTCTCACTTTCTCTATACTCTTTCACTTTATCCTTCTTTTCCTTCTTTTTCTTTCTTTCTCCTCCCTTTTCATTCCCTCTTTCCTCTCCTTCCTCCTTCCTTTCCCCTGACTTCCCAGTTTAGGAGTCAGATTTTTTGTTTACAGTTTTTAGTTATTTTTCATTTCTTCTCCCCTTACATGTTTACTTGATTTTATATTACCTTATAATTTTCATTGTTTTCCACACTCTTCAATTCTCCTTATTCCTTTCTTTTTCCTTACCCTTTTCTACTTTGTTTTCAATCTTTTCTCTTTTCACATCTTCTCACTCTTTCTTCCTATAACTCCCTTATATTTTCTATTTCCTTTCCCTCTCCCCATTATGTTCTTCCTTCTACCATTCTTCCCTGATTTTATCTTCTTTTACTTTCTTCCTTCTTTTTCCATCTACTTATTTATGAGCCAGAAATTGGGGTTTCTTGTTTTTGTATGCATACAAGAGCAAGACAAATAAAAATTTACATTCTTACCAAATACATACAAACCTGAAATGAGAAGGGATATTAGTGCTGGAGGGAAAACAATAACCACAGAATGCAATTAAGTTATGGATGTAAATCTTAGTAAATTTCATTCTTGCAGGAAAGAACAGATAATTTTTCAATTTTTTCTCCTCACTGTGAGAAAGTCACAGAAAACTGCCTAATTTGTGCAGATCATTTGCAGCTCAAGCCTTATTCTGTGAATACAACATGGATTTGGCACAGAAAATGAATAGAAAGTAGCATTTGCTGGACAGAAATGTTATTTTCTGCATAGAAAATTCAGTTCCATTTTCTACACAGAAAGTATACATTTTTCATGTAGACTAATTCTGAAACAGTGAACATTCTTACCCATCCTCCTCCTTGGGGTTTACTAATTCTTGAGAACCCTTTTTTGAGTAATTTTCTTTCTGACTTTTTCTTTCTTTCTTTCAACATTCCTTCTAACCCTAGAGCAGAGATGCTGCTGAATGTGTCAGTGAGTCTTTGGGACAAGGCTGGGAAAGGGTCTAGGATAATTCATTGTGGCTAGTTCATCATGGCTGCTTCAGCATGACCATTTTAGTGTTGCTGATTCAGCACTCCTGGTGTAGCATGACCATCATGGCTGTTTCAGTGGCCAATTGAGTGCAGCTGTTTCAGTGCCACTTGGAGTGGATGATTCAACTCTGCTCTTTAAGTACAGCAATTTAAACAAGCAGTTATTTCAGCAGTGCTCTGTCACCAAGCCCATTTCAACATAGGCATCAGAGTACCTGAAGACAATCAGATGAAAGAGGGTAAGTGGGGAATCAGATGAAAGGGGTAGGTACAGTGGGGAAAGTGATCAGAAGAAAGGATCACAAACAGATTAAAAGGGAGTGAGTGGAGAAAGAGATCATGATCCTTTCAGCTGATCCCTTTCCCTATTCACCCACTGTCCATCACTGTCCATTCTGATATCTGTGTAGAAATGGGCTTAGTGGTAAAGCTGCATTGAGACAGCACTTGTAAATTTTCTTGCTGGTAGAGCAGCATTAAATCATTTCCTCCGATTAGCCCTGAAAGGGCTGCTGTACAAAAAGGGCATGATCAACTGGCCATGCTATTCCAGACATGCCAAATCAGCATTGCTGAAATACCCAGCTGAAGTGGCTACAATCAAATGACTGTGATGAATCAGCCTATTCCATGGGGAAGATGCGTCCCATAGGCTGTCAAGGCCTTTTCTGAGACTTCCAAAGTATCCCACTAACCCCCACACCTATAATGCAAATTGGGGGAGGTCTTTTATTTTACACTCGTAAAGTTTCTGTTGTTGCTACTGGCCTTTCCCCCATCTGATTGCTTTGATTGGAAATCATATTCATTAGGGTATGGAACATGTAAAAGCAGTGTTAAAGGATTATAAACATAGCAAAATGGTCAGTGAGACCTCTAGATGCTCTATGGGTGCTATTTGGGGGATGAAATAAAGATGACTCACAAATGAAGGAGGCCCAAATTTGAGGTACATACCTACAGGTTTCCCTGTGGGGGTTATGCATCCCATCATCCCTGTTGGTTGCCCATACCACTAGGCCTTGGACATATTTATCAAAAAGCTGGCAAGAATTTTAATCTACTAAATTGTTCTTCAAATCATATTAAAATGGAAGTTAAATAAGAATTTCTGAGTTTCTCCTACTTTGGAGTCTTGACTAAGGTTGAAAAAAA